>VZSF01001349.1:2031594-2137314 GCA_013398295.1 Chionis minor
TTGACTGGCTTTGGCTAGAGTTAATCTAATGGGTCCAATTAAAAACATCACTAAAGTCACCTGGTACTAACTATATTGTGCACTACAAAATGAGATACAATTCATTTAATGGACACTTTGGCTGCTGCTCCAACGCCAGAGCCCTACACATGACATATTTGCTGCTACTGTTACTGAAGTTTCAAGCTAACTCGAGTATGCATATCTGGGCTACCAAAGCACCACCATTTTGATGTATTGATGTGGGTTAAATCTCACTTTCTTAAGCAATATAGGCATTCGCAGGTGTGACTGTTTCATTGAGAGCCACTGGAACTGGGACATGTGGGCAGTTTACAAATTTTTTGTTCATACAACCAGTCCACATTTTCTAGTTCCCTTAGGTGCTACATATCATTTTACTGAATCTGTCCTACTTATTTGTTAAAGTAAGCAGAAATGCTTGGTTTATATACTTAGAAGTTTGAAAAATAGCTAAATATCCCCTCTACTAACATCACCCTTGGTAGAGTCACTTTTAAGTCAAAATGTATGGAACTTCAGAAAACAGCAATGTATTTAGCATGTCAATACACCAGAATTTCCAAAATCTCTCCCTCAATTGATAAAGGTGATACTGAAAATCTTTATACAATGCATGTTATTCTAGCTTGTCCTGCATATAATATACGTCACAAACAATACGGCAATTAAGTCTTACTTCTTTGTAGTGGCACTTAGGGACTATTTGGAGTAAATATAAATATCCTAATTGCCACTTCAGTGAAAAGATTTAGCCACTGTTTTGACATGGTAGAGCATATCACAAAGTATCTTGATCCTCACTTACTGGGTTTACACAGCAATGTCTTGGGTAAGCAATCACGATACACACACATCTGTTATCTTTCTATTCAGACAATTCCAGAGGGAGATATTATTATACAGTGAGATTTTCAAAGGTAGAAAGGGAGTGAAGTATTCAGTTAATACTGATTTTCAGTCAGATGTCTAAGTGCCCTTTGTAGTTTCCGAAATTATCCTGTACACACGGTATTTACAAAACAATGAAACACCCTCATCTGAGACACTGACCCATTCTGGTCAGTATCAAAAACGATAACAGATACAGGAGGGGGGTCAACACTGTAATGACCGGGTCAAGGGCAGAGGTAAAAAAAGAAATAAGGGGATGACTGGGAATTTGTCTTCAAAAGGAAAGAAATATAGGCTAATATGACAAAGTTTTCAAGTAACGTGGAATGTAACTCATACACTGCTTTTTACCCTTTTCTTTAAACAAAAACTTTGTCTCACCCAAAGAAATGGAAAGGCAACATACCTAATTCGCCCACAGGCCATACTTTTCCAGGCATTTTTTCCACAATAGTGAATTGATCAACACTTACCCCCGACAGTGAGAAATAGAAACTTGGAACGAAGGAGAGTAACAATATTTCATAGAAGTAAGTATGTCATAGTTTATTTTTCAGACCACCGTGGCAGCCACACATTAAGATTTCACTAATCAAGGAGCTGCAATTTTCTGTACTTTTTTGTAACCTGTTCTCGAAACCTTAGACCCCATAGACACATTTTTCATACCATCTCTGTAAATATACCCAACATTGCTTTCAACTGGTTAGTTTGAAAGCAGATTATCTACCAGCACAAGGCACAGTACAAGTTAACCATGAAAATATTTACCCTGAACCTCAGCAGATGCTGCAGTTTGCCCTAAATTCTATGATGAAATTAATGCCCCAGGCCAGCCTATTTGGACATATCCACACCACACCAAAGTCTCTCACTATCAGTCATTACAATAATCCACGGCAACTGTATAACACTACTTTATGTCTTATCATATTTTTGTAGTTACTACAAGAGAACTTTTATCAGAATTCTAAAAACAGAAGGAGGAAAATTTCTAGATGTTTACGGGGCACACACATCTCCTAATCACAAGGCGGCTTGGAAGAAATCATAAAGGTTACATCAGACTTACCTAACTCTTTCTTTTATGAAATAACAAGGTTGGTTGATGAAGGTGGGAGGTACAGGCGTAACGCACTTCCATTGCTGTAAGATCTTTGATGAACAAGTGCTCTTAATTTCAATTAATAATATGTGAGAAAAAAACAGGCAAACAAAAATGAATTAAAAACTGAATTATTATTAAGACAACATGAATCTGCTGTTTCATGTTTTCAACAGTGACAAAGAAGAGAACACATAAATACTGATAAAGTTTGCAGGTAACGATTGATGGAGAGCCAGAATAGGTCTCATATCCAATTAAAGAACATACATAAAGAAAGACAAATGTGTGATCATATATATCTGTGAACAAATATAGGTGATCATATTTATAGGATGAAGTATTCTGGAAAGCAGTAACCCTGAAAGGAACCTTAGGGTCATAACAGGCAGCAGATAAATAACCTAATAAGCATGGCCTCCCTGTGTCATGCTGTGGCTACAAGAGCTGCTGAGAGCACTCTTCTGGTGCATATGGAAGGAGTAACAGGCTAGGCTTATTTATTTTTTAGATCGCTACTGGAATACAGATCTTGAGGACCTCCTTTTCAAAAGAATTAAATACTGGCACACTTGTCTCTTCTTCTCCCTCCAGAGGACAGCTAAGTGTCCTTATTATGAAGCAAGAAAAATGAAAACTCTGTATAAAAGAACAACAGTACTTAGAAGAGAAATACATGTGATTACACGCTTTAAAGCATTGTGGAATTCTGTCTTTTTGGCTATTCTTAGAAACCAACATGCTCTTACAAGTAAAATTAGTAGACTGGAAGTTAGGATACACTTTCTTTAAATAAGAGCAAAACAATTGAAGCAACTTATTTTTCACATCTTCAATGCGGACTAAGAAATGTAAGAGTTTGCTGGGAGGTCACAGAACACCTGATATACTCATCTACAGAGAATACTGCTGGGCAGGGTGATTACTACTATATACAGATCTAGAGGGTTCCCTGTTGTCAGGCAGATTGTTGTGGAGAATTTTAGGATGCTTAGAGTAGTTAATTAAAGAGAAGCGCTGGGAGCATTGCAAGGCTATAAATTCCTCCTTCATAGCTTATGGGGCTCAGTGCTGGAACTTTCCATATGTCTGTTTTTAACTGGCATAAACTTGTTTTGACCTTAATCAGCATTTTAGACTAACATTACCCAGGGAGGAGAAAGAGAGAAAAGGAGGGGAGAAATTATTAGTTAAAGAGCCTTGCTTTAAGATGTATATAATAGGAGGATCAGCACTACTGATTTATCCTCTGGTATGTTAGAAGATTCAAAGCAAAGACAACGTGGCATTTTATAATCTAACTGTTCTACAGAAACATAATTTAATCTATATTTTGCAATCAAACCAGCAAGCACTTGAGGAACAGGTTTGTTGTATCTATAGGTATCCAATATCATAAAACATAAAAATTAACGAGTCTGTAGATTATTAAATGACAGTTGAGATGCCAGCTTTCCTTTTTTTATCATGGAAGATATTCCCAGGATCTGTGGCATCTGTGGTGGCTAATCCCCCATAGAGAAACTGACATTAAAAGGAATTCACACTGTGGTAAAGCCATACACCATTACAATGTAAGCTATGGGTTTCCAAAGCTCTCCTGGATTCTAGGCTGTGGAACAGAACACGAGTGAAAAATGACAAGGTTGGCTTCCATATTTGCATTGCAAACAATAGCTTTATAAACTGTGACTTTGAACTACTTCTCTGTGGTGCAGATTTCCCCCATCTTTCACAGGAAAAAAAGGGATTTCTATACGCCACTGTTCTCATCTGGTTTCCTGAATGGCTTGCATCTTTCAAGAAATATTTCTTTCCAATTGCTACCCACATAATCTTCAGCATATGAATTAAAGGTGATTTTTAAAATTTGACAAAATGGGAAGATATCACTGTGAAATATCACTGCAATCTCTCCCAATAAATTGTGTAGTTGACAAATTTATATGTTATTCTCCACAACTTTTTCAGAGAAAAAATTGCTAAGAACAAACAATGAACAATTCTACTTCCTGCACCACTTCATCCCAGGTAGTTAAGTAGTATGGTCTTGCTTCCATTCTAAAGTTATGCTCTGCTGGTCTTCCATTTCTGATATCATTCCTTCTCATTCCTGTTCTTGCTTCCTCTCATAAAACCCTCCAATTTAACCACTTCTTTCATTCCATTTCCGGTTATGACAGCACCATGATTTTTCTTTTTCTATCTTGTGCTTTTGGGTTGCAAATGTTATATCTCTGCATCGCTTCATTCTGACTTCATCAGATCCTTGCTCCACTATAAGCCTTCCAGTACAAACTAGCTCAAAGAGTGACTCTTCCTTTTGGACAGAAACCTCATGTCGATCAATGATTCCATCATCATTCTCCCAGAAATACGACGTATATAATGATAGTTCAAACTATTTTTTATTGTCACAGGACCAAAGAGAAGAAATCCAGAAAAAAGTAGACCACTTGATAAAAGGCCAGTGTTTCAAACTGCAACTTCATTTGTCATTTCTTCACATGCGCTCTAAACAGCTGCCTGCTCCTAAGTAGCTGGGGTACAGCTGTAAACAAGCAACTACACAGGACAGACACTGTGAAGAAAACAGGCGAGTACCCCAGAACAAGCTGTGTCAGTAAAAACAGAACTGCCAGGGAACCCAACTGAATTTCCATTCAGCATTTGCCTCTGCTAGAAAGATTTCAAATAGGAAGCTATTTCTGCTCCATTACTTTTAGAAATAAAACTCCTAAAAGGGACATAACTTTTTAACATCTCATACAAGGAACTGTAGGGCTCAAGCTCATTTACAACGCAGGACTAAGTCTTTGTAGTGATGAGGCAGTAAGTCTACACATAAAAACATCCAAAATACTTCACCTCTAAAGCATTAATCGTACTTTCCACTAGCCTTGAAACACAGCATTCTTTCATCCAAAATAGCATACCCAAATTAATACTCCGTATTTTTACTTCGCTGCTATGAGAATAGCACTTACTATGCACATAGTTTCCACTTCGTCAAAATTACTCCCTCTTTAAAAAAGAGCATTCTATGCTAGCTTATATGATAGCAAAGATATAAATATACTTCCTATAGTATATTTGCCTCTCATATAGGTTAAATCACCCATTATGTTTACCTAAATTGCAACACTGTCCTATCATGATATATTCATATCTCATTAGACCTTCGTCTTTCCTTCAGTATATCAAATAAAGTTTCAATGAATGCTTCACCATGCACTGTATAATATCTAGGATAAAAGCATAACTAATTAGCACTGGGGAGAGAGAGAAGAAACTTCAACTAAAAGCCAAAAATAATTAAATAATTACACTAAAGGTTCAAGTTACATCAGAAGAATCACATTTAAAGAAAGGCTGACATATGTCATTCTGAAAGAATATAAATAATGTAAATAAAACACTGACACAATTTCTGCCCCCTCCCCACCCATAATCATCTAAGAAAGGAGATGCCTTGTCATCCAGTGGTAAACACTGAAACAACACCCAAACCACAGCTGCACCCTAGCAATCTCTTTTGTTCCTGTATTCCCCAACGCTATCCACTTCAACAATATTCTGTGCCATTACCCTGAACTCTTTAAGCTGTATAGACACCAAATTAACATATTCAGTGCTTCTCAGACATACTAGACCTGTCACAGTGAACTGTCTCACTGCACGTGAACACAACAGCAACCCCGTACAGCATGACAGGTTCTAGTTACTCTTTGTGTTTCATTTATTTTTAATCCAGGCACATAATAGATCACGTAAGCACAAACTGAGGAACAAATGAAACTGTGAGATGGAAAATTTTCCTAAGTTCTAAAAGCCTTAGCTTTCCAATGGGAGCTGATGTAAATCGCATTAAGAGTCACTGAAAATATGATTAGGTAAAGGTACAGGAAAATATAAAAAGTTGTAGCTCCATTCTGGTTTGCATTTAGATAGCAAGGCATTTGGATAAGGACCATCTTTCTGTAGGTAGCTATAACACCTAGCACAATGAAGCTTTGACCTCTTTAGCAACAAAGCAGCCACCAGGCTAGGTATCAGACAGACAGCCTCTTAATGTGTTATATTCTAATGTTAATTGAAACAAAAAATTAGGTCTAAGGCTATCAAAATCCATAAAAAAGGAGGAACGGTTGCCACATGAACATGAAATCCAGCAAGCTGCTAATATCAGTCTGATAACCACAAAGTATAAGAAATTGCTTATTCTAGACAACGGTGGCAATGTTTTCTCTGTGTGAACAATAGGGATATAGATCCACAAACTAGGTTCTCCCTACCGTTACGCAAATGTGTTTCTTATTGTGGAACTAAGACAATGAAATATGGAACTTCAGGTCCACAGAGAAGCAGTAGTTCCTGTATCATCAAACCTGAAATCACGTCATATATCTTTGGATTTATATCCAAATCTCAATTCTACGCAGTATTGCTGGAAAACCAATGCTGACCTAAATGCTGACTATTATACGCTCAAATAAAATCAGTCAAAAAGCAGGTAGCACAACATTGACATTCCAAGTGGTATTCGCTGTACACAAAAGCCTCCTAGTCGTCTTCCCAAGGTCTCTAGGTGCATGACATAGGCATGTATTCAAGCTCTTTAATGGCTTAATGGCTAAAATGGTATACTCCCTTGGAAGGACCTACTGGTAGCCCTGAAAATTGCCTTCAGGCTAGCAGGTACAGTAGCCAGCCACATGTCATGATGAGAGCAGCTCAACGGCCGTTTTTTCACGGTAACAGTTGAACAAGGCGGCTACCAACACAGTTCCCAACAGTTTCTGCAGCCCTGAAGTTCTAGAAGTTGCGCCAGGTGGGCTGAAATTTTCCTTCACGTTTGAATGCTAAAATTAGCCTGAAGATTTTTCGCAGAGTCAAACGCAACTATATAAAAGCAACTTGAGGCAGCCAGAGGGAAAAAAAAAAAAAAAAGGCAGGCGGCAGGGAAGTCAAGGACACAGGAAGAAAGGCATGGTACTACATCCCTGAGAGAAAGCAAGAGAGCAAGTGCGCTTTCTAAAACAAAGGATTAGGAACTATAAGCCAAGAAATTAATCGCTGACATTTGATCCCGACCATGTTTAGATAAGCTGTAGTCTATGTATCGTCTGTGAATAAGGAACTGCTTTTTCATGTCTTTCCACATAAAAATTTCTTCTCTTAACAGAAACAACCTGTAAAACTCTAAACAACAAGTAATAAAGCTCTCATGCTATTAATATCCTGCATTTACGAAGTTCCAGTTGTCATCAAGAATACTCAGTGTACCAGTCACTTGGAGAGAAACAGACCCATCGTAAAACATTCAGCAAGTGGTTGCATGATTAGTAAAGGACAGTGAAACATAAATCTACATTTACCTAAAAATAGATTGGGAAGAAATAATACAACAAAATTTGCTATGGACACCAGAAATTCCTACATCTCTGTTTTGGAAGATATTCTGTCTAAGCACCCATGTAAATGGCCAACGATCTACGTGTTCTAATATATTTAGGTAAATTATTAAAAAATCTGTCATTGCACCTGCAGCAGATATAACACAGAATTCACACTGAAAGGTCACTCCAGCATTTTCCTTCAGGAAAATTCTTTTATCTAAAATATATAATGTGCTCACTCTAATAATTCAGATATTTTAGGGACTGCTCACTAGCAGTGTAACTACCCAGAACTCCTCCTTCCATGCAAACATTGCCCACCTTCCCTCCTTTTTCTTTACATTACATTGAGCCCTAAACAATGGCCTCATCCAAAAAATCCTTGGTTGGTTGGTGGACACCCGTATAGCCTCTGCATCATGCAGTGCTTGGAGTGCCTGGAACTGCTCTTGGAAACCGCAGTGTTACCTTGTATTTAGTTAAACTGTGCAAGTCATCTGTATTCCTAGGGAACCATATTCCCCTGGTCAAACAAACGAGATCCATTACTTCTAATTACACTGACCAGCAAAGTTCTACATAAGCAGTCCCCTTTAATAAATATCCTTCTGCCCAAAAGATAATCGGTGGGACTAACCTGAGAAGGAAGGCTGATGTTATTCAAAAGTATTAACTAGAATCTGAGCTAAAATTAAAAAGGAACACAACAAGCCAGAGTTCCAACTTTGTTGCCAACATTTTTCCCTTTTGTCTGTCCTCTAGAGGAGGAATCCAAACTGAACTGTGACCAGGAAACCAACATAATAGCATGAAGTGAAGTTTCTTTCATCTAAAATGACCCAAAATGCCCTCCTGCAAAAAAAAAAAGGCAAAAAAAAGCTTGCCTTCCCACACTACTGCTAAATCTCTGGGTTAAAAATCCATGCAAATCTAATGCAATAAAGAAATGTGATGAAAATGAAATTAATGTACTTTTGTACATTTGAGGATTTGGAAGAATCCCCCTCTCTTTTGAACATATAAAATGAAAAGATCCACAACACCCAGAAGGCTGTGAATAATTATTTTTACTAACAGGACTGCCAGAAATTTTTAAACACTTACTAAGCACAAGATTTCAAGATTAAAAAAAAATTAACTTTTAAGTTTTTTTCCCCAGATTCCTTTCCTCAACAGACTTCACATAAAGAACTTATTTCAATTTTCCTCTCTATTAAAAATAAATGACATTAATAAAGCCCAAAAGAAGGCATTTCTATTCATCTAAATTCTGCACAGAAGCATATTTATGCAGATGGAAGTGGTAGTGAACAGTGCAAGTCATTCAGAAGTGTGGCTGCAGCACTTCAGCTTTGGCCTTCCTTGAGAAGTAAACAATAAGCTTGATTCTGCTCTGCTGACTTACTGATTGCATAGGTGTCACTCAACGGCATATTTTCACAGCTGATACAAAATACATGTTCATCTTATTTCTTGTGAACTTTCAGTAGCTGAAGCTCTGCATCAGTCAGTGGCAAATGAAGGCTATGGAACAGAACTCAGAATTATTTATAAAGAAAGCCAACAGAGAGCTCAAATTCTTCTGTTTGCAGTGAAGTAATCCTGAAGTAACTCGATTTCTAGAACAAAATTGAGTTCTGAATGTATTTTGGCTAAAATATTCCAGGAGTTGTGCTAACAAATAACTGTAAAATAGTCTTTTTCCCCTTGTGGGCTCAGCAAAACTCTTCCAAGGAGGCAGCATTTAACTGTTTATGAACTATAGCATTCCTGAGAAGAAACAGTGCTCCTGTCTCTTGCTCTTCTCTCTTGCTGGTCAGCAAATATTGCTACCAACTTCTGATCTCTAGAACATGCCAGTCTGGGCTGTGAAATCCCCAGGTACCAAGGTGGACATGAGAATTCAAGTATTTTTAACCTTTGTAAAGCCCGTTCTCAGTTCTCTTACATAGTAGCTAAGATGGTGGTATTACAAAACCAGAAGCTCATCCTGGCTGCAAAGTGCCTTGAACCTCCCATTCACAGTATAATCTTACTTGGTTCAAGGAAAATAACACAAAGGCTATGGTCAATGTGTGTTACAATCTATTTCTAATACAAAGTGGTTTGAAATCTATTAACAGAGCCTATCAGAAGTCTGTCCTTATTTCAAGGTGTGAAGAATCATACATTTAACTGAAAAGTTTATTATTTAATGAGCTGCCTATTGGCTAAGAGAAGTCATCACATTTACACCCTTACTCCCCAATTTAGCTGAATCAGACAGGAACATACTCTAGCCTAGTTAAGCCATATGCTTTTTTCCTTTGGTTATAAATATAAAGGCTGGTTTATACAGCAAAACATGCAGAACTCTTTGTCAGTGAACAGCTGCCAAAGCATTAAAGCAAAAAATGTTGTCTGTAGTCAAGGATAGCCCATGCAACTTCTTCACTATAAAATGAAATGTACTTGAAGGGCATTCAAGTCAACTATTTGCCTGTGTAAACCAGGTGAAAATTTTGGCACTGTAATCTGGATTTCAATTCCAAATTTACCCTAGGAAAAAAAAAAAAACACACCACTCTGTATTTGAAATCGGTTTGTGAAGATGCATAAATAGGCATCCTTGATAGAACAATATAATTATAATGAAAGTCTGAAATAGCCTGCGGAGACTGCTACACATGTCATTGTGCTAAAGAAGTGCTGTATTTTTGTGAAATGCTTTAACACTACAGAGATATTGACAGCACCATGAAAGCCTAAGGTAAATATCATCTTCATTTTGAGAAAGCTGTTTGCTTCTTGTTATATTCATCTTTAATAAATGCTTAGACTCACTTTATGTGTTACACCTTTTTCTCACAAAATAATGCTTATTTTAATCACTTCAGTGAAATACACCATGAGGCCTCCAGGTAGGTAGGAAGGTGTTCAGGCACCATTGAGTCAGGCATCAACAAGCAACTGTAGAACATCTGCATATTAGTTTTAAAGACTAGAGCCATACGTAATCTTTACATATCCAAAGAACAAGATAAACGAAAAAACTGTGATTATTGTGTTGCATTTTTTTCTGTAGCTCTCCTGAACATAGTATTTGCTTAAGTGGAAAACAGTAGTAAAAGCAAAAAATAATTTAAACCCAACTAGAATAAAACTATTCTACTTCACATCTTTCAGTTTTTAGGAGATATTGTCATTTCACAGAACAGGCTGTTACTTTTTGTTTTTGTTTAGAGTTAGAAGTCTTTCAAGATCATGTACTGAGCAACAATCTAAAATAAATTAATATACTCAGCAAGAGATGACAGAAAACAAAAACAGTGAAAAGGAAACATGCTGTAATACTAGTTATAAAATAAAGAGTACATGAACTTAGAGGGAGAAAAAAAACAGTGTAACTAAAGGTTTATGTGAGATTTGGGGCCAGACCATACCTCTCCTTGAACTGTCTTTTCTTGACAGACCTGCTGCCCCACTATATAATGTGTGCTCAAGCCAATCAACCTTTGTAATTAGAGACGCTCTAGTCCAGCCTGGCTCCCTATCCTTGCTGGGCCTTTGCCCCTTAGCTCTGACCACAAGTCCTCATTCCACCACTCCTTGACAAAGCTGATTAAATATGGAGCATAAACACTTCATTTTTATTGTATAGCATACAAAAATATGAAGTAAAATACCTTAAAAGTATTTACTTAAGTAGGAAACATCATTAAATTTTCCAGTACATGTAAGCCGTTAAGAATTCCATGTAAGAAATCTCCAAAACTGCACACCCTCCTTTCTCCTCCTGCCCCAAGAACATAACAGCAAACACCATAGCCAACGTTACATGTACAATTCTACTATTGAATTCTGAACCCCGACTCAAAGTCATGCTGCACTGCTATCTTGAGCTGGGGGCAGAGGAACTAAATTAAATATTATTAGTTTTGTCTGCACTCCTTCACTGTTTATCCCCAAAGCAGCATGCCACTTTGTAGTTAACCATCAGGGGACAAGGTAGGAAGCTGTTAAAATAGAAGCTGTTGTAAATCTGAA
This sequence comes from Chionis minor, assembly GCA_013398295.1. Taxonomy (NCBI): domain Eukaryota; kingdom Metazoa; phylum Chordata; class Aves; order Charadriiformes; family Chionidae; genus Chionis; species Chionis minor. The sequence continues at coordinate 2,043,040 of VZSF01001349.1, forward strand.
GTAGAGTGGCTTCAACTGTAACTATGGTGATACAGCAAAATAAAGCTGTGACTGCAACACAGACAACCAAAAAATTCTGCAGAGCCTACAGGTTAATAATGTCTACATCGCTTCTGTCTTCATTGCTGCCTTAGGTAGGTGCAGCAGTACAGTACACAAACACAACTTCATTTTGGCACAGGTATTTATAGATACTTAATACTGCTTCAACTCTTGTCATCTACGTGTACTCGTGCTAAGGGGAAAATTACTGACTTCTGTTCCTTTTTGGCCATGAGGTTGGCTTAGCAATACACCTCTGGAAATGCTGTTTCTGTTTTCAGCATATTGCTTATTGCTGTACTAGCATGATTCCCTTCCCATGTCTCGCATCACGAATTATGTCAGAATAATAACGAATCAAATCAAAACACAGAATTACAGTGTTTACCTGTTGTGAACACACACTTTGAGAGTGAAATTAGACTTGCTAAAATGCACATGCGTAAAACTCTCATTTATACACATCACTTAGTATTCTTAAAAATACAGAAGTACATATTATGAATGAAATGTAGTTCAGCACAAAATGAAACAATGTTGGACCTCCTAAAAGTTCAGTGTCCAACAAAAATTAGTTTTTACATGGTGTGGGAATACCTCTTGTATCATTATTTAAGCTTTAATCGATTTTTTGCTACTTTATCTTATCCTTTCTCATGAAGCTTTGCTTGCTGGTTTTCTCATGACTGTAACAGAACTTCACAATTTCCAGTTATCTGGGAGTTTCTTCCCCTGGTTGCTCCACATCGAAGGATATGCTTAGCTATGGTCCTTCCTCCTAAGCAATTTCTACTTAAAACCATGCTATTTTCCTCCACTTCTTCCCTGGATAAAGTAAGCTTGTGAAACAAAATCATTTAAGCATATTACCTGTCAAGTTTCAGTCGTTGGTATGTAAATATGTATTTGTGTTCTTATGGTTGCTCAAATAAGTGGTAAATTTAGTCAGATAGAAGTGAGATCCTAGCAATTCCCAACAACCACAATTAGATTGATAGGAATTTTATGATCTTGTAGCCTGCTGATGAAAACATCCATTTAAATTACAGTCTAATTGATTTTTGTTCCTTCACCCTGTTAAAAGTTAAGCATATAAACAGGGAGAAGGAACTGAGGTAATACAAATGATACAGAAACATCTTAAAATGGTATTCATCAGTACTTAAATTAAACAGCCCCCAAATGATCTTATTCACAGTGTTCTTGACGTTAACATCTTTAATCGTTTTGCACATCCAGAATAGATTCTACGGCATTTTGACTTTTGTGTGTTCTTAAAAACAGCAACAAGACAAAAAATGTATTTCAGTATTATCATAAAATATTGATTTTAATTTAAACAGAAACATAAGCAACCTGGTTGGTAATCAAAACATTAAGACTAATAAAACCACTGTAAACTTTATCTTATTTTATCCTGCAATTCTTCCAAATAATGTTTGTTTATAGCAATAAAAATATCACAAAATAAAAGTATCACAATGTGCTAGATAAGAACCTTTTAGGCTGACTACATAAACCCTGTGCTATTTTATCTCAAAAAAGCCATCAGACTTGCAAAGAAAATACTCATTAGTAATTTGAAAACCATGTTATGCTACACTTGCATTTAATAAGGTAACAATTTACATTTATGCAGTACCTTTTATCCCAAAGCAATTTACAACTTACAGCCAGAGATTATCACTTCATCTCCAGTGAAACTTGGCAACTGTGAAGTGTTGCTCTGTACTATAAAGCAAGAATTCTGGTAGGTAACAATAAATATAAGGTTTCAGTTGAGTAAGTATGACTTATATTTATGCCTCCAATTAAGTCAAGCAAAAATGTTAAATTATTTTTCTGAAGTTGCTTTGCCCTTTTTATCTAGCATCCACTTGCAAAATGAGAAACAGGTTCTATAAAAAGCAGGAAAACATTTGCAACACCCCCTTATAGATTATCTGAAACAAACTTTTCCAGCAATACTGCTGGACCAGCAAGGGCTCCGAAAGTGCCGTCTAATGTACAGTTAAAACTTCTTCCTGAACTGTTTCCTATGTATATCTTTGGCAACAGCAGCTCGGAGTAGCTTGAGATCAGGAGCTACGTTTAGAAATACCTCTAACGTTCAGATACTTCAATAAAGACACGGTTTAAGAGAAAAAAATAGCTACACCAAGCATTCAAAATGTCACAAGTTAGCTTTTTTCCATGAGGATAATCATATTACCTTAAAACAAATATAAGTTTTATACTTCCATTTTCTGTTAATTTACTCTCTGGAATACACATTTTCAACTTTTACCCTGCATCAACAAAGAAGAAAAATTGCTCCTAAAAAAAAAAAAAACAACCCCAAACAAAAACAAACCCAAAACCCACTGAAGGCAAGAAGTTATATGACTCAACGCACTATGGTTTTAGGGCAAAAATACTGGCTAGCTTGCTACAAGGTTAAACACAACCAGTCTTGATTTTCCAATTTGGCATGAGTGTAACTGTGACTGAAATTAATGCTTTTCTATATGGAAAACCAAGAGCATGGGAATGAAATGAAGGACAGAAAATTGAAAACACTGATAAAAAAGAAAACACCTTCTTGCCCCATCAGCCTGTGGAACCACCTGCCGCAAGACAGGGTGAAAAACCAAACACGAGCTTAAAAGTTCAGATAACATTGGATCATTCTGTCCTCAGCATGCAAGGCAAAGTCCTTCAGAGAAACAGATGTTCAACATCAGGACATAGCCATGCCACCACACATTTAAGTTGCCTAATGCAACTCCGTAAACTTTCATAACCTGTTAAGATAAGCAACATTTAGAATCAGTAGTCTCCTCTAGAGACAAGAAGACCGCAGAAGTGAAAGAAGGGTTTACAAAAACCTACACACAAAGTCCATTCCAATTCCAAGACGAGAATCCGAGTCTTGCCCTGGGGCCTATGGAGTGCTGTAATACAGTTAACCTTCTACTAGAGGGGAAAACAAGGAAATCACTGCAACAAGAAGCAGATCTCCTAAGAACCTGTTGGCAATAGAACCAGACAGATCACTGATCTGATTGATTTAATTTCGTAGAATACATAAAAATCTGATAAGAAGTGGCCATATTGTTGTTTTCATGTTTTAAATTAATAGAGAGAATAAGTAAAACACTAATTGACCATCTGCTGTGAAAAGATTTGGAGAAATAGTTAAAGCAGCAATGTGAATACCCTGTCAGAATAAATCATAAAGCATGCTCTTCCATATATATCTGGGAGTGAATTCTTCATGCAGTCTGACAAGGCCATTTTGAACTGATCACATCCAGTTCTTCTCGGACACTCATGCATAAACACTTGGTACAACAACATTAATGAGCAATGACATAAGGAATTTAGGTCTAACCAAACAGACTCCATCTGAACAGTTACATGCTTAAATCCTTAAACTCCTTCCCCCACTCCCTTAAGCAAATGACTTATTTTTTTCTTTGAAGGAGATTAAAAAAAGGATCATATCATTGGCATTTAGTACATTATTTTCAGCAAAGCCTCTCAGTAGAAGAGCAGCATAATAAAGAGAAGCATAGTAAGAGTACAGCAGAGTCACATTCCTCCCCACAGATTGCATCCATCTCCCCTCCCATTCCACATCAGACTAGTTATTTGCAAAGACTTTAGAACTCAAATCGGTGCAGAGTTCAGTAAAACAGCCTAGCCAGACAATTCTCTCATAGCTTTCATTTAATTTAATTTCCTTTCTGCAACTGTCAACTTTCTGATCCCAGCCAATCTCTTTTAAAGATTCTGTATTCTACTGTGGGGGTTCAGAATTTAAAAAAAAAAAAGCAGAAGCTTAAACCAAAAGTTCTTAGTAATTGCTAGGAAGTAGTAATTTTTAAGAGATTCATAGCCTGCAAATGGTCCTTAATATTTGAATAAGCATTTGAAATAGTATTATTTTGGTTACATATAATCAGCAATCTAAAGGGTCAAGTGACCTTACAGTATATTTATGCTGCCCTCCTCCAAGCTTTCACTCGGAGAACAAAATTGTGGAGGATATCACAGGAGCTATCAAAGTATGCTACGAATTGTGTGTTCCCCATCCACACTACATCTTCGGTCATCAGTACCACCTGGAATTTTTGGGAGAAAATATGTACAACATAAGGAGATCAATTATCTGCCACCTGGCTTGTTATGAGAAAGTTAAAAATATTTCAGTTCTAATTTATGTAAAAATCTGTGGAGTGCTGAAGGTATTCCGGGAAAACATGATCCAGGATGTCATCATCCATACCAACACGCATGATAAGCAACAGATCAACCATCACTGATGTTGACTGTCTTCTGAAGCACCAGAGTGCGCTCCACACCGATTTAAAGAGTAAGCCCCTCCTTACAGCTCTTGCACTCACTTCAACTATTCGTTCTGGATTGACAGAGGAACATAATAATATGATAGATACAGATAAATTTACCTAAGCCAAGGTCCCAGTAGGTTAGTTCCAACTCGGACACCACCCTGGTCACTTGTTCTTAAAATTAGCAAGGACCTGCCACTTCTTTTAGTGACTAGATTTGGTACAATCATCAATGACAAGGCTATATCATACTGTCAGTTTAATCTGAACAGCTCAGGCATAAGCTGTTCGTAAATTTTACTTCATTTCTAGGCTGTAAGCTAAAAAGCCAAACCAAACTCAAGCCAAATACCAGTCAAAACATCTTTATTTTTTCCTTCCTCAATCTGAAAATGAAACTTAACTGTTATTTTGATGTTTCTGTCAAGCAGGAATGGAAACTTCCTCCTTTTTCCTTTGTTTTTTCTTTCCCCCAGAAAAGGAAATTCTGATTACCATTTCAGAATAATAGTTTGACTAAAACTGACACTCCTTAGTGGGCCTCACTTAACATGGAATATGTTTACTTCTGCTAGAATTTGCAGAGCAGCATTATACTGATTCTTTTATCCTCACTTTTTTTCCCTTGACATGAACACCAGTGCATACAGTATAAATTTTTGTCTCTGCACACACTGCTCTGCAGACCCTGTGGCATCCTGCAGAGCTCAAACACTCTGTATCTGCCTAAAAGAAGTTTGAACTAGAAGGCAATGGAAGGCCAGACCTTTCATTCTTATTGCATGGAGAAAAATAAGCGAGCCCCACCAACCTGATCTTCCACACATTGCCCTCCCTTTTGGTATTCACTGCAGAAGTGTACGCGTGTTCCAGTATCACCGTGCAAACTCAGGTATACCTTTGGCAGGTGCACGCGTTGGCAGCAGAGCGCACTGGATGCTGGTGCCCATTGCCCCTGCCTGCTCGCCACAGCTGGCGCAGTTCAAGATACCTCCCAAAGCAGCGCAATGCCACAGCTTCTCCCAGGCTTCTCAGTCGTGAGTGTAAAATACAAGGAGTTGAGGAGAAGCTGCTACACTTGTGAATGTGAGGGACATCAGACTCCAGCAGATGAAAACCAAAGCTGTTACTCAAGTCACACACTGGTGGGCTGCAGATTGCATGTCGCCCTCTCCATTTCTGAATTACAAATTTTCTGCTGTGAACTGGTTCAGGATTTCTGAACCAACTAACAGAGCGTTAGCTTGAACACAAACACCTTCAGTAAGAGCTGAGCTAAAAACAGAATTTATCCTACAAAACGTACTTGACTACTTGCTTTAAGTTAAAGATCTTTAAAAAGTAACTGTTCATGGTAATGTCTTGTACTGTGTTTAATCAGACAATAAATAAATAAAAATGGTCTATTATGTGCATTTCTTTCACTTGAACATGACAGATTCGTTTTCCCTTTGCTTATTACACCACCAAGTGGCCTAATGCTCTTACTTTTTTCTGTTTGCTATGTTTCCTCTAGAGACACCACTACACAAAACAAAATCAAAATTAAAAAGCTGAATTGCTACCTAAAATAAAAAATTAACTGGAGCTTAATCTGAGAGATTCAGCTAGACACTTGTATTAACCTTTCTCCTATTATAATCTACAAGTGCAAATTCGATACAAGTGTGAATTTGATTATCCATTTCTCCTTTTACAGCAACTTAAATCTTATTAGGAAAATGTTCATCTGCACCTTTATTTGGGTGTTACATGTGTCGAATGGAGTAGTCTGATGCATCTGCTATAAACACAGGCACTTTCAGATACTTCATTGAATTTAAAATATGACATAAGTAATTAAAATATATACTACGGAAAAAAATGTTTTAGGACTTCAAATAAAGTCTGGGCAAGTAAGTGAATAAAGGAAATTCAGAACAGACTTGTAATATCTTAATTGAACAAGCAAAGCTTGCAGGTATTTGAAATGAGCAGAGCTAAACACCTAAGTGAGGGTAATGGCATAAGACTCAGAATCAATACTAAATATAATTTGGTCACACCTGCAAAAACTACTAGGTTTCACGCATCATTTAAAACTACAGCTCAAACTTTCCACCCTCATTTTCAACACCCAGTCTTACATTGCTACAGGATGGCATGGTTTTATCTGGAAATCTGCTCCATATTTAGACACCATTTAGCTCACCATTTAGACAACGTTGAGCTAGAATTTTTATGTTAAAATAATGTATTCCTTAAGCTATCTTACTGAGAGAATCTTATTAAGAGTTAAATACTTCTCCAAGCCTGAGGGAGACACTTCTTTCAATATGATTACAGCAAATGCCAAGAAAAACTTCGGACCTTGTTGTTTCAGGCACTGTGGAAAGACAGTAGCCAGGTTGGATGCAGCAGTCGCAGAGATCTGAGCTAGACATGCACAGAAGCAGAGCCACTTCCCTGCTAGACGGCTATAAGCATACGGCAATCACAGAAGGAGCTTCTGTTCCTTACTTGTCCCAGGAAGTCTGCGCAATGATAGCCACTGCCCAAAACAGCCTAGAGCACGCCTGAAGAAGAGGAATGTGACTATTAAGTAAACAACACAATGGGGTGCAGATCTCAACTAAACCCACCCAGGTATGCAAGTGGAATCTTTCCCTCTCCCCATTCTTTCCGAAGATAAGCCAGGCAGGGCTGGAACAAGGCACCATAGGTGACAAAACTCGGCATTGAAAAAAGGCTTCTGCCAGTGACATCTCTCCTTCCTAAGTAAATTACCTGCTGCAACTGCTAAGGCTTCAGTTCCACCTTGTTCGCTGTTCAGGTTTCTCCCTTCTTTTGTTCCAAATCCTCCACTTGACTAGGAAGAAGCAGGGATGATGGATAAATCCCATTTCTCCAACCATCTCCACTTGTGAGGGAAGCTATGTGGACCCAGCTGAATCCTGTTTAATTTTCCCAACCTGTGCAGCAATAGCAGCCAAGAACCAAGGTCGTTACTGCTTAAATTTTATGCAATTTCATGCGTGTCGAGCAAAAAATTTGCTATTTTAGTTCACAGGTGTGCAAGAAGGTATTTCTTCTGGTGTATAAAATCACTTCAAAAGAGAGTTATTAAAATAAGTGCCCACAGGATTTGGACAAGGTCACAGAAAAGATATTTACAAAACACAGACTTACACAAATATACACACACATCTAACAGCACGATCAGTGTGACTGCTCTATGGCCAATATGGCAATCATCCACAACTATGATTTAATTACAATCTTATTATAAAGTTTATATTAATAATCTTGAGGTAGAAACAGATATTTGCCTATTACCATGAGTAAATGAATTAGGTTTACTTTTCTTAGACAAAGTGCCATGTCCTCACCACCAATAATTTACAATGGGATTCCAAAAGGGACTTAACACCCCCACAGTACGCAGCACTTGAGTGCTAAAGTAAAAAAGAAAAAATGCATCATAATGATGAGACCATCTATTCAAACTAAGAGAAAAACTTAAATCCGCCACACGAGATTTTGTCAGGCCATATGCATGTGGAAAATGACACTGTCCCTTTAATATGCACAGAAGCAAGAAAACAGTCATATTGAATCTTTCAGCTAATGAGTAACTGATTGAAGTCATATTGGCAATAGTACATGAATCAATAAAATATTGACTACATTCTTTACTTCAGCCATATGTGTTTGGATATTTTTAGAAAGGTGTGCTAGAAATACTGGTTTTACATACTTGTCGGTCACAAAAGCTGTTTATCTCAATGTTTCTGCATGTCATAGACAAACAAACCTGCTTATGAAAAACTCTCCGTGTCTTTAGCACCCCCAGCTCCTACATGCTTGTACACTCATGGAAACCTTCCACAGACTTTAGCGCACTTGCCTGCTGTGCTTTGCAGCAGTCCCTGCATCTTTCTCCTGTTACCAGAACCTTCCTCTTCCTCTGGACTACAGTAGTGATTAAAAGAACAGTTTCACCAAGTTTTTTATATCTCTGTTAACATATTAAATTATATTGATTATGCTATACACACTGATCAAAGACAAACCCACAAATGACTGTGCTTATCGCATCCTACTTTGCTCAATGTTTTGGAAAAAAAACTACGACCAATCTAAATAATTACATTATTTGATGTCTAGTTAAATGCATATACACTAACATGATCTTACACTATCCATAGGTCTCAATCCAAGTTCTTTAAGAGATGGAAGAAGGCACATGTGAAAATACTTGGACATCAGTTTTCATTTTCTCCATTCCTCTTAGTGGCTAACAGTGATAGCAATACCCATTATTGTCTCTCACTCCTAAATGCTAGTTGCTATAGAAACTTGACACTGATTAAGATGAGGCCCACAATCCTCAGAAAAACATGCAGTAAACAGGAATTATTAATCCTGCACATTGAACCAACAAGAATGAGACCTTGCATTTCTAATACCAGACAGCGACCAAACTCTCCATAGGCTTACAAATGGCATTTTAGAAACGATGTCCAGACTTTTTCTGAAAAATATCATACGTGGAAACTATGTGACCCGAAGCAGATTTTTACATGCTGACAGTGTTGCCAGCTATTTGATTGCTAACAAAAAGTATTTCAAAGAGCATAGGTAAAAGCTTTCAAATTGACTATTCAGAAGCAACTGTTGACACATACGTTCTTATCGTAGCCCAGCTCTGGCTTTGCGTGTACATAAGCTGCAATAAATTTCCTTCTTACTCTGTGATGTAATTCTGGAATCCATTCAGTTGACATCTAAAATATCTCTGTTCACATTAGCAAAACACACCCACACTTTACACACTTCCAGTCACAGTAAGCGTTCTACCATTTTATTGTATTAGGAAAAATCATACAGCCTCAGCTGACTTGGAGATCTTGTTACAAAGCTACATGTAGACCACATAACCATAAAAGCTGTTATCCTAGGTGACAATATAATATTTTGAGGAGCAAAGTAATATTGTCTTTTTCTTTGTAATTAATAGACGTTTCTCCATTTGCATTCCCTCAGCCAGACAGCATATTTGGCTGAAAAAGCAAATCATACAGGAAAGATAAACTCACTTCTGAAAGTTGCATATAAGGAGTAATAATCTTTATCCTCAACCCTCAAAACCAGATTCTTCAAATCGAACAACAGTTTCCGTAACCTTTAGAAGAAATGGAAGATCTCTCATCGATTTAGTCCTGCTATAAGGCTGTCTACGCTGGCAGCTCCTCTGTTATCCCACCAGGCAAAGCTTTAAGGATCTTGAGTTAGGTCTGAAAATGACCAACTTTTACTGAGCAAAAGTATAATTTGTAAACAATGTCATTTGTTGTTGAAAAATAACATCTTATTTGAAAATATAAAAAACCACAGGAGGTCACGGTAAGGCTTTTTTTTATGGTGATATAACAAATTACTTTTCAAACATTTAAATGACAGCTGTTCCGAGCCATACCCAGCCTCTGTGTTGGTCTGTAGGACATTAGGATTGCCATCTTTCCTCTTTGCACAACTGAATTCACTGAAATTGGAAGGACTGCCCCTGATCAAGGCTAAGACATAATATATTGGAAGATGAGTCCGCGATAAGATTCCTTCACTTTTCGTCTGGTGCTACAGGTAACAGCAGAGCCAGCTGAGTATGAAGGAATGCGGGCTCGTTTCTCAGGAAGTGACAAGACCCAACAGCAATGCCCTTGAACATTGCTGAGAAATGCAGCACCTTCTCTTCCCAAGCTTGCCCAAGTGAACTGTGCTTTGAAAGGCTTCACGAGTGTTTTTGAGGGGAAAGAAATACCGATCTTTTAATTGGAAAGGAGAGCTAGAGACGAGGATCGCAAACGTGTATTCTACATACGTGTGTCTGCTAAAACATCTTTATCTGATCCAGGGGATGTTATTCAACAAGACACCTAGAAAGGGTGGCTCTCAATGTTGGCAATATTTCACTTTACTTATTTGTGCATTTTTAATTTCATTAACTTCAGGACAATATTAGTCATGAAATTTCAGAATAACAATTGAACAAATGGTCTTCCCATATAACATTCAAAAGAAAAAAACTTGGAAAGTCTGCCAGTCCTCCTGTGGGGATAGAGGATATAGCAACTTTTTTTTTTTCTTCATTCTATAAAACATGTCCTTTAAATATTTACTAGTCTTGTATTTTCTACATGTGGCCACATCCCAAGCAAAAGCCTTTTACCTCTCACTAAAGCATGCTTAAGAACATTCACTGCATGTGTAATAAGAGTATTAAAGGATCCAGATGTGAATTAGAAAAACAACTCTGTCTATTATAGCTGAATTTCAAACTACTGGAGTAAGGTCAAGCAGGAAAGTTGTGGTTTATTCCAGAGCACCACCCACACAATTCTCCGAGTACGTTACCAAATGACAGTAAATCTAACCAGTAAAATGCAAAACAAAGCTGCCACATCTGATTAAATTGCCAGTGACTGAATGGACAACTGACTTCTCTAGCCTCTCAAGCTTTCAGAATAAAACTTGTGTAGATGTACAGCTACGCACATCATAAATTTCTAATTAAAAACTGTTATTTTCTTTGGCAACAAAATAGCACATATGATTCAACAAACTTGAGGAATACAGGATTATTGTGTGGGAATAAGATTGAAGCTTCCCTTTTGAAATAGACACAGTTTATTTTTGCATGCTGAACTTCACAGAAGCGAAATTTCAAGATGCGTTACAGAATAGGTGTTAGCAGAAAACACCACCTGCAGTGTTGTTGAAACAGCAGCGAGTGCAGTTTAAGCGGTATCAGCAAATACACTATTAACTTAGAAAGACTACATAATCAGTGTTGTATTTAATTTTTAAAACTATTTGCCTGCTTTGGGTAGTACTGCCAGACAAGGCAAATGCATTAACTTCCACCATTTCTAAGAAGTCCTAATTTCTATTTTTAACACATAATGGGCAATACATATGCATTTTCCTTAACATTTATAACCTGATTATAAAGGATTTACTTTCAAGGATGGCAAGCAAGTCCAGACACTTGGTCTGTCGGGCCGCACACATCCAGCCTGCGCACAGCCATCCTCACCACCCTTTTGTCCGTGCAGACCTCAGCAAACTCTCTGCCCTTCCTCAGGCACATACAGCCTCTGCCGTTCTTACTGGGACAAATTTGGGTACAGGTTCTCCAATTTTTGGGCCTAGAGGGCCTTTCTGCTGGATGGAGGCTCTGCCGCAAGCCGGAGCTTTGCCCAACCGGGCGGCAGCGGCCAAGTCCGAGCCCCGCGCCACAGGCAGGAAGCGGGTACCCCTGGCCGGCCTCGGCGGCGGGTCAGCTGCAACGTCAGCTGCGCCTTCAGGAAAGCGGGCGTCCCCTGCACCCCTTGGGCCAGCGCCACGCCTGCCCCGACACTTACAGCCACGGCAGGGGAGGTTCTGCGGCACCGGCCCGAGTAAACCCCGCGGAATTTAGGCTGAATCCTGCCAAAGCCGCCGGAACGCTGCGCCGGAGACCCGCGGGAGAAGGGGGAAGGGGCTGCAGGCACGGCCGCCTCAGGCAGGGCGCCGGGGGCCGCTCCGCGGGGCGGGAAGGGGCTCGCGGGCGGCTGCCTCAGGCGGGAGGGCGGGAAGCTGCGAGGGGAGCGCGCGCGCGGCTGCGAGGGCGGGAAGCTGCGAGGGCGGGAAGCTGCGAGGGCGGCGCGCGGGAGGNCTCTGCGCCTGCGCCAGCCGCCATACCTCCGGGCCGCCAGGGGGCACCGCCTCGCCGCGCCGCGCCGCGCCCGCCCTCTCGGCGCCGCCCTCTCGGCGACAGGAACGCGGCCTACCCGGGCCGGCCGCCGCCGCCGCCATGGGGAAGAAGCACAAGAAGCACAAGTCGGACAAGCACCCCTATGAGGGTGGGTTGGTGGGGAGGAAGGCCCCCAGGCGGGCGCGGGGCCTTCGCTGCCGCCCGGCCGGGGGGAAAACTCGGNGGGAGCTGGTGCGGGGCCGTTGGGGCGGCGCGGTCCCGGCGGTGCTCACCGCTGGCTGCTTTCTGCCTCCTGCTCCAAGAGTACGTGGAGAAGCCCCTGAAGCTGGTGCTGAAAGTTGGGGGCAGCGAAGTTGCCGAACTGTCTACTGGAAACGCGGGGCTCGAGTCGAGCCTGTACGACGACAAATCCGAACACGAAAAACACAAGGACAGGAAAAGGAAAAAGAGAAAGAAAGGAGAAAAACAAGTTCCTGGAGAGGAAAAGGAGAAAAGAAAGAGAAAAGTTAAGGTACGTATTGATGCTAGTGCGTTTTAGCAAAAAAAAACCCCTCAACAAACCAGCTTCAACTTTCTTCATCTCAAAAGGTGAGCAGATGCGACTGTAACTTGTATCCTTGAATTGGAATACACTCAAACTCAGTATAGTAGTTTTGACAGTTTCTTTTTTCTAGGGATAAACCACTTTTACTAGAAAAAGATGAGTGAAGTCATCTGAAATTTCTCATCTTTCAAAAAGTATTGGTGAATATAAGAGCACAGAAAATTAAAAAGGGGAGGGGGAATTTCTATTTCTAAATCCTTTTATGTAAAACAGAATGAAGACTTTACAAGTTCTTAATTAAAAAGAAAAAAATGTATTTTTCTTCCAGGGTTCTTAATGTGATAAGTAACTAGAACACATTTGTTCAAAGCATTATGAGTACCTCTCACTTAAGTTTCCTGACTGTTTCTTACTATTTTTTTCTAAAACCTTCAAAAATCATCTTAGGGGCTTTGCTGGAGACAATTCTCTGTGCAGCTAGTAGTGCAGTTGTTCCTGTCATGTTAAAAGTGGCTGTCACATTTGTTTAGAAAAATAATTCTGTGATGTATATCATTGTATAGCTGAATTACTTTGCCGTCCAGCAGATGGAGACAGCACATAAAGAATACAAGGTTTTTAAAGACTTACAAACTATTAGTATTTTTTTGAAACTATGTGAGGTTGTTTTGAAAAATCCAGGGAGCATTACATACTGGAATAATGCTGGTTTTGCAGGTTCTCTAAGTTTCTATAACAACCTTTCTAGGAGGATAAAAAGAAACGAGATCGAGACCATGCAGACAGTGAGGGAGAACAGGAAATGAAATGTCAGACCCCCATCAGATTGGAATTGCCACCAGAGAAACCACTGACGAGTACTTTAGCAAAACAAGAAGGTAGGGGGGAAAAAAAAGATATTTCTTTGGCTAATTCCAGTTTTCTTTAATTGACTGATGTTTTATTGCTCTTTGTTTCTGTAGCAATTGACTTGATGTTCTTTGCCATCTCAGTGTTTTTCCCCATCTCCTACAAAAATTTGAAATTACGTTACTATATACTTCTTTTGCAGAATGGTACCTGGTACCTGTGTCAGAGTGAGCAGAATGTCAAGTCAGGCCAATAAGAAAAGTAGATCCCCTGTCTGTGTTGCCGGGTTTGCCACTGTATTCTTTCAATTTGCGATGAATTCTCAAATTGCATCAGTTTTGTTTAGTTGATTTCCAGTATCTTGGAAGTCGAGTACTTCTTGCAGGCAGTTCTGATTTCTTCTTTCTTCCTTTCTTCCCCCACTTCTTTTTTGGTCTAGAGGTGGAGCAGACACCACTTCAGGAAGCTCTGAATCAGCTCATGAGACAGCTGCAGAGGTAAATGTCTGTGCTACGGGCTTTCAGAGCTACGAAATGAAAATAACTGGCATTAAAGGAAGAGGCATAGAAACAGCTGAGTGAAAATATTAATGATGAATGTGTTGCTAACAGAACTATTTTAGGAGTTTAAGTGCTAGTTTAAGAATGCATAGTTATAACTTCTCCTCAGCATAGGCTTCTTGTAAGCCCCTCCCATTTCAAGTTCAAAGTGCTTTTAAAAAAACTTTCAAAAATAGGACAATTTTACAATAATGTAATGCTTTCTTTATAAGAACTTTTTTTCAGAGAGGCAAAAGAATTTGGAATGAACTTGCCAAAACTTCTTTTACGTTGAGTTCTCCTATTTTTAGCATTATTTACTAGAAAAAAAGAAGTATGCACGTGAAAACTTAAACCATGGTCTCTTACAAAGCAAATGTCTTCTCATTAAAACAATCAGATTTGCAGAATTTGCATTCTTTCAAGTAGTCTGTGGCTTAAGATACTCTTTCTCGACTTCAAGAATATCTGTATGTCTTGTATGAAAGGGTTTGAAAGTTCTTTCCCTTTACCTGTCTCAGCAGATTAAGTTTGAATCCGCTTGCCAGTTTTCTCTGAACCTTAAATTGTCAAGATCTTGGCATCAGTTTCAAGAAACTAACAACCAGCTATCAAAAAGTTGGCGTGTTTGTTTTGGCTACCCTGAAGCAGCCGCTTTTGGTTTTGAATCCTGTCTCTCAGTTGGAAGCTGTAGTGCAAGCGTTCCACAGGTGTCGCAGCACATCTGCACGGTGTGCTTGTGCAGTATGTATAGCAAAACGCTTTTTCCACTGTTCTGTAGCAACTCGGAGTAGAAATCCTTAAGTCATAAGTAAGCCTCAGGAAAGAGGCCTGAAATGCCAAGGGTTTCGCCAGCGTGCATGTAGTATCAGCACTGGTGTAGGAGGCCAGTCTCGTGCTACAGGGTTTAGTGAAAAGCAAAAAAACAATGGTTCTGGAGGGGAAATTCTTGCCACCTTATCAACTAAGCCTTATCCTAAGGAGACAACGCCAAGCAACTGGATTTGATTTTAATGCTGTTAGAAGCAGCCAGGAACATCCATGTATGGCAGAGATCGCCAAAAGTCTTGGGAAATATTAATGTAAAAAATATTTAACATTACATAACCTGAAAATTAACATAATCATAAACGTTCCATCACAGCTTTTAGCAGCGAGCCTTCCCTTCTGTTCATTTCAGAGTAAGCGCTGAATGATAAGTATACATTCTTAGGACATTTGTGCCCTTTATTTTTCAGTAATTTAATTACTATAAAACTACTTTTTGAAAAGCCAAAACCTAAAAAAAAGAAAAGGATGGGTTGTTTTTTTTTTTAAATCATCTTGGGAGCGCAGGTAGTTATCAGAATGTAGAATTTAACTCCTCAAATATGTTTGTAGCACTTTTTTGTATCTGGCTTTGCGTGTGGGATTTTTTCAGCCTTCAAAAGTGAAAGATTATGCTGACGCAAGCCATTTCTAGCTTAATGGTTTTGGTTCCTTTTCAGCTTAGTCCTTTCCTTTCTATTTAATTCCAAGTTCAATATGTTCTTTGTTATAAGTTGAAACATAAAAAACTGCCTTTTGATTTCTTAAACAGGAAAGATCCAAGTTCTTTCTTTTCATTTCCTGTGACTGACTTTATTGCCCCTGGCTATTCCATGATCATTAAAAACCCAATGGATTTTAGTACCATGAAAGAGAAGATCAAGAACAATGGGTACCAGTCTATAGAAGAATTAAAGGTAATTCTGTAAATTCTATTTTGACTAGAGAGATGCATTATGCTCACTTGACTTGAACTCTAGTATTTTATGAGAATATGAAGATGCCAAAAGAACCAGTACTTCTGCCTGAAGAAATGTTTCTTGTTGAATTTTTGTGAGCAAACGAGTTCTGGAAGTGAAAGAGAAAACACTTCTGGTTTGTAAATATGCGTCTCAAAAAGATGTGGATGGTTTCAGGTTTTATGCAGGATTCTGTAGAACCTGTCAGTTTGTCCTTCAGCATGTCATTGTAGATATTTACTTAAGAATGAAAGTGTTGGTATTTCTGTCAGACTGTTCTCTTTTTTTCAGTGTATTACCTCTCAAAAAACAAGGAGTCTGGTGAATTTCTTGGCTTTGCCTGTCTGTTACTACATTGTTGTTTGGCTCCTGTCAGCTCCACGCTAGGTTATCTAGGCGTGTGTATCCACAAGTAGTGAAGGCAAGATGAGCTCAGTCCTGTTGGCAGCAACCGCTTAACCCTGTGCTTTGGTGGGTCTAGTGGACTCCAGGGCTTGTTTTGAACGCCCCGAAGGCTTTTAAACGGTGCAAGGGCTTGTTTTGCTTTCTTCAGCAGAAATATTCTCTGCTTCTTTAGCGGACTAGATGAGGATCCGAGAAATGTAATTTGTGTGTAATTAACAGTTGGACTTGGGCAGATGTTTGTTAGTAGGACTGGTTGTATTTTCTTGCACATTCTTCTTTAGAGCTCCAACACTTAAGAAGAGCATTCCCGGTTGTTTCAGCTGTTTCTGGTTAGTTTTTCATTTTAACTTTCTGTCTTGGTAAACAGCTGAGACTGTGATACTTGGGGAGAAATACCTACCTGTAGAGGCTCCTCAGTGGGTATAGAAATGAAGTTTCTAGTCAGTCATTCGAGAAATGAACTTCAAACAAGTATACATTTCTTCATTGTAACTTCGGCATATTCCTTATAATGATTTAACTTTGAGTGGCAGCTTTTCAGTTTTTAAAGTTAGCTTTATTGCCTTTTTTTGTTGCTTTACTTTTTGTTTTTCTTTTAATGACTGCTGATTGGTCAGGGAAGTGGGTAATTTTTGCTAAGAGAACTTCCATTAAAACTTTGAAAACTACAAACAATACTGAGCGCTGAGGAATACTTTCAGGATGTTTTTTGGGGTGCAACTTTTGAGACTTGAATCTAATTTACATATTTATTTCTGTCTAAATTTTTAATTAAATAGATTTCTTAAACTCCTTAATTAAAAATGTTCTTTGAAGTTCCTTTTCCCTAAAGCGCAAGGCACTGCATTTGCAACAAGGATTTTGATACTGTATACTATAAAATTTTAACTCTCTTTCCCAAATTATTAATGTCTGTACAGGATAACTTCAAGCTGATGTGTACTAATGCAATGATTTACAACAAACCAGACACCATTTACTACAAAGCTGCAAAAAAACTGCTGCACTCTGGGATGAAGATACTGAGCCAGGTAATAGAAAATACAAAACAAAATATTAAAAAATATGCTTCTTCCTTTTTGATCCCTCTTTCATTCTACTTTTCTTACAGGGATCTCATGAAAATTAATAAAAATTTGCTTAATATTTGTCAGATGTTTGCATATTAGAATTTAAATAGTGCATTGTTTCAAGGCTTGTGCTTTAGTACTGCTACCAGATCAGTTATTGAGGAGATACTTGCATTTAATATTTCATTTTCCAAACGGACTTTATACTTACTAGTATAAGAAAGAAAGCACTGAAATAAAATCATCCTCTATGGGTAGGTCAGGAAAAGATTCATTGAAGTAGCAAATAAAAGGATTCCGGTGTTTTTTAGGAGAGAATTCAGAGCCTGAAACAAAGTATAGAATTCATGGCTGACCTTCAGAAGACGAGAAAGCAGAAGGACAAGATGGACCCGCAGCAAACTGGGGAAGATGAAAATGGTCCTGGGAAAGACAAAGGAGAACCTGTGGATGGTGACACCAAAGCGTTCAAAACTCCTAGCAAAGAACACAAAAAGTGAAGTATTATCTCAATAACAATTATAGGATACAGCCTTTAAATGCTGCTGAAACTAGATGATTTTTAGTGACCAGTGACTGTGGGTTTCTCTCTTTTTGGGACTGCATGTACACTAAGGCTTCTTCATCTCGAGGGAGCAACATTTCTATAAAGCATCCTCATATATGAAAATTAAATTAGTTTAGAATCTTTTATGATACCATTATTGTTTTATGTAGGTAACTGCCGCTCATCAACTCCATTCCTTCAGTTACTTTCTGGTTTAATGTCTATTTCACAGAAGTAGTATTGTTTTGGAGAAAGCTTGCAAACACGACCTTTGAAACATTTTGGTACAAATAACTATATAGCCAATTTCACAAACCAATTTTTTGGGCATAGTAGTTGCATTTGAAACATGGAAATGCGTAACTACAGAATGTATACTTCCTGAAATATCCTTTATTATCTAGAAATACCCCTTTCAATGTTCTGAACTACTAGTGACTTCATTTTCACAGATTTGAAAATACGGATACTAAAATTCAGCGTGTCTAATGCTGTATTTTACCAAAAATATCCATGTTAGTTTTGTGGGAGTCATCACACAAAATCTGGCAACACGCTAAACTAGGACATCAGTATGGCTGAAGTAAGCTAAACACAGAGACCGTTACAGTTACTAACATAAAAAGGCCTTTTCTGATATAAATCTTTGTCACGTATTTTCCCCAGCTGTATTAAATACAGTCATATTAAACAGCTTTTCTTTTTTTTGTTAGTTGTTTTGACTACGGAAACAGTTTGCATAGTTGGCAAAAACAATTTCTTCACTGTATCCTTTCATGATATTTGGCCAGCTGGTGTCTGTTGAAGCTGGTAACGAAGCTGTGCGGCTTTTATTTACAGGAAGGACAAAGATCTGCTTGAAGACAAATTACGAAACAATAGCTTGGAAAGGGAACAAGAGCAGATTGATCGTATTGTTCGAGAATCTGGAGGGAAGTTAACAAGACGACTTGCAAACAGCCAGGTAAATCTTTGCATATTTGGTAACTCCTTTCACTTTTTCATAAACCAGGTTTACTTAGCATCTTATGTCAGCTGAAACTCAAGGTGTGGTTTTACTACAGTTCACACCATTTAACACATGACTGATGAGATGTGTAACATAAGGTTAAAAAAAAAAAGTTGAATGCAGCTCAATTTCATCAGAGCAAGTTCAGCCTAAAATTTCAGAAATCTTAGATAAAGAAAAGGATGAATAGTAGGAACCTCAAAGAAAATATATCAAGTCTGACCTGTAAAAAACCCCGTAATTCTGAAACAAGCACAAATCTGATCAAAGGTTAATTAATGTTTCATGAGAAGTTGGTAACACTGGTCCCGTTTAATTTTCTATGTGAATTACCTGTCTTGTCTCTTAGCCTCTGCAGAAACATTAATATTCATCATGGTTTCTTAATTCCTTGTGCCTATACCAATAATAAAGTTATCTACTAACAGTAAAAAACGTTAGAGCAGCACTCACTTCTGACTCCAACTGACCTTTCCAAATCCCTTTCTGAATCCTATGGATAGGACAGTTTCATTACATGTTTTTGTTAGTTTAAGGACCATGAATTTCAACTAATATGTAAATTAAAATAGTTTGATCTTATTTCAGTGTGAATTTGAAAGAAGAAAGCCAGATGGTACAACAACTCTGGGCCTTCTTAATCCTGTTGACCTTACTGCAGGAGGTAGGTTGGGGTGGTTCAGGTAACAAGCCGCTTTCACCTACCTGCTCTGCTGCAGTTTTTCTGGGGCAGATCAGCAGATGCTGGCCAAGAACTTAATGCTTCTTTACAGCCTGATAAAGATCTGGATTTAAAAAGCTGCAGCTGAGGGAGCACGTAGATGGGGGCCAGTTGTGGCTGTTGCTTGGAGCAGCTGGAGGGAGCCCCCAGGGGCTGTTGTTTCTCCGTTTTGCATCAGCTGTTTGTGGGGGCTGCAAGAGCAGGTTTCTGCCATTGGAGAAGAGACGACCTGCCGTATGCTTGCTTCCCGGGCTCCCTTTAAGTCTGGTCTGTGTACAGAGTGCTGCGTCTGCTGGCCCAAACGGTCACTGATGGTCCAGAATTGGCCGCTCTCCGGGTCTCAAATCCCTTTGTCGTGTCAGTGCCATGGATGTAGTGGCACTCGCTAAGAGAGTGCAGGTGCTCGCCTGTTTCACTGCCAGCTCCTTACAGAGCTGAACTGACAGGGGCTAGAATAGGCAGAAACCAAGCTGAAAATTTGACTCCTCCCTTCCCTGTTTGTGCAGTACGAAACATCAGCAAGAATAAGTAAAGCTTGGTCTTCCGTATTAAGAATTAGATCCTCTTTAGTGTTGCAGCCGCTGTTAGGGGAGGACAGGAAGGAAGAAGACCAATAGTGAAAACTTAACAGCTAAGTTGAACCTCCTGTACTTCACTAGTGTTACCACTTCCTTGGTCTGGATTCATGTTTAAGATACACACAGACGAAGCATTTGGAGAGGAGAGAACACACTTGGAGAATTGTGTCCTGTTTATTCTGACGTTTCTGGCTGCGAGTATTAAATGAGCTTGGACGTTTTCCTATGTCACTTAACTCTGCCTTCATTATTTCTGTATTTTGATGTATCCCATTGCAGAACCGGGTTATTGCCCTGTGAAGCTGGGTATGACAGCAGGAAGACTTCAGTCGGGAGTTAATACATTACAAGGGTTCAAAGAAGATAAAAGAAACAAGGTTACTCCAGGCAAGAGCTGATTTTATTTTTTTTTTTAAATGTAAATCCTCCTGCTTATATAAACAAAATATTTTGATCTCATTACTAGCACACAAGTAGTTTGGAACTAAATTTTTTTAAACGCTAAAGCACATTATTGCATATATCTATCACACAACTAAACAGCACATCACAAAGTCTAGCTTAATTTACATGTACAAAAGGGGAGGCATATTTAATAAAACGTTCAGTGGGACTGAGAAGAGGACCTGTACCAGAGAGATAAAGGTTTTTACTAGCTTTGAAAGAGCATGGTGGGGAGCCTGAGAACCTGTTACCAGCATCAGACTGGATTTTCATACTGTGCTAAGGCATACAGTATCGTTACTACAACGTTTGTAAACAAAAATGCGTTTGATATAGATGTTACTGAAAGATGTTACAGCGGGAGCAGGTGATACTCTGTGAAAGTTCGTTTTCAGCATAAGAAATATGTTCCTAAAAGTTTCTTTTGGGGGATTGTTTTACAACCCCTTCTCACTTTTATCTGATACACACCTATCGGAGGTAATAATTAGTACTGTTGTTGTTCATTAGTGACATACTTGAATTACGGACCCTATAGTTCCTACGCTCCAACATACGATTCTACGTTTGCCAACATAAGCAAAGAAGATTCTGACTTAATCTATTCGACATACGGGGAAGACTCTAATCAAGGATCTTTCAGGTAATCAGACAACCAGGATGCATTGCACAGCTTTAGGTACAGAAGCAGTTACGTGCGGCTCTGCAGTGCGGGCTTTGTCGTGGCTGTTGGACGGTGTCACGACTGTCTTTGCAGCCTACGGCAGTTTGTTTGTTTAATAAGAGAAACTGCCTGTGAAGTGAAACTACCCAGATTGAAGGATTTTGATGCTATTGATACATAGGAACACACAGTCTAAAATTTAAGTATATTTATGACTAATTCTGAAGGACTTGTGTTCAGAGGTAGAAAAATGTTGAGTGGTACAAATGCTTATACTAACTGGATTTTTTTAAACATTAATGGAACGTAATTACCGCCTTGTTTGTTAATGTCAAATACTGACCAAACTACTGTGGTCATAGTGGAAGACCTGAGTCCAAAGATAGCGATTCCCAATTTCATTCTTAAGTAGTGTATGTACTGCTTGATTTTTATATTATTTGCTACAGTAATAATCAATGATTCTTACTGGGTTTATTATTCCTGATTATATAAGTTTCAGAGCTAAAGTCCTTTCGTTTTACAAGAATCTCACTAATAGAATACACAGGGGTATAACTTCATAGGAAGTGTGGGAATACTTACGGACGGTGCAGATGGTAGGGGCTTGTGGAAGCTGGCTTTCAGTTTGATGCAGCTGCCTGAGGCAGTGAACTTTTCCTAGTTTTTCAGTTTTTGTTAAGAATCTGAGTGGGTTCCTCAGCTACAGAAGACACAGATAATTAAACTGAAGCAAGCCATTTAGATCAAATTGTGTGCTACTTTTTGTGGTTTCTATGCTGTGCTTACTGGTTTGACTGCCTGCAGCTTTTTCCCATTGAGTGTTTGCTATGAAAGTAGTTACCTTAACTATCTCTTGTTCTTTTAGTATTCATGATTTTTTGATGAAATCACAAGATTATCCTTTCTTAATGGCTGATAGTTTGCTTGATGTTCTAACTAAAGGAGGACATTCTAGAGCTCTCAGAGAACTAGAAACGGTAAGAGTGAATTTGTGAACTCTCTGGTCTTTGGTTTTAGTGCACAAGCTATAGAGCTAGAGAAAGATGATGCTGATCCTACTGACGGGCTCCTTTTTAATTGGTAAAATTCAAAAGTGAAGACTGATCTTTGTCGCCAGGGGATGGATTTTTTGGAAAGGGATTATTCTGACTTGTTAACTAGTGAAATGTGAAAATTTACAAAATGCTGTCCATAGAGATGGAGTCACACATCCTTTCTTTGCCGACTGTCCCACTCCCATTAGCACTAGCTCCTGTTCCATTTAGTGACAAAATGTCAATAAGCAGCTGTTTAGAAATAAGGTGAGCGTGGACAGACTGTCTTGTTTCCTTGAAAAGCTTATCATGTTCTTAGCAGCCACTGTTCAGTTCAGGGGAATTAGTGACTAGTTTTTCCTTTTACTTGGTGCAGTGCTTTTAAACTCAAAATACGTGCTTTGTAAAAATACTAAACAGCTAGTGTTCCTGTTCTTAGGAGATTTCAGTACCTGCACATGCCAGTCATGACTGGAATCAAAGGGGCTAAAATTTGACAATCTTAATTGACAAACCCAGAATTAGTTGCAAATCTCCACAAGACGGTTCCTGTTAACTACAAGTCTTGATTTGAGTTTCACGTGAATGTAAACTATTGAAATAAACAGGTCTTAGCCTTTCACTAACAGGTCAGATAATAGCTAAACTAACACTAGAAACAGTTCATGGATCACAGGTCTGCCTTTAGCCCCAGTTCAGACCTTTGCTTAGCATTACTGGTTTAGCTCTTTTCTAGTACCCAGTAGTGACGCTGACTTACAGGGGTCAACCACTACTGTTGAAAGTACTAAGAGAAATATGTGTAGAAACAGAGCACATTTCAGCCTCTAATAATCATCCTTTTTCTTCCCATAAATAATCTCTGGTGTGACATCACTGGGCAAAAGCTTGTGGGCTTTGCAAAGAGCAATAAAACACATGCTGTAAAAATGTATTTTAGTAAACGTTAATATCTGAAGAAAGCCCTCTAAAAATTGGCTACTTGGTAACTTGGTTCACAGAGAAAGCTCATTTGACATTGTATAGTTACTTTAAAAATTCTGCATTTTGTAAGGTTTTACTTTGAACTTAACACATTAATTTTAATGCCTCCTTTAAAAATCCTTTTTCTCTTCAGCCATTGGAGGAAGCTGAAGGGCCACATGAAAGCAGCGATGCAATAAAAGATGTAAAGGTAAATTTTTTCTGTATCAGTTAACCAACCAAGCTGTCCAACCCCACAGTCACAAAACTGCCCACGACTGTAGGGCCTGTGCAGCTCCACCGGGCCTACACCAAGCTGTAACAAGACACTACGCGAATCGTAACAAGGGCGTGCTATTTTGTAGGCATTTAGAGAGTAAGGATCTCCAAAAAAGTTGTCTTAAACAAGACTGTATGTCAAGAGAACTGGAAGAAAATGCTTAGGTATTTTTGTTTATGGCTGTTTAACCATGTGTTAGAGGTTCTGATTGGCAGCTGGAGTTTTTCTATTCTTAATCTGATTTGGTTTAACATGAACTTAAACGACCACACGCTACGTGGCTATCTTTGAGAAAGTTGCTCAAATACCCCGTGCCCCTGCAGGCGTACAGCGTATCTCTAAAAATCATTCCACCCAGCCTGTGTTCAATTAGAAGCAGCATTGCGGTAGTTCTAGGGAAGGGGCTGCTCTCCTGCAGCCTTCGTCTGCAGCCACCTCCCAGGTTGGTTTTGAATTTTGGCCTAGGATCTTGGATAAGCTCTGGTTTAGGTGAGCTCAAAGAATGGGGGTTTTGTTTGTTTTTTTTTTTAAATTGGGATGCTGGTCTTAAGTTACTATATCATTTGTGCATGCCCCTGGTGATTTCGGCAGACACCGCTTTCTATTTGAGTATGACATAGAACAGTAAATTGAACAACTGTAGAACATTATAGTTTCACAGGGCATCTTTTCACCTTTCCCTCCAAATGTTCACTTTTTTGTAGAGCAGGCTAATTTTACCTAACTTTGAGTTCTGATTTTCCCCAAACAATTTTGTTGTTTCAAGGCTCATCTAAATATTATCTGAATTATTACTTGCTGCTTTACTTTTTCTTAGATTATGGAAATGGATATTGCTGCCAGGTTGGAGTCTGCCAACGACAGACTGACGGCACTAAAAGCCGTTACAAATTTTGGCATGCCCATAGAAGAGTTTGATTCCGAGGGTGAGTTTTCTTGGTACTCGCCACTTCTGATATGCCTGTAACTGGTTCAATTTCTCAATCCCTTCGCATATCCCTTACCCTATTTTATATCATATTATAAGTAAACATACAGTCTTACCAGTGAGGACTTTCGTTTCTTCATTAAACAGAGGCTGAAATCTTCCAGAGGAAACTTGATGAAACAACAAAGCTTCTGAGAGAACTCCAGGATGCTCAAAATGAACGACTAAGTACAAAACCACCCCCTAATATGATTTGTCTTCTGGGTCCATCTTACAGAGAGATGCACTTGGGTAAATACACCACTTCTCATCATTCTTGCAGAATTGATCAAGTCCCAACTTGTATCAGCTCCAGGAAAGGCAAATGTTTAACAGTTACAGTGCAGAATACATGCCCTGTTAGGCCCAGAAGAGTAATGTTACAAATTTTTTTGTATGTAAAGGCAGATGAAAGTTTTTGAACAGTAATTACAAGTATTTCCTCTTTATTAATAAATGTCCCTAGAACTGATTGGGAGCAGGACATATATTTTTTTTTAATTATTTGAGGAAAGCTTCTTGTCTCGCAGCCTGCGTTAATGGCAGCCTTTTCAGACAGGACTGTGTGCAGAGTGTCTGTTTTGCAAGTAAAACTAACTTGTGCAATAGCAACGACAGCATATGTGGTCTAACATAACCACGTCCATGTGATAAGATAAATTCCCCTTATTACAGAAATAGTACCAAGCTGGTATATACCAAGTCTAAAACGGATCAAGTATTACCTTTTTTAAAAAGTTTTAAGTGCTTACAGCTTGCTTCTTGAAGGAAAACCACATTTGTAGTGACAAGAGCAGTCTGTAGTTTATATACCAAACTAAATGCTGAAAGCCAGCTCCCTCCCAGCTGCTCCGCTGCTGTGACCCCAGCGTCATTAGCTCGCTCCTTAACTTGCCGTGTTTCCCAGTGGCAGCAAGCCTTGGTCAGCGGCTCTTTCATTCCTCCTAGTCTGAACTGTCTCTTTTATAGTTCCCCGTATGCCTTGCTCGATTGCACACGGTGCGGCACAACTCTGGTGCTGTAGAAACATTATTTAACATAGTTCCATTTGTACTTAAATCATTAAACTGTTTAGAGGGTGAAGGGCTCGTTTCAGCGACTTTGTGTGTATGTATAACGTAGAAATACATCCACTTATCTTTTTTAGCGGAGAGAGTAACCAATAACCTGAAAGAACTTGCACAACAAGTGACTCCAGGTGATATTGTTAGTACCTATGGAATTCGGAAAGCGATGGGAATTTCAGTTCCTTTACCTGACACAGAAGACAGCTGGGTAGATCTGACAGAGGGTGAGTATACAAAAATGTACTGTAGCATCTGTTCAACTGAAACAAAACCACATCTGCAAATCATTAGACTGGCTCC
This sequence comes from Chionis minor, assembly GCA_013398295.1. Lineage (NCBI taxonomy): Eukaryota > Metazoa > Chordata > Aves > Charadriiformes > Chionidae > Chionis > Chionis minor. The sequence continues at coordinate 2,068,901 of VZSF01001349.1, forward strand.
TGGTAGAACTTGCAGTAACTTAAGCTTCAACTTTCAGCTCTTCTCTGCTTTTAAAAGTTGCTGTGTTTGGTCTCTGTCCAAAATTAATCTTTCAGAGATATATGGAACTTTGATTCAACTACCTAAAGTAGCTATTTTACCATTCATCTTACAGCATCGCCAAATTTTAAAGCTTGGCAATCCATTCAATTTTAGTTTTTCCATTTAGCGTGAGGTTACAAGCTAAGAGTTAAAATTCCTCACTTGCTAAAACGAAGACATCATGCTTCCTTCTTCTCCAGGCTTTTGACAGCATACTCCTTGGGCTCCATTTGGCCAGCTGTAGCGCTTTCTAAGTTGACAGCATCAGTTCAACTCATCCAGCCAAAAGTAACTACTGGTTTCGGTGGCTTAAGGAGTCAGGGCATTGGAAAATCAAAAGTGCCAGAACCACATCTCCCCCTTGTGGCACATAAACAGTAAAAGTTTACCCACAGTTTGTGTTCATCCCCAGTTTTTAAGGCTGGTCAGACTTTCCTTTCAAGAAATGTAATTCACACAACAAATTGACTAGTCTGTGGATTATAAAAAGTTTCAGTTACAATGTTATTTAATGAAAAATGTAATGAAAAGAAGAGGGTTACTTCAGGAACTTACCTTTTCAAGGAAACTGCTCAAGAAATCTCAATTTCAGTATTATTGAGCAAGGGCTTTTCCATAGCAGTCTGCCAGAGATGTTCTGTAGCGGAACCAACTGAAACCCGACCTTTCCTTGGGCTGTCACTGAACGTGCAGCTCACTCAGGGCGAGCTGCACAAAGAGCAAATGCTGTTAGGAGAACTCTACTGTGTATGCATTTCCTTCATTAAAAAGTTATGTATGCTAATTGACCGGTATCTCTTGTAAACTTTCAGACTTTCAAGAACCTAAAAAGACTGTCACCATCCCTGAGAACGAGTGTGGTCCAGTTGCAGTCTGAAGCTTCGGTTAGGTTTACAGCTGTTTGTTTGATTCTGTTGAAGAACCAGATAAACTTCCTTCAGGTGCTTTCACCACGCATGTGTATATTGTGTGTTAAACTGCTTTTGTTTATTAAATTTTCAAACTGATGACATTTGAAATTGAATGGTTTGTATTAGAGTTACTTCTGCTGCACAACTACACTAAGTTATTCTTTTTGCATTCGTTATTATGTTACCTCTGCAGCATTTAAGTTTTCCTACATTGTTTAGTGTCTGGAAAAGTGAAAGCGTCAGTGAAAATGTGGCTATAAATGGTGCAGGGACTCAACCAAAAGTTTCTACAAGCAATGTATAGACTCTGTGTCTGAATCTGCTTGGGGCAAAAATCAGTAGTATGTGGACACACAAGGTTCCCTTTTTAAAATTACTGTGCAACTCTTAGGATTGTGAGGAAGAGAAATAAACTTTTTAAATAAAACCGATGTAGCCTGATGAATTACCAAAAGCTCAGCTTTGAGACTCTGAACAAATCTCTTGGGTTCTCAGAGAACCAACACCACCTGCTCATAGTATTCTAAAACTCAAGGGCAAGCTTAGAAACATACCGTGACAGGGAGATGAGAGTAACAAACCCCCTTGCTGCCCAGTAAGTAAAAGTACTGCATTAATATGTAGCACAGTCAACTTTGAGGCACTCGCGTAGACAATTCCTCTTCTTACCTGGCGTTGTTACTGCACACTGCCCGGATAATGGTTTTAGGCTTGCTTAGCAGAAAGGAAAGCACGTTTAGAAAACTAGCATTACACCTTGAGTTCCTGTTCGGCAAAACCGCGGACAGGCCCCAGGGCTTTCAGGCACAGGGGAGAATTGGGGCACCTGTGCCACGGTGCGCATGGAGCCAGTGGCTCTTGCAGAGGTAGAGCTTTCCCCATGCTCGTCGGTGACTTTCACCCAGTCCCGCCGGGCCGTACCTAGGCTCTACCCCAGGCAGACTCAAGTATTTTTAATGGTGCTCCTTTTTTACCTCGTGGTTCCAGTCTAACCTTGGACTCAAACAGGAACACCACGCAGCGCTTCAGCTCCACACGATCAGCAGTTGCTTGTGTGCATGGTGGCACGGAATTCAACTAAGAGGTAACCTAAAGGCAAAGCGTAATTGTGAATTCCACCCGCCACCCCCAGTCTTAGGGCCAGCAGCATCCCTACCCTCCCTTCCTTCCTCCTGTCTAAGAATGGCTGCAGAAGTGCTTATTGAATTGTTTTTAAACTTTTGCAGTTCTTAGTGTTCATTCCAAAAAGGTCGAACGGTCAACCTGGATTTTTCTCCAGAAGTTTCCATTGTCCCAGAACAGTTCTTAAGAAATTCGCCACTACTTTTTTTTCCACAGTTCTAGGTAATTGCAGCTGAAATACTACTCTGGCGAATGAATTTTTCCATTAATATTTAAGTCATTTTCGTGCTGCAGGAGAAGACACGATCCACAACCACTGTCCCAGCCCGATCACTATTGGCTCACTCCAGAGCATCCCATTTCCCAGCACTTACCTCCCATACAGAGCAGCAGAAGGCCACAGGTCTTGTGGCCACAGGCCACAGAAAATTGAGGGCTGAAACGATTCTTTAGCTGTTGAATGCAAGCATGTCACTAGGTATTTTTCACTTATCCAAGTTTTCTAAAACATATAAATACCGAGTTTATGAGTAAAAACAATCTCACTAACTCTATAGGGGCATAAGAAATACACCTCCCTTTCCATGGGAATGTTCATCAAAATAATTGCAAAACCAAACAAGTTTGAGGAAGTTTTTTATTTTATGAGTAAAACCAAAAGTTTGTTCTTTAAAATAGACTGCTAATTCAAGACGTTGTTAGCTCTTCAAATCAGATACAGTGCCATTTTTTCAGTTTAGTAAAACAATAATGCTTTAAGAAAGATTTTTCTAACAAGGTTATTTCCTTAAACTTCACAGTTTGCTCTCAAAAGGACTGCTGAAAACAATTATTTAAATAGTTGCTTCTTAAATCGAACCTTTTCTGTGGTTGAGTATAGCTCTCATATTACACAGTTGGGAGTTCTGATGAGAAACTGGGAAGTCCCTTCTTATGACACTGTTTCTAGCTCCAAGCACGCCTCGCACAGCACAGCAGCCTTGCAGGAGCAGCGTCGGTGCGTAACGTCCTTCTGAGCTGCAACAAAAGCCGCTTCTGCCAGTCTGAAAGCTACAGCTCTCTACGCCACTTCTGGAAATGAGGTTAAGTTGAAGTTATGCCCAAGCAAGTTACAAGCCTGACAGGCAACGTAATGTAAACAAAAGCATTTCAAAATGCTGCTACAGACAGCGACTTTTCTTTCATCGATAACTTACATCTATGTCCTACGAGGCCTGTGACCAGAAACGCTTCAGAGCCCGCTCCATCAACAGGCGTGATGCACTTGTCAAACTACATTCATGAGGCAAATCGCTACTTTACCCAACATATGACATCAAAGACTGCTCAAAGGAGTCTTTGACGCATGCGTGGTCCTTATAAAACAATAAATAAACATCTCAAAACAAACGAGCATCTCTTACTACAAATATACAACATAGGAGAGTAGCAAAAGCTGTCTGAAAGTTTATTCAACTACAACACTGACCTTATACTGACAAGACACCAAGTATGAAACTTCCTTCTTCAGCAGAGTCCACAAATGAACCAGACAACCTCAAACTGAGGTTTTCTCACATGCTCTCTTCTGTTGGAGACTTGTTACAAACACAGTTTTGACCTACCAAATTGACAAAGGCTACAAGCACAATTTTTTAATCCACATTGGACAATATTTAGATTTGTTCCTGTCTTGAAACATATTCACTTCATCTTCTAAAGAAATTACACAGTAATTAGAAAGCGGCAGTGATGCACAGGACTGCTTGTTAGACACTTTTCCAGTATGGTTTAGTACTAAACTCAGAAACATTAGGAAATGCTGCTTTGTCTGTAGAAGAGTAAGGCTTAACAAAACAGATGTTGAATTCATAAATTGCTGCGCTCTGCAGTCCTCCTCCCTGTGGCGGAGCAGGGGAGGGGGAACCCAGCCCCGGGTAATACATGTAACCGGGTACAAGACGTTCGCCTTACAAGATACCATCATCTCCACCGACGGAAAGCAGATTAAGTGACTACAATAGGTAGAAAAATGCTAATTTAGAAATTAGCAAGAGTCATTAACAGCTTAAAAACTTCACAAACTAAACTAACCGCAAGTCAATTTCTATCATCATCTTGCTCATGTTGGACACATTTTCAGTACTGAGGCTCTGCTGAACTCTTTCCATTATGAATACATTTTTTTCGTACATCCTTTTGTAAGCTTCAAAATCAATTTGTTTCATAAGCTGCATTGTCTTTAAAAGGTATATAAAGCAGCCAGGGACTAGTCAAATTGAAGAAACAAGAATGGAAAAAACTCCAAAACCTCCCCAAATGCGGTTCTATTTAGACAGTGTCTGCTACTGTTTCTAATACTATCTTAATTAGTTCTGTTCTTCAGTTTCCAAACAATTCAAATTCAGATTAATTTCCTCCCATAAGTGCCCTCAAGAATGCAGTCAGCACGCAGAATTCCTGCTGCGTGTCAGGGACACAAGCTGTCTAACCAGGCGCGCAGGATAAACTGCAGGTGCTCAGTGCTCCTCGAGGTCGGCCATGGTTTTTGAAATTTAAAGCCAGAATTGTAAAGACATTCTCTTCTGTGGCTACATAAAATGAACATGCAGATACTAAATACAGAGGCACAGAAATACAAAGGGAAATGTAATATAATGTAAACACTCTGAGCTAGATGAAGTTATATCTGAACAGTTGTTGGTCCTGAAACCATTTGCATAATACAAGGCACAATTATGGAGGAGGCGAAGATAATAAAAAAGTGATCCTCTGCAATTAATTTTTCTTCCACAGGAGCTCAGCATAGTTATCATGTGACATAGTTACTTGCGTTCCTCTCTCCATTATTCGGCCATCTTCTGCTGTGACGTCCGTGTAGCACCGCAAGCCGGACGCGCAGTGCCCAGAGCGTCGCCTCAGTGGCTGTGACAAAGGCCATACCGTAAGCAGGTGTGTGACAAGGGCCACACTGTAAGTAGGTGTGTGACAAAGACCGAAGTGGTGGAATGTTTTAAGGTGTGATGAGTTCTACAGTGCAGCCAGGGACGTGCTTACTGGAGCTCTGGAGGCTCCCACAGTGCAAGTAAGGAAAGGAACTAAGTGAACGTGCTTCATGGCAATTCCAGGTAAATCCTCAAATTATTTCAGGAAAATATAGTCTTTTTCAGACAGGTGGTTACATGTCTTCTAGGAACTTTTCAGAACTTCTCTTCTTTCAGAAAAAAAAAAATCATTCTCATATCTTGAGATGTAGAAGAAACAGGAATAGCATATATATGTTTTTAGAATAAAGTCCTTCACATAAGGAGGGAAATTGTAAGTCTTCACAGAAGGGAGGCAGCTCGTCTATTTTGGTTAACTTCATCATAGCGTCAGTTCAGTCCCACGCCTTGGAATTTGGCAGTCTCGGTGCAAACAAAGTAAGTCCTCAGTTCTCCCTTGCCTTTGACATTAATGAGTCCCCTACATTCACATGAATATCCCAACTCCTGTAGTATTTTACTCGTTTCTTCTGTGACCTTTGCGGGAAAAGAATTAGAAATTCTTGTAAAATTCCCCTGGTTAGTCACATTATTAAAAAAATCCATAACCAAGTAGAAATAATTTTTTAGACATTCCAAGGCTGCTATGTTTACCTGGATTTTCCCAAGTTCCCCCGTACTCTCCATTCGGCTAGCAACATTAACAGTGTTACCCCAAATATCGTACTGAGGTTTCCGGGCACCAATCACGCCAGCGATCACAGGGCCGTGATTTATCCCTGTATAAACAAAACCAGGTGTCATTACTCAAGTAGAAAGTTATGTGATATCTGGCTTCATTATTAGCCAGAAGTCACGAGCTTCAGGAAAAAAAACCCCAAAACTTAACCCTGCAACACATTTCTAGCAATCGGTATTACCGCTGCGCTGTAAATAGCAGTACTGAGGGTCAGGAGATGTGTGGTGACTCGTTCAATTTAAAACGGGATGTCCAAGAAAGAGCTAGGGGAAAGTTCATGCCAAAGCAAAATTCTTCCATTTTCTACTTTTAATGTATAGAAATAAACATTTGTATAATAACAACATTGTCTTTAGTCAACAGTTAATAACAGGGCAATTCACTCTTCACCCGTATCTTTAATTTTCTCCGAACCCCAGCTGCAGTCTCTGTGTTGCCCCCTCAGTGATTAGCAAAGCCCCTCCATGAAGGCGCTTGGCGTATTTAAAATCCAGACTACACATCCCTACCTGCAGCGACTCCGCATTCCCTAACCACCCAGCTGCTGTGTTCTGTGTCAGGAAGGGCTCTACAGCACGCAGCAGTTTACTTCAGCCATCCTACCTCATTTTTAATTGTTACGGAGCTGCAGAGCTCACGTTCTTCACAAACAGAACTTACCAATACGTAAGCGGAAATTGTTAAAGGAATGTCGATTGATGCCATCCAGTTTGCTCATCAAGGCAATTCCATACTCCACCATAATCCCAATGTGAGCGTGCTGTCTTTCCTTATCCTGTGCAATTCACACCACACATCCAGGATCAAATTACGAAAGAGAAGGCTGTGCCAGGCTGCTATTCCCAACCCGTGCGATCAGTGAATAAAGTACATATTTACAAGGATAAGACCACTCATCATTGTAGCTGTGTAGAATTCCATAGTTCAACAAACATTCCAAATGGATTTAAAAAATCATATTAAATTCAACTGGAATAACTAGGAGGCACAAGAATGATACAATTAAATTTTATACCTAATTTATGTCTATCCTTTAGGGACTACAGATTTCCTTTTACATGTTCTCTATAAAATACATATGTGCATCCTAATGTCATACACGAACCCGCTACAGTGAAAATGAGCCCGAGTATAGAAATGGGTTTTAATTCTTCTGGGTGACAAACAGTTTCAGATTCAGATCTAACGTGGCACCTGAGGATTCTCTTTTTGTACCAGTTCTCAGGTCTCACAAAAAGCTCACTGTCCAGTTCTGAGACGGCCTTTTCTTTGGCAGCCGTTCTTTGACGTCCCTATTATTAGAGCTATTGTGTTACGCATCTAGAAATGTTGAGCTACTGGAATCAAAGATCAAAGATGTAAAAAGTATGCTGGGGCTACAGACTTAACACCTGCTTCACAAAAAAATGGAAGTAGGAGATAAATAGTGAATTCAACAGGAGACAATACGCTTCTGTAATCCTTTTCCCCATTTCAGGAAGTCACTCTTGGTGATTTACTTTCTCTTTTATATCACATTCCATTCTGTTACTTTGAAACACACCTACGTACGCACAGGATACACAGAAGACCAAAAGCAAATTTCAACAACGCACCTGGTTGTTCTCTTGGCCTGGCGTAACACTGAGACCCGCTGCTGCCATGTAAGTGCTTCCAATGGTTTTTATTTTTTCAACACCACTAAATTTGGGTTTTAACAAGAGCTGTTGGAAGGGAAGGAAAATAGAAACTTGAGACTTCAATACCACATTTCAGCGTCTACAATAAGCATTAAGCAGCTCTAGGAATACTATCAATCACAAGACAGACAGGAAAGTACTGAGGATTAGTTTCACAGTTTTGATCTGGCTGCTCATAGGAGAAATAAAGTGAAGTACTGAAATTCAGGCTTTCAAACCATACTACTAATGCAGCAGATGATGTAACTGGAAAATCCCATCAGATGTGAATATACTTTTCAAGATTGCGAGGCTTAACTCAGAGCATCAGTTCAGCTTAACAGCCTTTTTCCCCCCTCTCTAATGCTCACAGATCTACTGAAACATTTTATTTTGCAGTAAATATGTAATCCAGTCCATTTTTGTCAGAAGCTTAATTACCTCATCAAAATCAGCAATGATTTCATTTAACAGCCGCAAGCATTCCAGGCCTTCTTTATTGACATCACATTCAGTATAGAACACCTTAAAATCTGGTACCGACGCAAACATGACACAGACACAGTCATAAGATTGATGGTACCAGTCCTACAGGAAAACAATACATTCACACATTGTCAGCAGTCACCTTCCACTACAGGTATTCAAAATCATGATTATTGTTTGTAACCACTAATCAAATTACAGTTTTGCCATGAAGTCAACTACAGCACGAGACACCTCTTACTTTATCAGAAACATGAATTAACAAAGTTGATTTGCCTAAGAAAAAGCCAAGATATCTACGTGTCTTAAAGATTCTCATCTATTGTGGACAGCGCCAGTCTCCTGACACTTACCGTGGCTGCGAACTCAGCAATATTTATTCTGATGACAAGCTGGCAGGATAAGATGGATGTCTTAAAAAAAAAAATCTTTACTGACGAACTTCCCACTGCGGTTGTTACCAAGGAGATACTATCTGTTCCTCAACTAACTTCTTTAAGAAGAAAGCCTCTCTTCTCTGCTAAACTATAGTCCTTGGAAAGCAGTAAATCCTTTTTAAATATTTGCCAAACTCAAACTGTCCTGAAGCCGAACTACCAATACTGAAAATAGATTTCAGAGATTGACACTAAAGTTCGCATTTTTTTGAGGCCATCTGGATAGCAGATTCTGGGGTTCACAAAGGTCTTAGGATACACACAAGAGGCAAAGACTGCAGAACATCATAGTCTTCTGTGTGCTCGCTAGCATGATGTTCTATGTCACTGATGTCCAATGTACTGTCCTTCCCATAGCAGAGATTAAACATACCTCATTCCGTTTTTCACCAATGAAATATGCAGCAACGTGTGCTGGAAGTACATTTTCCAGTAAAAGCCTGTTAACATTCTCCATCGTCTCAAACTGTTCATGCTCTTTTTTGAACTTATTCTTCCACAGACAATCCAGTCGACAGTAATAGTCAATCTGCAAAGGGACCAAATATAATAAATTAAATCCGTATAGTACCTCACTGAAAAATATTAGTCAATTTATTCAAAAAGTGTAGTAGCAATAAAGTTTCTTCAATAAAGGTCACAAAAATATGAAACGGCCAGTATGAATGAATGCCATTTGGGTACCAGCAGGCATATTTACCAAAATGACATTTTAGTAAGATGGTGATTATTTTTATCTTGAATTACTGCTTTGACTTTGGATGAATATTATCATATAAATACAGACAGATCCAAATGGGAAAACTTTGAGAGTTCTGGCTTCTGTAACGCAAACACTATTGAAAAATATAAAAACATTCCCACCCTTTCAGCATTATCTATAGCTAAGTACAAGTAAGTACATTATCTTAAACCAAGTACAAGAATATAAAAAAAGATAAACATTATTAATTTAGAGCACCATTTCAATGACAAAGGCTTTTGCATTTTACTTAAATCAACTTGCTGCAAGTAAAAGAACTAACCTGTTGCTTTTTAAATACATACCTGTTTTGCAAGTAAAATCAGGGTTATGTAAAACAGAACCAGATATAAATTAGTCATTATCCTTGGCTCTTTGATGAAAAGCCTGAAAACAAGAAAGCAATACGAAGTCATCAGTATCCTTTAAGAAAATCCACATGATGAAGGGTGGGGGGAAGGGAGGAAGAGCACAGCGCAGGAAGGTGTCTTTGTTCAGACACAGACCACCAGCGCCACTGGTCACTTGTGCCAGCGGCTCTGGTTATAGCTCCTGTCCTAACAACGAGAAAGGATCATCGGTCCTTTCAGATCCTTCAGTGCATGAACTGCCTTTCACCTAACGACAAAAGGGGTGCTGAAGCCTTGGTTAAGTAGCCACCGTAGTGAGTCACCACGGCTTTATTCTAGAGGAGACATCTTAACTTCCACTGCACCGAGATGCAGCTTTCCTCCCTGCACTGCCCCGCACAAAACAGCCCACAAAACCTTAAGTAGGAAAAGAAACTTTCTGATTTGTGCAAGGAAAGATGATAACCAATAAAAACCTGAATTGCTAAAACAAAGGCAGCCGTTGAATCCCACCCGTATATGGTTCCATACAAATCTGAGGCGCCACTCATATTTCATAGTAAGATCAGTCTGTCTGACCACATCTGTTAGTTTTCACAAATGCATCGAACTAAATGCTCGTTATATGAATAGCCTGGGATTAAGAGGCTACATTAAGAGCTCATTTAGGCTTTTTTAAAGCTGTGCTGACAGCCCACCGTTAGCGTCTGCAAAATAAAGTTATCCTAATCTTCAACTGTGAGGTGATGGCTGAGAATCTGCGAAAGACTTCCAAATGAACAGTAAAACCCTTCCACGTGGTTTCTCTCCAAGTATTTTTTTTTTAGTTTCTTCAATTAGGTCAGGTAAACTGTGTTACTTTTCAAATATATACCGTTAGTAAGGTAAGTAAATGAGGAGTTCACTATCTTACTGACTAACAAGGTCTCGCAAGCACAGCTTGGGCATCAGACTTCTAGCAAGGCTTTTCTTCATCCCATATTATGAGCTACCCCGCAGTCTTTAATGGAAGCTAGGCTTCCCGAGAGCTCAGAAGCCATATTACAGATTTCCTTCAGAAAACACACACTTCCCTTTAAAAAAAAAGAAAAAAAAGTGGCACGGTCTAATATAATTTCCATGTCATAAACTTTACAGCAAGGTTTGTAATGTCTGACTTACATGATTTTGATATTTCAATATTCCAGTAAGTGTACAAAAATCTAACACCACCTTTAATGAAACGTGATTGTCCATTGTAAGAAGCTTTACACTGCACCTGGTACTGTTGCCAGAGGTACTGTTGGCAGAGGAGCTCGAGTTTCCGTGCTGAAGGGTATTAAAAATGATGAGGTAAACAGTCACCGCAACGGACAGGAGCAGAACTTTGAGTTCGAAGCTGATTTGAAGAAATACCGAGCAAGCAATGAACCCCAGGATGCAGCAGTAAGCATAATACTGTAAAAGAAGAATTTAAAAAGCAGTTGCATTATTCAGGCGACTTTCAAACCACAGCAAATGCTCTAAGTTCACAATCGTAATTTAAATAGAAGAAATTACAATCACTTGCTGAATACACTTAAAGCTTTATTTTTAATTGCACTAAAAGGCTGAACTTCATACTTTTAGTTTACTTTTTAATTTGTTAAAGACAAAAAAGATTTAAACAAAAAGCATCGCACCAACATAAGCAGAGTGTTGAGAATTTATCTTCTGAAGTCTATTAATTTAGGCAGTTATTAATTTAAAGTTCAAGACCAACCTAAAGCAGGTTCATAGTCCAGCGAACAGGCTCTGAACCAGGAGCTGCAGCACCCTGGTCCTATTTTTGACAGTGCTCCCCCTTTGCAACCTTAACCAGCTGCCACACTCCCATCTCCCCCACCTGTAACGTGTGAAGACCGTGACTGTTACCCAACCTTAGGCACAGCTTCTTCGCAAGAACTTTGACGCTAATCAGCATTATCAAGCTGGGGCCATGATCCAATGGAATTACTGAAAAGCCTCCCAGAGAAATCAGAGTTCAGGCATGGAGTCCAAGGTCAGCACGCCGCTGGGCAGGCGGCAGACAGTGCGCCGCGCAGACAGGAGCGCTCCCTGCCGCCGCAGGCACAGGTCTAGGATGCTGAGCCTGCATACGTCAGTCCACAAACAACTCCAAAATCACCTCAGCTTCTGCTCCTCAACAGTTTATTTCTATGTACAAAGTACAGTTTTTTACCCATAATAGCCCAGACCTACCACAGATCTGGGAGAGTCTTCACTAAACAGTTAATGTTTCTGCTGGAATGAGCGAAGCCAGAACAATTTATGGGGCAACTCAGGACCAGAGCCCACACAGTAACGCATGATACCAGCTCTGTCATCCTAAAGGCATTGAGTCTAGGCTACAAAAGGTAACGAACACTCGCAGTGAGAACCCTGAAGCCCAGCCTCTGAGAGAGAAAGCCCTACGTAGAGCGCACTGACACAGGTCTGTTGGCCATTTAAGCCCTTTCACTCCATCAAGATACTTGACTGGGACACTTGCAAGTACAGCTCTCGTCTCTCAGACTGGGACGGACCCATCATCCTGTCCCATTGCTTTTTCCTCAAAGTTTTAAATCCACTTTTAAGACTGAAATTTCAAAAAAAATGGCAACATCACACTGTATTCAGCAACAGCAGCTGAAACATCTTGATTTCATGAAGAAGAACTCTGCCGTCAGACACCTAAACCCCCCGTCTTACACAGCAACAGAACCTGCCAGTTGTCAGTAATCTAGACAATATTCAAAGATCTGGGGTTTAAAGTAACATGTATTCACTACTTACAGTTTCCTCAATGCAGGATTGAGTTGTGTTTCCAAACGGCTGATTTACAGGCTGCAAGAACAGAAAATTACCAGATGAGTACGCTGCGCGTTATATACGTGTAACTTGGCACTGGTCATAAGGACTTGAATGAAAGGGCACAACCTGCTGCGTATGGCTCAAAAACATGCCCCTCTTCTAAAGGGGCGGCCAGGTGGAAAAGGAGCATCCCAAACATTTGAATGATCTCAAAACAGAATGCTACTTTCGAATTAACGAAAGAAAAAATTAAACTCTCAGAAATAAACCTTTTGTGTCATTAGTAAGTGCTGAATCTATCCTTACAGAAATGCTAAAGAACACCTGTCAAAGGTGCTGAGTAACCAAAATAAGCCAAGACTTCAGCTTTATCCATGAGTACTCCAGACTTTTGAAAATCCCTAAAAGATGCACAGTAAAGCCATAGCTAATGATAGAAAATATCCCTAAAACTTCCTTGTGGCACAAGTCAGTTTTTGTGTTCACTATCTTTATGAAAAGAGGAACAGCTATCAAAAAGCTGCTGTCCGGCTGTATTATACACACCGTCCAAGACTCATTTCATGTTCATCTCAGAAATGAAGACAGCACTCTACTCACAGAGGTGGCAGCCCATGGGTCATTTGATCCAGTAAAGTTTGCAGGTTTGTTCTTTTCAGTAGTCTTGATTTATTGGGGGGGAAAAAAAAACAAGAAGAAAACCACCATACAAACTTGTTAGCAGGTAGTCACTAATTTTCATTTTTCTCTCCATACAGTATACAAGGACTCCTGACCTGGTTGCCCTTTCAGTGCTACTGCAATATAAATGCTGAAATACAATGATATCCCTTAGAGCTGTATTAAACATATATGCACATGCAAGGTGCAAGAAGGTCAAAACTGCCAAGTATTTACTGACTTATTTTTTAATTTGGAGTAAAGTTTCACATTATGGCAATGCTACTCTAAGAGCTAACTGGCACAAACATGCGATTCTGTCTCACACCCCAGTTTCACAGCTGCTGTTCCTGTTTTCTTTCAGGCTGTCTCTGGTGGTATTCACATGACACCACTGTGAGTCAACTCAAGGACCTAAGCCAGCAGAAAAACAACCCTAAAAAAGAAAATTAAGCATTTGCTGCAGTATAGCTTTCAGAATAAACTCCCCATGGAATCAGAAGAATGGCAGACAAGGCACGTGGGATGGGAAGGACATCACTTTCAGCAGCTAGCCATCACATGGGTTTAACTGTTAACAGGGCATGTCACATAAAGCTTTTTTTGAAAAAAGAAAACAAAGCAGTCTTGAGCATGAGGTTACTCCAAAGGGTAGTTTTTCAAATATGCGTACCCCAGGCGCAATACACTACTCAAACTAAAGTTAAAAGACAGACTCTGTGAGTAAACTCATGTCTTCAGTTTTAAAAGACAGTCCAGCTCTATTCTTCCCTCCTCCATCTGGATTATTACTAGCTAGTGCAAATAGCACAGTAAACTGCTTAAAACTTCTACCCACTGCAGCCAAACATTTAAATCCACATTAAAAAAAAAAAAGACAATCTTAGTGACAATGATTATTATCAACAGTAATTATAAATGCCATCTTGAAAGCAAGAGAAGGTGATGTAAAACAGAACTCAGGTCTATCACATGAACTTTTCATTCTACAAACTGGGAATTTTTACTTTTAATGCTTTTACATGGCATCATGCATCACCCTTGTGTAAATCAACTCTTCGAAAGAATACAGAAGTTACTTAAACTGTGGATGTTGCAATAAGTTCACAGTCTAAGGACAATGTGATTACTCACCAAATTAAAAATGGCTATAATCAGCAAGGCACCTATAGTGATGACTGCCAACGGAAGCCTAAGTAAAGGCATTATTTCCACCTTTTCTGAGATGGCACAGAGATAGCGCAGGGGAGGCCACTGTTCTGAACAGCATTTCTGTAAAGAACAACAAAAAACCAACAAAAAAAGCCAAAATGGATAACACTGATACATGGGAAGAAGTATTTCTAAATATAAAACACTTTTTCCTCTGCAGCAGAGAGTCAAGAGTCTTCCTTGGAATCCTAATTTAGAACTCTGAACCCAGTCATTCAGATTAAATGCCTAATGCCTTTTCCCAACTGGAAATGGAGAGAATGCTTCCTTATTTCAATGGGGCTGGGTGCTAAAATTTTTTAATTTTGTCTTTAAAAATACAAATTATGATCTGATTGAAAGTTCTAGAAAAACGTTACAAAAAAATATAGTGACGACCTGTGTTGTATTTTTTAGTTATGGAGCTATAATGTTATATTTGGAAGTACATTTTCAGATGACTAAATCGAAACCAATCATAGACAGCCCCCTTTCTTGCCATCCTAATATCCTCCATTTGTTGCTATAGAGAAAAACATCTAGTGAAGCATGCACAGATAACAATTGCAAGCATTATTCAAGGATGCTATACCAAAACACTCCCAGTGTAAAAGTCGTCTGATGCAATTGCAATCCTGGAATTTTCTTTTTCTTTTCTCCATGTGTTTTTACATACGTAGAAACCATATGTGCATACGTATACATACCCCTCTCTACACAGACATATCTACACACACAAAATATATATATAAACACTATACATGTTATCTAACTGTACTTTTACATTAATCATGAAACTTTATCCTGGGTACAGAATACTTTTTTTTGTTCCTCTTCTCTCTTTTACACCACTTGAACCTGGCTCTGTAAGAGACCGTTTCTTCCTGCGGCACTTTTCCTGGAGAGCACCATCACCGTGCTCCGCAACAGGAGGATGGCGGCATGTTCTCAACAGAACTTCCACATTCCCCTCACCGTTGGTCTGGCACAACATGGACTTGGGGAGTGTAAGGAACTCTAAAACCCCCTCCCTCTTCCACTCCTGCCTCCAGACAGTTCTTGGAGTGGACAAGGATTTTTTTCATTTTCTGTCGCTGAATTCTGTGTCGCTGTGGGCTGTCTCCATGTCACTATATATTTTTAAGCAGTAACTGCGTACATTTAATAATGCAAAGACAAAGGAACTACAAGTGCAAGGTGTTCTAATTGATGTAATGGTGAATTTGGAATTCTAACAGCTATGAAATTGTTGCCAATAAATTATTAACGCGTTTGTAATTTTCATGGGGTTTTATTAATGATTATGAAAACCAATCTTGCATTCAAACTTACTTTGATTTTAATAGTGTTGCCAGTATAGAAAATACGAAGATTTACAACCAAAATTACTATTAAGGACAAACATAAAAATAAAGTTAAAAAACCCAACTCCACTCAGCAAGTGTTAATATCTTCCTTCTCCCTCCTGCCCATCTATTCTGACACCCAAATAATTCTGAATTACAGTGAGAATTTTCAGACGTGCAAGTGTGTTTCAGGCAATGGAATCTTGTGGTAACCTGAGGTTCAAGGCTCCTGTAACTCCTATTGAAATTAACAGCTTAATTCATCATCTTAAGAGAGACACCAAATTGCCAAATTACCTCCATCCATTTTTGAAAACAGGAAACTTTTAAAAAAAAAAAAAACAAACCCCAAAACCACACAACTTACCATACATTTCTCCGCAAAGCACACAAACAAGGTAAGTCCAATGATGACTGCAACAATGCCAAAGGAAATGCCTAGTTTTGCAGTTCTAAACAGAAGAGAAAGCATCAAACAAACCAGCGTTAAAGGAAAAGTTTCAATCCACAATCCAGATTAATGTTTGAAAACAGCATTTCTTTAATTTTAAACAGAATTATTATTCTAGTGGCACTGTATGACCATAACATGGCCCAGGTTATTGTTGCTCTGCTGCACAAATACAACTTAAAGATGTTCTGCTCCTCACTGACAGCCTGAACCACTACCCTGTGCATAAACCACGTGGAAATTGCACGGCAACAGCCACAAAAAACAAATATGCCATAGAATTCAGAATGATCAAACATCTGCTTTCTCGGAGGTATGAGAAGCTCAAAGTTGCCTCTTTGCACCTCTACAGACAAGAGGATCACGGAGCACGATTCAACCAGCTAATCCCGTTTTTCTATTGCTCCCTCAATGTGCTTACAGCCAACTATTCTTACGAAATATATTTCTCACTTAACTGATCATCTCCCTTGTGTACTAAGGAAACACAATATTAAAGAAATATTTCTACTTTATTTTCATACTGATATCTAGGCTCTTACGCCAACAACACGAATGCAGTCCTTTATTAAGGGGTAGATTAGTCCTAAGAGGTGTATGTTTCTTAAATGTAAACCCTCAGGAACTCTAAGAGACTTTAAAAAATTTCATGCACATGAGTTTCATTTTAGCTATTGGTTAATTTGAATTACAAATTATTAAAATACTGACACTTACTTTGGCATTATAAACATCTGTATCAGAAATATACAGAGGAACACAAAACTGGCACATGCGAAGTAACTCTTCAGTTTTAGAATAGGAATGGTGCGATACTGAAACAGATTATAATAAATCTTAAGGATTATTGCAGGGACTTTTTAATTCCATTACATTTTTGTGATGATACATATACGCAAATTTATACTATACCATTAAAAATATACATAGAACTGGAAGGGAACAAAAGAAAGCCACCAAATAAAATTCACTTGAACATCTGTCAAGAAAAACAGCTTTGTCCAAAGGACAATTTCAAACCTAGAGGGAAATCCACTAAGTATGTAAAATTGGCACTTCACAGATGCATGTAGTCAAAATCCTTATAAAAACAGGATATACACAGAAGTAAACCTAAAGTGTGGGTATATATATACACCACCACCCCCAGTAACTCCATACAGTACACCACAGCAGAGTGAATTAAGAGACAGTTACTCAAACAGAAAACATATACTGTACCTAACAAATAACAGTATTGTACTTGCAACGAAACCGACACAGAAAGCAAACTATTTCCATTATGGATGCAGAATTATTTTTTTTTTTAATTTTTTTATTTTAGCTTTTAAATTTTATCTCATTACTTTTGAGATAAGTTCTTTATATAGTAAAGTTGCCAAACTAACTAGTTTGCCTACTAACTCCCTTATGACAAGAATTTAACCACAGATAAGAGACAATCTCCTTTAATCTACAGAATTAGATTAAAGGAAGATTAAAGGTCATTCTTAAGGAAGAATGACCAGCTCAAATGAATCATGAGATCTGCTTTCCATTGGCAAAAACTTCTTTGAATGTGCCGTCATCGCCAGAATCCAGTTTCAGAATGAAAACAGACAGTTTCAAATGTATTCTTATGCTGCTCTGAAGTGCAAATCAATGACCAAAAAGGATTATTTTGCTCCTACCAACCTCTTTCTCAAGACTCGGTTCGGCAAAAATCAGTGAAAATCCACAGAAGTCATCCGATTTGCCACACCAGGGACTGCATTCAGAGACACACACATTACAACGTGTACACAACAGGCCAAGGAAAAGCAAAAGCATCGTTGTAGCTGAGACTCCACAGTGCACAGGGTGGGAGTGCCGCCGTTTTACATGCACTGTCAGTTCTGTGAGGTTTTTACGTTTCACAGCGTAACATTTGAGCAGTTACGCGTTCACACAGCTGACGGGCAGATCCAGGACACTGTGTCACAGACAGCAGCATCTGCCAGGTACACGCAGAACGTAACCCCAGACCTTCCCTAAGGTTTACAAACAGGAAAGTGTAATAGCAGATGTTAAGAGATGGCTCACAGCCTCCAAAAACTCCCCCTAAATAACACCAGGCCCCTAGTAGGAACAGCTGAGTTACAGTAGTAACAGTCTTGCTGTAATTCACATGAAAGAAAGAGGTTTTCTTCCCAAATGCACAGTTTTACTTTTGATCGGAATTTAAATACTGTGTTTTAAATAAATAAATAAAAAAATTTAACACCAATAAACAACACTGCCTGTGTTTGTTTGCTTTTAAATGCAAACACAGTGCCAAATGCACCACCTGCTACTGACAGACCATTTACCTTCAGTGAATCAGACACTCAAGCAATTTTATGATTATCCCCAGAACCGTGTTTTAACTTTACACATAGGTTTTGTTCAGGACTGCACCCCATTTCCTGACACTTCTTATTTTAATAAACAGAACACAAACATTAACTTCCCATCCCATCCTATACTGCAGTTTGGCTCATTACTTTGGACATTCGTAAGAAACAAAGCAATAATTTTGCTCTTTCATAGTTCTATACCACAGTGAACAGCTAGACTAACCATTAGCTTCTTGCTGTAATAATGCAGTAATACTACATTATATTCAAATTAAAATCAGAAAGGAAGTAAAATAAGTAAAAAACAAAAAAACCAAAAACCAAAAAAAGGCAAGACAAAAATCCTGGTAACTTCTGATTTTGGAGAAGTAAATTTTATATCCAGACAAAATTGAGAATGCAGATTATTCTCAAAGAACAGAGGAAGAAAAAAAATAAAATACTGCATACTTAGTTGAACTGAGGCCCTCGATGGTTGACATCATTTCATCGTAAATATCTTCCTCTATCCTTCCCTTCTGAGATGAATTTCTGAGAATGAAATGAAGTCCATGTCACAAATGCTATTCAGAAACAATTAATAGCTCCAGAGCACCGTACTTGCTCAGTACATAAATGGGGTAAGCTACCAGGGAAAAGCTAAACAAGAATGCTCCAAACTGAGAAACATACACATCCATAAGCACTTCACTGAGCATTTCTCTAGTTACTCAAATCATGCCTTTTTAAGACAATATTTTAATAAACTAAGAGAACGTTTCCCAAGTGAAAATAATCTACTTCGTTAACTCAGTGGTACAGGTACGACTGTAAGCATTTCTACATATGGGGCCAATTTTACCATACCTTGTGAAATTTCATCTCTAGTTACTTATAATCTGTATTTATTTTTGTACTAAAATATTTACAAACAAATCTAGCATCCGTGAGTAAGAAAACTAAAAGCTGAGGTAGCACAAGTGGTTACAATATATACATGCATACAGTATATGAAGTGTTTTAATTTGTTTTCCGTTGTTTAGGTCTCTTACTTCCCTACTCCCGTCCATCCTGCTACAGCCCAGAAGGCAAAATACAACCTGAATGACTGAGGGGCCAGTAAGATGAAGGGGGGCTCCTTTTAGAGTCTGCTAACACCAACAAATGTGACCTGAGAAGCCTTTTAAAGGCAAGAAATTTAGCTTAACCTTTCTAATACAGGAATAGCATACACACAGTGATTAATCAACCGAAAGACCACATGCCTATAGTACACTGAACTGCAAGAGGAGCACAGGGTCACATATTTTAAAACAAGAAAGTACTTGACAAACCTGTCGGAAGTTCTCTGACGCCCAGTGGCACGCAAAGGTATTTCCTAAATCAAATAAGGAATTAAGAATTAGTTAAACACTCCATAAATGGCAAACAAGTATTGAAAATAAACTTCAGGATGCTGCCAAAAACATTTTTATTCGCAAATAAAAATCAAGAACCATTCTCAAATAGAAAAGTTTATCAAAATCAATCCTTTCCAGCAATGTTTTTTGCTTTAACAAGTGAGACTTTTCTGACCAAAAAAACTGTTAGAAAATAACTGAACAGATCCTCCCTCTTATTTTTCTCTGCACGCTGACATAACTAACATCAGCAGAAGCAAGAAGACTGGAAACCACTTCTACAAACCTGAATGGACAGATACTTAATTTGAAATTTATTTCAGCCATCTATCCACAGAGATTAGTACAGCCTTGCTGCACCTCCAAGAGGACACCTAAAAGCATGCCCATGTCTTCCTTTCGGTTTTTGGGAAGGACAGATGGAAGGAAAAATGAGTTTTCCTAAATTTTAAAATCTTAGAAATCCTAAGAATTCTTAACCTTAAAAATTCTTTACTGATAAAATCCTGTTGCAGGCAGAATGCACGGAGGGACCATTTATTTTCTGTACACTTTCAGTGAATGCTGAGTGCATCTGGGTGCAGGGATAAATTATCGTTTTTCCAAAACCACATGTAGCAAGCAGGACTGCAAGATGGAAAAACATCAGGGGAAAAAGAGGTAGTTTGAAAGTTTTACTTTGAAGCTCTACTATGAGTACAGCATGCTAGAGATTGGCCAAGTTTGAATACTTTTAAGTTCTGACAGAAACAGTTGTTGCACAGATGCTTTCTTTGTTCTGTGTACACATTTAATACCAAGAGTAATAGCAGAAATTCAGCCACAAAAACCATGCCAGATCTCAAATTTCACAGCACAGGCAAGAGGAGCAGTTTGTGATTTCAGGATGACAATCGCTACGTCAAACCTCACCTTTCTTCGCCTCCCTTGTGAACTGGAAGAGTCGCTGCTCACACTTTCTCTGTGGTTCAGGTGGGCAAAGGGCCTGGCTGCTCCCCAGGACTCCAAGTAACGTGTCATCCGAACAGATGCTCGCATCTTCAGCCCATCATTAACTCTTGTTTTAGGGAGGTGATTATTTGATACACATTGTTTGGACTAACGGAAAAAATACACTCATTTAAAAAACAGAAAATGATACAAATTGCAAAGAACTGAAGCTCTGCATACTTGAGTGGTTTAGGACAACACAATCTAGCTATTTAGTAGGACTCTAAACACGTATCAGTCACGTGTCAGCCAACCTCGATTCCTTTATCTCATTTAATTAATGTGAGCTAAAGCAAATCATTACGTAATTAATTTGCTTCAGGTGCCTTTACAAGCCTTTGCTTGTAACACTGCAACATTCAAACTTCCTGCTTTATTTACAAGGATGTGGGAGATGGCAGGATCTCATGAAAAGATACAATTTCCTCCCAGTCAGCATAACAGGAGGGGAAAGAGATTCCCAAGTCCTGAGCTAGGACTTAACCAAAACAGTGGCTGGGGGAAGACCACACAAATCACACCCGACATTAGAGTGCATCCCTACATCACAGGTGAAGTCAGGCCGTACATACGAGGTACACAGCAATACTGCCGTGGGTCCAAAAGGAAGCTAAACCCACAGAATAAAGCGATACGTCAGTGGCTGGTCATTAGCTAACATTTCACAGGTCTCTTCAAGTGAGTAGGGACCACTGACATAGACTTAGATCCTCCCTCGGAGAATCTGTTGTGTACGTGTAGGGAGGGTTGCAGTGTTGAGTACACAAAACATGCAACAAAGATAAGATTGAGGTCTTGTAATTAGAAGTGGCTCTATACTGTTCCTTCCTGTTAAGATCCTGAAGGAAAGAAGTTTGCAATTTTCATTCTTTCTTCTTTTGAAATATTTTACTTATCAACCACAAGCTGATTCCCAATAGCAATACTCCAGGTGTTTGCAGTTACCAGACTCTAACGGGGCAACCAACAGTTGCTAACTCCATACCTTGAAAAGAAGGTCAATCTCAGAGCTAAGACAGTGAGGAAGAAGCCATTTTATAGGGAATATTTTATCTGAAAGTGGCTTCAAGTACAGGTACTCCTTCATGACTTCATCCCACCTTGTGACCTGGATTTGTGAGAGACACTCTTCGTGCAAATAGTCAAATGTGTAGTCTTCCTCTATGTGGACCACATAAGAGGTTTCAGCATGACACTTACTACGTTCAAGCTAACGGTCCCACCATAAAGCAGTAGGATGTGCTCTCAGATCTGAAGTCCCAAGTCCAAGCTACTTGGATGACTCATACCATGCTTTAATTCTGATCCTGAATTAAAAAGGTGCATGCACCACAGACACCTGTGTACTTAAAATGCATGTATACAATAAATATACATGCTTAAAAACGTACACATACCCGTGGATCAACCACTAAGTAGGTTTTGATATTCATGGATTCAAGGTAAGGATCCCTCAGGTGGCCGTTCCCTTCTTCCACTTCATACGCTTTGCCCAGGTGATTTAATGTTGCTTCGGTGATGTGTACACGGCTGAGAAGGGGAGAAAGAACAAGAGACCCAAACACTTACCGAAAGGTCACATTAAGCATTTCATTTACATTTCAATGGCCACTGCTGACATTTCTGCTTTTCAGCCATGTTGTGCTTTGGCAGCCAACTGCAAAATCCTGCCAGTGCTGAAAACCGTATCTGCAATCCCTTACTGCATTTCTTTGTCGCACATCTTTCATAGCAAGTGAAAATGCTATGAGATAGCATCAGTATAAAATTAAATTGAAGTAAGCAGAGACATATAAGAAACAAGAAGAAATGAGATCAAAGCAGATCTGATGACTGACAAGACAGACTCAGAGGCAGGTTATTTCAAATGGCAAAAGCTGCCAGGAAAGCTCACCAACAAACCACAAGTGAGGACTGTCTCATGCTAGAAATGCAATGAGGAGGGCAAGAGATGGTTACAAAGTCTGGGAAAAAAAGCTGGAAAACATGTTTTGTCAACTAGGAGGGTAATTCTAAAATTTGTCTTTTCTGACTGAGACAATCAGAGGAGAGCATGACGCAGCAACACACTCCTAACGGGAGCAGCTAAAATTTTTCGGTACCCATTCACAATTTCCCATAAACGTAATTTAGTTCAGTATCCCAAATCACATATTTCCGTATAAATTATGAGTAATATCTTTCCACAGAGTTTCTCAAGTTTATAAAATAACATTTCTTTTCTCATACTCTGTTTTCTCATTGTTCATCTTCCCACAGCTCTTCTCACTCTTTCTTTGGCACGGAGGGGTTAAACACTGTTAGCACAGAGCTGGGAACAGAACATTTCCAGAATGGAAGCTGAGGGTGTGCAGCACTCCTGCCTGTCTACAGAAAGCAAGGGGATCACTGTTCCATCCGCCTCTACTTACTTATGCTGCAGGTAGGTTTGCCTAAAGATAATTTAGCCAAGACCTGGAGACCACTGGATGCAGCTTTCCGCAAGGAAGAATAAAAAATTCCTCGATCCTTTTGGAGTCAAAAGGTAAGAGTTTTGGAATATATAGGATGCATGTTTTTGTTTACTTGTAATTGTCTCAAAACCCTTTTTTTTCAATTGTTACCTTGATTATGCAGTCTTGCAATCAAGATGAACCTTCAAATCTGAAATTTTAAAGCTTGCTCTAAAGCACCATATTCTCCCATAGGGGCAGAGGCATACTGACTGGGGGATGTCTGTATTAACTGAGCCTTAGAACAGTCGTGTACTGCAGCAAGTTTTACTGTTTTTTCACTTATCTCAAAAGGCAGCACAATTTGTTCACTATGCACCATTTTCCATTTTACCAAGCTTCCTCTCTCCTCTTCCCCAAACCACACACTGCCATACAGTTCAGATCTTTTTTCCATTTAAATGACTACGCTGATGATTTCTCAGCAGTTACTGCTGCTTACTGGATTCAGGATCAGCACGTAACCAACAGCTGCTACCGCTGAAGCTGCCTCTCGAGGCAAGCTGTAAGGTGCACTATGCACTGACCACGCCGGCGCAGAACACCCAACATACTGCACCCCATTCCCCACGCTAACAGGCCTCCGAGTAACATATTCTGATCTTTCAGGCATATATATATTAGAGAGAATTGGTCATAAATGCATTTTTAATTTTGGTTTTATGCTACTCCTTCCTGCTTTACTAGTGTACTACATTGTTAAGAATGCAAATAATTTTTAAAATTAGAAAGAAGATGAACAAGGATACCCTGTCAATGGAAATGAAATATTTATAAAGCCAGAAGTTCTCCTGCATCCTTTCCAAAGTCTTTAGAATTCCTTCATTTAGAGAAAGCCAAACCATGCATACTTCTTATTTTAAATAAAGACCTCAGACTGCTCCCAGTGACAAAACTTCTGCTTCCACAGCTGCAGCACTAGCCAATATTGGAATGGGGAATCCCAGACACATCGTTTTTCTGCAGAGCAGGAAACAAATATACCGTAACATTTGCATAACAAATAGCAATCCGTCCTCCCTGTAAGGCTCAGTTTTCCACCAGTGGAAGGTTTCCTCTGGCTAGTTTTGAAACACATGATAAGCAAGTGCTTGACATGTATAGATACAGGAAGCATTAAGTGTAATGTTTCAGAATCAGCAAGCCAACCTAAAGCAGCTTTATACTTTAACAGATTTTGTTACGTAAGCATGAAGAACGTAATGGAATAATGAAAGTTTTCAAGATTAGGCAATGGTCCCAAACGTGACTAAGAGAAGTATGTTTTCGTGCCATATTCAGTGATGATGTTTGCTTTACCAACAAAAGAAACTTTACAACTCTGTATTCTTGTTTAATCATGCTGAGTCAACACACTAAAACACTCAACTCGCATAGTATTGCAACTGTTAACCAAGCTCCCATTAGTTTTCTTTCTGTTTTGGTTACCAATGCAAGAAAATAATTTGATGCTAATATGCCCTTTGCACTTCACAGAAAGTAATTTTTAAGTTACAAGCATATACCTAAAAGCTGTCTGAGGCACAGAAATAATAAGAAAGAATAATAAACCCTATAATGTCACTCCTTAGAATCACTTGCCAAGAGAAATCAACACTTTAATGCTTAAACATATACCCACACGAATGCCATTCAATTAATAAGTACTAATTTGCACAGACTACCAAGAACCTACAAAATCATGGTCTTATGTGGGAATAGAAAAAAGCAAACAGGACAGGGAAAAGGGAAAAAATATTAGTTTCTTAGTTGAATTCTAATCCCCAAGTTCAACTTAGAAAATGTAGGGAAGTATACTTTCCTAAATGAGGAAAGTACAAAATAGTGGATTTTTAAAAAAAACATTTCTATTTGTCCATTTCAATAAGCATGTTCAGAAAGGCCACCTGAGTATCAGCCTCCGAGCCAAGCCTCTGCACTGCCGAGCAGCGCACGGCCCGTTACGTTACTGCTTTGCCCCAGCTCTCCGCTCGGGACTGCTCGCTGCCCTTCCGCTGCCGCCCGTGGCAAACGCTGCGCAGAGCTACGCAGCAGCCAACGGCCCCAAACTCTTCGGGCTTGGATGCGTCTCATCAGGCTGCGTTTTAATGTCCGAGTTGTGTTTTCTTGGGGGTTAGAGGTGCTGAATACAGAGCTAATATAAATCAAGTGGGACTGGTAGATATATTAACAGAAACAGTAGGTAAATATGCAGCTTTGCCTTGTCAGCGTAAGTAGCGTATCTATTCTTACATAGCGGGGGAGTGAACTTACAAATACAGTATTATCCCTGTGCGCAACGTGAATTAACTAAGTCAACATAACGCACTGCTGAAGACGCGTAAGTTTCTTCAACGAAGGGAAGGTCAAGCAGCAGTAACTTGCCTAAGAATAGAATTTTATAGATCATTGGAAACACAATCAGAAAATATTAACATTTTACAGCTCTGGTAAGTACACATTTGTCTTATTTTCATCATCCCATTATGAGGATTTGTGTCACGGCAGTTACAAATTCCAGACTCATAAACCAGGATTATGAAAACCACGATAACAGAGTGAATCAGCCCCGAGAGGGAAGATCCTCACCCAGGTACACCCGCAGACTCCATGCGGTTCGCTAAGGACACGTCGTGTGACCAGACGTCATACTGCCACTTCCGGAGACCGATGACACCGCACAGCACGTTCCCAGAATGAATGCCAACCCTCATGTTGATATCCACGCCTGTGGCTTCTCTCACCTGCCTGTTGAGGGAGGAGGGTATTAGAGCGTAAGTTCTGATTTTCTCTCCTCCTGCTGGAGATCTGTTAAGGTTTAGTCTCATTATACACATTGTGCAAAGACAAGAGACAAACTTATGACCTGATGTCTAACTATCCAACTGCAGTTAATAAACACACTTTGAATGTTGACAAGAAAACTAAGAATTATTTTATTCAATATCTTCATAGCCTTGATACATTAAAAAGCCTTCTGTGCTATACTTACTTTATTGCTTCACACATATCGAGTCCCATTTTAACGCAGTTCCTGGCGTGAACCGGTAAGGACACCGGTAGGCCTGAGACACAGTAGTAGCAGTCTCCCAGGATTTTTATTCTCATGCATTCATTCTCCTGGGAAATTAAGGTAAACATATTTAACAGGCAAAAATGAACTGCAAGTAGGCTAATGACAGCAAAACTAGGACTTGTCTATATCATTTTGAGAAAGTCAGGCTTCGTTCAATCCTTCTTGAAGCAAAGTTTATTCTCCTTTCCCACATCCCAATGCCTGGATGTTGCTCACTGGAGGGTAACAGAAGTGACTGCTTCAAGCATTTCTGAAATAAAACCATCTTGCTAGTTTCTAACTTCATTCTTGGAACTGTTTGCAATTGAGAAACTGTAAACAAAAATAAAGCTGTCACAGATTTTACCATATAAGGATGAAATTTACATATATCTCTTTTAATTGTCATCTTTCTTATCACCTGAATTACAGGCAGTTTGCTCACCTTTTCCTCAATTTTTGCATGGCAGCCTCATAAGTAACATTGTGCAGTGTCATAAAACCTGCACGGAATTTAGGGAGAAGTTAGGAATTAAGATGCCCAACTTGGTAGCTTTGCAGAAGCAAAATGCTTTTTTTTTTTTGTTTCAAATCTGACCGAAGAGGAAGCCAGCACACACTACAGTTTGCTGTCACTAATAAAAAAATCACAATACTACCTAGCAGTAGAAAACTTTTTCCTAACTGTGCAACAGAGAATGCTGCTGCCCATTACTGGCTAGAGAGAGGAAAGGGGAAGAGCAAAGAGCTCCTCATACTGTCTTTTGCTAAAACATTACTGAAGAACTTTAACTCCAAAGGTTGCAAGCAAGCCACGGCTAATTCTGCGAGGCTGTACAGCGTTTGACTGGTGAGCAGAGATGGCTTCATTTGGGTCAGCTGCCACCGTCAGCCACCCGACCCTCCCTGCCCGGGGAACAGCCCAGCAGTTCTTCCATCAACTCCGAAACACCCTCATCTACAACCAGCCCAGATGAGGGACAGTCTGCCACACGGAGCTGTTGTCCCTCACGAATGAACGCCTTAAGGGAATATCCATCACCCTCCGCCATCTTAAGCCATCCGGTAGGTCTGAGCACTGCAGCAAGCGCTTCAGTTTTCACCCGGGGCGCCCAGCCCTAGATCAGAGCTGTTAGCCTTCAGCTCCCAGCTCGGTGTCCAGCTTAGCCGCTGACTTTTGTTAGGTAACTTGGAGCCCACAACATTTACATTGTGGAAACGATGACTGAGAATAGGTCCCCGACAGAAAAAAACAGCACACAAAGTGGGAATCTCTTCTTATGGCTCAACCCCAGAGCCGCAAAAGACCTTCACTTTAAACAGTGCAATTTGCAGACAGGAGTCAGAAATTAAATATAACTCGAAATCTGGAATCTTTTCTATTTTTGTATCTGAGGAACAGTTGTAAAAAATGATCAAATGTCTTTAACCTCAGCTTCTACTGTGGCATAAAAAGCTCTTGGCAACTAAGATGACACAACTTGCTCTGTGTGTTCTTAATAGCTCCTTCCCAACAATACGATTACAATACAGTGAGGATGACTCTCTTATTTGCCAGTACTTAAAAGTTCTATCAGCAACAAAATTCATATAAATACAAAGATTAGCAATGTCATTTAGTCAAAAAGGTTAACTAGGATTTCATAGCCAGGTTTTAATCGGGGATATATTTAAGAATTTATTCAATGACATACATAAAGGTTTAATTAAAGCAATTTCACTCATCTGGGATATTAATAATTTTAGAGTTTTCCTGCTTTTTCTGAAGAAATTTGGGAATTTCACAAAAATAAGATTTTTCAAGTCCTTTAATTTTCTAATTTGCATTCAATATATCCAAATATAGTTAATTATGACATCAAACCGACATCTTTAAACCACGGGAAGTTTTGATAGGTAGTCACTAGTCTCAACCTAGCTATCAACGGATAGGACAGACCACATATCCAAGATTAGGGTCAGTTTTAGAGGATAACAGAAATCATCACACAGAGTCAATGATGTAAACATGTATATGATACAGTCCCTGTAATCTGAGAATGCAAAACCTGAGTTTGTGATTACAGTTGCAAAGAAATTAACCTCAAGCAGCACTTGGAAGCGTTAGGAACTACGGCCAGCCTGAAGGGTGAGTAGTGGGGGTATGTATATTAATAGGGACCGTCTTAATCTGCTTCCCATTCTTACGCTTTTCGGTAAGTATCCATTACTAATTATTACTCCTGAGCTAAAGAACTCCTTGGTCCAATGCAATATAACTGAATTTCTGAATTCAAATGTGTGCCTGAGAGTTCCCCATTCGTAGAGCCAACAACCAATCCTTTTACCCACACACAGCAAAGCTGCTCAATAGAGCTTGTATACAGCCCCTCTTACAGCCCTATTACAGCAATTTATTGCCATCAGACAATTCCCTGAGTAATACAGATAAACCTCCAGATTCAAGAATTGGAATTACAGTAACAACTTGCTAAATTTCATACTTATGTTTTAAATTTTGTTTTAATGTGACTTTGCTACTTAGTGTTAAAGGCAAAGCAGTCTTCCCTTCCTGACTTCCGACTTCACGCCAACTGCCTGCTGTCTTGTGGAAAAGACTTGTTTTTCCAATGGTGGCCTTTATCCCTAGTGCACAACAAACTGCAACACCTACCTTTGCAATCTGGTCAAACTTGCCAAAAAGTTCGTTCAGCATCACTACTAGTTCCTTAGGAGAGCAGTCACTGGCCAGGCGAGTAAAGCCTACGATGTCTGCATAAAGAATGCTAGACAAGAACAAAAGGAAAAAACATACGTGAAATACAAAGATACGTCTATTCCACAGTCAGCTTAAATATTCAAATGCATTTACCAGAAAGCATTTCTCTGGTAAACAACTCTAGAAAAAAAGGGTTCAAGTATCTCAACTGATTTACAAGACGCCACATCAGTTCAGGACACGTTATCTTCCCACAACAGGAAAAAAGCTCCCTTCAGCCTGGAAGTCTAACTCCAGATTTTAGTTTCACTGGACCCTATACACTGATAAGAATCAGCAGCTTATATTAATACAATTACTTCTAGAGTTTCCACTTACCTAACATTTTGGTGCCTTTTCACATACAGACTGTGGAAGTTGTTGTCATGCATTTGCCTATTATCATTCGTTTCCTTTAGTCGCTCTATGATTGCTAGCTTCATTTCCATAGAGATATGAGCTGGCAGTATGGATAAAAGCAAATTTTCCTAAACGGAGAGGCAAAAAATGAATGATCCAAAATTCTTAACACAGTAAGTTTAAAACTGCAGGATTTTAGTGACTGCAAGAAGGAATTTAAAAAAATAAAATGCCTTTATTCAAACAGCTTTTTAGTAATGCATGTCAGGTTTTGCAGAAAAGATTTTTACATTTCTGTTCTCAAAGTCAGTGATTTTACAGTTAATTAACATTTTTTCTTTTGTTCCTTATGACCTAGATGAGACATCTCTCTGTAACCATGAAACACACAAAAATTCAGTATTCAGTACTGTAACTTCTAAATAAATGAAAACTTATTTTTTCCACCAATCTCTGTGTTATGTTACCATCATCTCATAAAGCTTCTGGTAAAGGCTTATATTCTATAATAAACAATCTACGCAGTATTAAAAACCCTTACGAATTCTCAAATGCTGAAAAAGCAGCCAGAGATACCGAAGTGTTGACAACACGCTGCCACAGCTCCAATGAACCAGGAACAGATGCCACTGACACAGTCTTTTGAACAGAGTGAGAATACAGACTCCTCAAAAACCACTTACATTGTTTGACTCCGCAGTGCACTGTTTTACACTGGCTTTGACTTAAAAGCCTGTTCTTCTAAGAGGAAGACAGAGAGTAGTTTTAACCCAAGAAGGGCTCTACCGCTAGAGCCAGTCTCTGCAGAAGAGGAAACGCTGCGTGGAGCAGCTACAGGCAGGAACTTTTTTTCACGTGACATCGCCAGCAAGGTCACCACACTGTGTAACTGAGTCAAATGCTGTCCCTTTGGACCAAGTTTTGTCCCCTCTTCCTGAATACCTGACGCGGCAGTGTAGAGATGGCAGTAAGCCGCCAGTGCCCGCCACCCAAACCAAATGCCTTGGGGTCACAGCGGGAAGAGGGAGTCCCTGAGCATCAAGTACTGGACTACAGTAGGTATAAACAGCAGTGTAATTTGAGACTAAGAAACAGCGACACCTCCTTCCCTCCTCCAGCATTTCAATACTAGGAGAGTCAGCCTTGGGAACAATTTAAACTGAGAGCAGAGCCCCAGTGAATGCAGCGGGGCCGTCTGAGGCTGACACGTTACGCAGTTTTCAAGGAAGGGATGATAAACCCTGAGCTGCATTTCTCACATCATGTTCACAGAGAAAATGTGGGTGGCAAAAAGGAGACTCAAAATTGCATGACAAATTACAACACAGATGAAAAGAAAGCTGTCCATACACTCAAGCACATCTACACTTCAAACAAGCAACCATAAAAAAAAAACAACCAACCCACATACAACCATGCAAGTTACCACATCGCCCAGAGAATGAGCGCGCTCTGCCTGCGTAAGCTGATTAGCCGCGTCCCTGGCTGCTGCACGGGAAATCCTGCCAGGACTTTCATGCAGATTTGTCATCTCATCTCAGGAGATTAGCATCAGAGGGCACACCACACTAGCAGTGTGGCATTTTCTTCTTTTCAATTTGATCAAGCCAGGCACTTTTCAGACCCTTTTATCTAACAACTGGTGGGCAGAGAACTCCGTACACATCAGCCTTCTAGAGCTGCTGTTCTTAACCCTGCTTATACCAGAACAAAAGAGGAAAGGCACCCTCGTTTCAGCTTTGATACTGCTTTACAATCCTTCCTCAGCAAGAAATTCATGCTCCTTGCTTATTCTTTAAATACCACTGGAGTTTATGGAAATAAACGATGCCATACTCGAATACTGTAATCTATTAAGCGATTTTTTTTCTCCCTTAGACTTCAATTTTCTCCTTCTAGCAAAAGAAAAATAGTTTGTGAGACAAGAAAATACAAGAACAAATAATACTTTAAAATTCAAAACAAAAAAATGTGACCAAGGGATGCATAAACTAACTGCTGAAACTACATTACAAGTATTTTTCAGGGCGTTAAGGGCATGTTCTTTTAAGTTACCGTGGGCCAATCCCAGTAACATTTTATATTATGAAAAAAGTAACTGAAATAACTGGCAATTCCATTCCTGTTACAAATACTGTGATTTTCAGACAGACAAGCCACAGAGAACAGCTTCCTCCCTTTAACTTCCTTCTTTTGTTACAAATGGCACAATTATTTTCTTGACAGTAGGTGGGTATCACAAAGACTGGACCCAGCCTTTCAACACGCATTAGTCACCAACCTCATAAAACTATACCGACTTTAGAAATGAAAACAAGCAATTCAGAACATGAATTAGTTCACTCACTTGTTGCCTCTTTTCAACCTTCAATTTCATTCGGACCTGAATGCACTTTAAGGTGTATCTATACAAATCCCACGAAGCAACCTGCATTTGGCGTTTGTGAAATGCACCCACAAAGTTACCACACAGAAAAATGACGGCATTGGCAAGGAGCTGCACAAGAAGAAAAATATTTACCTACTGCGGAACAGTCATTGATACTTCACCAATACACATACTAGTCCCTTAAAAACATTCAATCCCAGGCCACGTTCAATTTTCACCTTACCCTGGCACACACCAAATCAGTGTTGCAATTAGTCAGGATGTGCCTGGGAAATATAAGCTAACTCTCACGGGCACTCGTGTATGAACACACAGTAACACGATGAAACAGAAAATTCTGCTCTACCATTTAACATTTATTTGCAGGCATCGGTGTTTGATTTAGGCAGGAACCAGTCCACAAACCCATGCATCAGCATGCGGAGTGAAGTCTGACACACACCTGCATCAAAAGAGCTGGGCTGCTCCGTCGAACACACCCTGCTAATAGTGCTGGGAACCCCGGGAGCACCCGGCAGCGCTCCCAGGCCTTGCTGACTCCGCGGGGCAGAACGGCCCTTTTGATCCACCCCGCGGGCGGTGCCACATGAAGGGAGACAGACCCCTCTGAAACTGCACCGAGTGGGAAGAATGATTGGGACAAAGTTTGTCATGGTTTCAGTAACTTAGTTAAAAAATTAAAATAATTCTGTTTCTTTCACTTAGGTCAGAAAACCAAAATGCATTACAGATTAAAATAATTGCAATTTTATGAAAAGCATGCAAAATACATTGAGCCCAAGCTCCAAATCCATGAATTTGGAGCATCCATGTGGAATTTTGGAACTTACTTAAACAGGATAGTTATGCCAATATCAAATGGTAATATGACAAGGGTATTTGACTACTTAACCAAGTAGTATTTCCTTACCTGAAATAGAATGGATTCCTTCTTTTCCTGAGAAGTCATGCTTACCACAATGCTTAGAACAATAATATGGGAGAGAGCAGAAAGCACGCTAATTATGACAGCACCTCTCATCCCAAAAGGCAGCATGGTATAAACTGTGAAGATTATGAATAGAAAGAATGGCACCTTTGGAAAGAGAGAGAGAAAGAAAAAAAAAGAATCACGCATACACGTTGTTAAACGCCTGCCAAAAATCCCTACAGAACAAAGAGCAAAGTAGCAGGATTCTTGCTCATTTTCACGATGAACAATTAACTATTGATGTTTCAAAAGCACAGTTAAGAACTTAAGGACAGTGGTAGTCCTAAAAGCTCGAGGGAATTAGCAGCTATAGGTTCATAGATAAGACAGTTCAACATGACATATCACCTTTAAGTTTTTCAGCTGTCCTTGCCCTTCATCCTTAATTTAGCCATTACAGCCAAGATGCACATTGTACATCACGTATCAGGAACAGTGTGTTGCAAGGATAGCAATATTGAATAGAATCAGATTTCTCACCTTCTTCGAGTTATTATTCTAATTTTAACATCACCCCATCACATGTGTATGTTTACTCCATATTTGATAAATACCAAAAATCCAACCAACGCTTCCTGGTGCTGATACAAGAGAATAATCCTCATTGGCACTAACTACATGTTACAAAATGCACAATGGTCCACCAAACTGCCAGGGATCAGAATGAAAGTCTATAAAACTTAAATCGATATTTATAGATTTGTTACAGTGTTTAGCTCATATATATGGAAACTAATAACCCTGATCAAAGGAAAATACTGTGGTGTTCCTGGCTCAGCTCCATCTCGTCATTCCAACTCAACTTGTACCATTCCAGACATGAGCTTCCTTCAAGGAAATCTCAAGGCCCAGTCTGCACTTAAATGTTTTGCCAGAATAGATAGCTTGGTTTGGACAGCAATAAACAAACAAGCAAACAAAGAAAAGTTTTCATTCAACAAAAATTAATCTTTTCACATTCACCTTTACTACTTTAACAGGCTGAAAAAAAAAAATCTTCTTCTGCCATACATACAACCCCTACCACACAATGTTCTGAACACGGTGTAATAGTTTTGTAAGCATGGACAGGCAAAGGTTGTCCTGCATTTAAATAGTAGCTTTAATTAGTGATAAATTCCTAGCTTGAGATAAAAGTCTGAAATGAACCTATTCGCTATTTCTTTCTAATCTAGGGTCTCCTTGTATTTTATGCTTTAAATCAACATTAATGAATTATCACCTTATGACAATAACACAAGACATTGGCTTGCAGCACTGAAAGCAGCAAAGCCAAATCTTGCTTCACTACACGTTTGTACTTACAGTTAAGAACAGTACATTTTCTTTTTTCCTAAGGTAATAGCTTCTTCCTTAAGTTAAAAAAAATACTGAATAGCAACTGTAAATACACAGTGCTGGACCCAGGCCATAATACAAATCAGATTTTTGTTGTTTAACTGATAATTTATATCCATCTTCATTCAAAATAAAGAGGGGAAGGGGAAGAGTCGGTAGAAGAAGATAAAAAGTCATTTTTATTTCATTAAAAATGCTTCTGTTTACATTATGAGAGCTTAGGAGGAGTTTCCTACAGATTATGATATTTTTGGCATCATGAAATCGCCCGTCTTCTGATCAGAGATACTAAGCAATGAACTTTAGCCACACCCAGCCATGCCAGGATGTGTCATTAATTCTTATTGTTCACTTTGCCTCTCCCACTGATTTGAAAATATGCTCCCTAGGGCACACCCAGCTCCGGAGTCCTTCATACATTTCTCAGACACCACTTTGACCCATATAAATAAAAAAGCAAGAATTATTAAAAAAAAATTCTCTTAACGATGAGTTGATAGTAATTAAGATTTAGTAAAAATCTTAAATAAGAATACAATTCAATGACAGCTTAAAGATGCAACTCCTGCATAGATTTATGCAGTTATCCAGTTTTCTCAGCTGAACTGTATTTTCCCTATAATAAAGAATAAAACCTAAAATTTACTATAATAAAGCAATAAAACCAATTTAGGAAAGTGAACCTAAATATCAAGAAAAAATTATTCTGCAGTTGTAACATTCAGGAAAATTAAAGCATACACATTCGTATATACTGAGTACCAGTTCTATGGAAGTACCTCACTGAACAGGACATACATACCTGTTCCCACAGCTGATTATCATCATCATTTTCAAAGAGAGGTACATATCCGATGATAAAGAAGCAAATCCAAATTGTAACGCCAAATAACGTTAGCCATCTTCGAAACAGGGATTCAATGCATAAAAGTAAGTACATGACTGCAAATATGACAAGAGCAGCACATACTGCAATAATGAAGGCAAGATGATTGCGTGGTTCCTGCAAAAGCAGAACAAAGTGTTATGTTTGGTCTAAACGTACCCTTTAGGAAAAATGGAAACTGCACCTACACTGTCCTGGAAACAGCTTAGATAGCTCTAAAACACGCTAACCTGAGTTCCTAAGTAGGCTAGCTGTGGCCATATTAACACTTCCTGATATTCACACATACAGAGATAATAAAATAAATACTATTATTGATACCCAGTCTACCCCAATTCCACCATTATTATTTCCCAAATTAGTGGGTTTGGTTTTGTCTTTTAAGCTAAGTTCTAATTATACTATATTGTACAATAAAGACGTATCAAAGAAACACATTTAAGGAGTTAAAGTTTTGCTGAAAGGGAGCATAACAGCTCTTTTCCCAGGTTTTACAGGAGATGACTTGTAACATAAGTGTTGCTACTTCTTCCCATTTTTAAGAACTAAAAGCTAAAAGGGACAGAAGTGCAATTGGTAAGATTAGATCTGTTGCTAAAGAGACACTTAAAGACACTTTATCATGAAGCACAGTATTTGGAAAGCAGTATTAGAAGGCAATGAAGGATTGTAACAGCTTCCTTATTACCTTTTTACAACATTATCTTCAAATCAACTCCTCTTTTTTACCAGCTGTCAACTGGGCTGGCTTGAAGAACACCCGATTTCTTTACAGAAAATCATATTAGGCTACAAAGCAAAAGATTATTTAAGCTGCATCTTTCTATGCCTACAGGATCCCTGCTCTTTGCTAACTGCTGATTTAACACACCACCTGTTGCACGTTGTACCAAGTGATTCCTGTTGTGTTTTTAGTACTAAAAAAAAAAAAAAAAAAAAAAAAAAAAAAGAAAAAAAAAGGAATTGATATCTACAAATCCTTTTAAAAAATCACCTCAGGAATTCAAAACCAACAAATCATTATATTGTTTTATATTTCTTAAATTATTCTGAAAAGAACACATGAGAAATGCAGGACATTTTAACTTATGTTCCAGTTCCTTCCTTGGCCCCTTTATTACTTATTTACTATCATAACTACCATTTAGCACAGATTATGATTTGTTCATAACGTATAGGAAGGAAAGATCAATCCTTATAGTAAGTCTGCACGTGCCTAACAACACTGTCTCCTCTCCTCCCTGTCCCTTCAAAAACATACATGGCATTACATACACAATTACTTGATTTCTTTCAAAATTGCAACTTTTGATACCATGCGGCTCAAAACATTATTTAGCCTGAAAGTGATTCCTCACCATCTTTGAAAACACCGCAAACAAAGAAAAAAAGTATACTCACATTAATGACAAAAAAGAGTATAATTAGAGTGGTCCAGAAGACGGTTGCAATGAAGAGCAGCAACAGCAGGAGCGGGTGCTGCTGGCTCGTGTAGCGGTACTTCTCATAGAGGGGGTCCGATATCCTGCAGTCATCGTTTTCGTTGAAGAAGTATTTACCTTTCGCTGGCATTTTCTCCCAGGCTGGCTGCTACTCCTCTCAGTTCCCAGCACACACAATAAGACACGGCTGAAGCTACAGCTTCAAAGAGGAGTTCTGTCTTTTTGCTGCTGCCTCTGTGATCTTTAGGCACAGCGAGTAACCCACCTTCTCCGATTTTACTTCTCATGAGCATTAACTTCAGATTTCCAGGGCAACCAAAAGCAAAAGACTTAGCCTCCCCAAAACCACGGGCAATTCATCACCAGCTGCACACGTGAATCTCTAGATCAACCTGTGTTTGTGCAGCCAGGAGTTTTTGGCGTAGTTGGGGTTTTTTTAATTATTGTTTTGCAGGTCTGTAACTCCTTTCCATAAGCTTGAATGTCACTTCCTGGGATTAACTCTGCAGAGAGACAGTATTATTAATGTATTCAGTTAAGTGTACAGTGTTTCTCAAGGGGGAAAAAAAAAGTACATTCCTTAAACTTCTATCTGCGTGCTCTAATCAGCAAGCAAAAGCTCCTTCTTGCTGGTGGGGTGGGAGCCCAGAGGCAGAGCTCGGGCAGTGCTCACCAATGGCTGCTCTATGCAACCACTGCCCCCTTCTCTGGCAACTGAAACATTTTCATATCAAAAATGTACTAAATTTATTTTGTTTTCTACGAGCATGTTATGTAACTGAATAGTAACAAGTGCTTTGAAGTGATGCGTGCGCCTGTGTATATGTATATATACAAAAATCTCTAATCACAATACACACTGTTTATATTCTTTTCAAATCATTCATCTTAGTTTTTAAGAAATCCTTTTTTTTATTCCTTTTCCACTTGAATTAAAAAGCTGAGAAAATGAGAATACAGCTGTCCAAGCCAAATTCATTAAACTTTTTTTTTTTTAAAGATACTTAATATCTAGTTCTATATATTTTATCCAACTCTAATTAATAGTGTTTCCAAGGCAATAGGTGTCTTCTCTTAACAATGACCATTAAGGAATGAACTGTATTGTTAATTACTAATGACCAATGTTTTTCAAATAGATTCATGAATTCAGTTCACTCAATGCCAAGAGACATAAAACAAAAAGCAGGGGGATGGGATGGAGGAAAGCATGAAAAACAGGATTTCAGAAGAAGTCTTATTGAAACTTGATAACAGGACAACAGCTTCTTTGCCACTTGACTGCTGTCACCATGGTGCCCAAGGCCATTGCTCTGGGGAGAAAGAACCCGCGAAAAGACTTGTAGAAAAGCCAAATCCCAGCCAGTTACTCTCAAAAGGCAAAATGCTCAACCACACACATGTTTAGACTGCATTCACACTACAACCACAAGTGGTGTTAAGGAAAAGGTTTCAGAAACCATACTGAATGATTTAGCCCATGTAAACAGAGCCAAACACTAGTACAGCACCCAATTACTAACGACCAAACAGGCAAAACCAGATATACCAATACTGAGACTGGGCAAAAACAGTGAACTTTTCCAGCAAAACTAGTAACTACAACTTCTTGCTCAGAGTGTATCACAAACTTGGATTAATCAAAAAAAGAGAAAAGACCATAATGTGTAGCTTTTATTCAGTAACACCCAGAATAAACTCACAAATGTATTAAAACCTGAAATAAAATGGAAGACATTTTTTCAATACATCTTTCCCGCAGACAGCTAACAGTACACCTCATAGCTCTCTTGCACTAGTTACTGAGCTTTTCTTCATAATAAAAGGCCTCACATTTTTCACCTGAAAAAATCTTCCTGGTACTCATACTACCTGCATGTGTTTAATAATAATCTTGCAAAGGTGTGTGAATGCATCATAGAAATCACTGACACTTAAAGTAAAGGCGATGCCAAGAAGAAATGGAAACATTCCAACCATGCCCTAACGCATTTTCCAAGTCACGCGGGTGGCTGCAGAATTACTTCACTGGAGCGTAGGCCAGGTTTTTCTGAAGAGGAAACTATCAGAAGGTGTGCACAGGGACAAGTATTTTAATCTGAATTTGTCTGTCAGGAACAAAGACAACTCGCTGTAGACAGCTGGAAGGTTACGACTGTGACGCGCCAGAGGCAGACAAGGCACTAACCAGCCTGAAGAATTCCTTTACCGTGAGGGTGGGGGTGTAGGAACACGCCGCCTGATGTGATCCACTGTACCTAAGAGACGACAGGTTTGCCATTCCATTTCCCTCTAAAAGTCTATTTTCAGAATAAAAATAATGAAAAAGTTATTTAATATGCTTGCAGAAATATGACTTTGAGGCTAATTTTTATGGTAATAGGTATTTTGAGAGGCAGCTTTATTTTTCCAGTTAGCAGAATCAAATCTATTTTCTAAAAATAACTTTAATTGCTAAGCGGTAATACATTCACAATTATGAGAGAAAAGTAATCCTGTCTTGGGCTGTTTAATATTGAAATCCAAGAAAAATAACTTCACAGCTTGCTTTCTGTAATTTATTTTTCTGACCATGTTAATGAAAAAACACCACCAGGGACAATCTCTATTCTACAGAACTATACTCTGTGGCTGTGGTTCAGCTATCTAATGTTCCAAACATCAAACAGATGTCAAACGTCAGCTTGGCACTACCTCTGAAAACTCTCTGAAGATTTTTACAGGACACCAAGCTGAAGAGACGTATCTCTTCAACGGTTTAATCCATTTTAATAAAAAAGAGGTTGCTACCTTATCTATTTTTTTATCTGTTTACACTGATCTTCGTAGATATACAGTACAAGTAGTTATGAATGACTCTTGGGTCACATTTTCTTTCCTCAAAACTCCACTAGGTAAAGAAACACCCAAACAGGACTATAATACACAACATAAATGCTACTTTGAGATGAGTAATTCAACTCTGAACTAGTTTCAGTTTGCATCCCATGTCCCACTGCCACTATCACCCCCTTTTTAAAAAGTACCACAGAGCAACCTGTGCTCCTTCTGTTCAAGTTATATATTTTTAAATTGCAAATTACTTGCAACACACAAAATGAGCTATTTGATGCAATTACGCATTACTTGAATAAACACATTTTTATGACAAATGTAATGACCTGCTAATCATCATCTTACAAATAAAAACAGAAACACACACATACACAGGGATTAGTACAGGAATTGTATTTCAGCTCCAAACCCACTACAAACACTTGGAACAGCTTTTTGCCTTTTTTTTTTTAAACATTATTGACATTACCCTCTTTCCATTAACATATAAGACAATCTTGTGTTTAAGAAACTGTAATAGACTTAGCTGAAAGTCACATTTTTGTGTCCTTCCCACTTCTCTGAGTTTTATCTGGCAACTTTCTGAAAATGTAGAAGACAGACTTGAAAGAAAGAAAAAGATCCTGTCTCACACTAGTAAAATCATCAATTTAACACACTCCTGTTTATACATTTAAGGATCACGTGAACACTATCCACCACAGCATCACTTTTGCTTTTTTTCGTCATTGTTTCTTGGAGATTTGGTATTCTGACACCACAAGAGAGGTGTAACCCTGAAACGGAAATCGGCCACATAAACCAAACAGCACTCCCAGCAGCACCAGTGGCAAACACACCGAGCCAAACAGGAACTGGATCTGGGCTACTGCCATGAAACCATGGAGCTCTGATCATCACTTTATCAAGAAAAAGCCTCATTTCTTTAGAAACCTTCACTGTGTTCTGAAGAATTAGAAAGAAGAAGGAACAATTTGTCCACCAGATTAGTATATAGAAGAAACAACCCCAGCTGAATGGGTTGGAAACTGCACTGAGAACCTACAGGAATGTCCACCAAACAAACAAATACGATTTAGTCAGGTCTGGGTGAGCTCCACAGCCATCTGCATGCCAATTAATGCGAAAAACATTTGGTCAGATAAAGAAATTTGCCCAATGAATATGTAAGAGCAAACACTGGACATGTGATAGGCATGAAAAACTGGACAACAGGATTCCTTCCAGAATATGAATCAGAACAACTCCAGCCTTCCAAACTGACACCGTTTCAAGCCGCTGGGAACAAGGCTGTGTTCCGATTCAGCACCAGAAGCTTATCTAGGTACGCACTGGGCAAGACCTCGCGCACGCGCACCGCCACCTTTCCCTTGCAAGCAAAAAAGACAACATTTCTCTCTTCCACAAATCTGGGTATTTCTGAGGGCTCAATGCTTCCTTCCCATGCATAGGAATTGTCAAGCATTGCTAAACTCTCCAGTCTCCTACCAGCAAAGTCACAGGATTCTGTTACAAAAAAATATGAAAGTCAACATTTTATTAGGCTACTAGGCTCACACTGAAGCTTATGTTCTCCCTGGCTAGTTACGACTGACTCGGTGCTCTGTGTCAATATCCAATGCTTTCTTAAGAACTGGCCTGCACTCAACAGTGCGGAATAGACACGGCTGTACTACAGAGACATGGAGACAAAATGTTTAAAGAAAACTAACTGAAACATGGTATCATAGGCTACGTTAACAAGTCATATTACAAAAGCCAGAGAAGCTTCTTTCTTTTGCAGTTTGCTCCAGATAAGCAGCTGCAAAAAAGCAAGTCTCTTCACACGGAAAACTAACCCGGGGAGATGCATCACGCAGACCAACGCTTTACTGAGGCAAACAGAAAGTTCAGGGCAGACGGGGTAAATCACCTGATGGGTAAGAACAAAATTCCTTGTGCCTCCAAAGCAGCGAGGAATTCCCTCATTTCCTGTTTCCAGCCTTGTCATAAAAAATATGCAATGTATCACTAGGTAACAGCCTTCCCCCCATGCATGCATTTGCATTGCAGGTGTATTTTCATAATATATTTTCATGACATAGCTAGTTACTAAACAGAGCTTTCTTTCTCCTATCTTATTTTCTAAACAGACTATTACTACTTCCCAAGACGCATCAGCACTGTATTTTCCATTCTAATAGCCACCTGTCACCCAAATGATTTTGTTAGCATGTCAAATTTCATTCTCTGGTCAGGTGATCATCTGTAAGAGGATGTAAATGTTCGTGAGATGGAGGTGATTTTTGCCTCCCAGCAATTCATTCAGCCTTACCTGTGGGTACGCCAGCCAGCATAGATAAAGCAAACACTGAACAGCCAGAAAAAAATCAACTTGAATTTGCTATCAACTTGAAGCACAATCACATCAAATTCTTGCATTTCATAAGCCCCTTGAAGCTTCTGGCTGCAGAGGTTTTATTTCCCTTAAACAATACTGAACAGGCAAATGCTGTGAAGCTCCAGGCTCCTCAAGATGCCTCTCAGAATACATTGAGGTTAAAAGTTTGGCTTGAGTCTTTGTCCTGGTAATAACTGAAGGGTCTTGCCCCTGGGCCCCAGCTCTTTTGACCAGCAGAAGTCAGGGATCAGCTATCCAGCAGCTCCTTGTTTCAGTTTCAGTGACCTTTCCTGCTGTCGGGACTACTACCTTGCCTCCAGAAAGTCCCTTGACCCCACTGCCTGCTTGGAGCCAAAGATAGGAGCCACTTTTCTATGCACATCCATCACAATTACCTCTTGGTCACCCACTTTCCATCTAGAGCTCAAGGAAGTAGCCCATCAGTTTTTCCCTACAACACCCAGGTGCATTTGTTCCTGGCACGTTGCATTGAGCCTTCTTTTGTGCTTTTTTTTTTTTTTAAACACTGCAGGTCACACATCAGCCCACAGGGTCACCTGGTGTCACTTCAGCACCTTCCTCCTCAGCAGTCGTCTGCAAGGAGCAACGCCAGGGTAGAGGGAGGAGCAGGAGAACACTGAAGGCATTGGGAGAGCAGAGCAGAAGGCCACTCATCACGGCGACTTCTCTCTTCAACTGGGGCACAAAGAGCATTCTCCTCCCTGGCGATGCAAGGTGGAGCAACAGAAAGAATGAGGTGCTACCTGATAACAAAAATCAGACTGAGAGCAACAGAACAGTTCCTGGGATGACCCTCTTATTCTCTGTATTTGCAGAGCACAAATGGTTTTCAGGCGCTAGCTCAGGGGCGGGCTGTGGAGCGGATCTGGTAAAGCTGCACCCTCCTGCCCGCTCTCACTCGCCAACAGGACGCGCAGACGGCCAGCAATCGCGTCCTTTCTCCCCTCTCTTGGGAGAATTATTCGCAGCACCTACTGACCAAGTTAATGCATGTCCAAATGGGATCCGAGTATGTTGTCGTTCTGTTCTTCATTTCAAAACTATCAGTGCGTTCACAAACACACCCACAGTAACCTCCTCCACAATTTTTGAAGTATTTTTTCAGTTAGCTTTGCATTTGCCAAGGACTCAAGTCTTGCTCACCTAAAGCTGCCTGTTTACTAAAAAGTGGTCTCACCCATGAAATACCGAAACAGACCCAAATAGCAGGAACCAAGTGATATACACTGCCTTATTCCTCTCAAGAACTGCTGCACAAATGCAAGCAGAACCAGTTTTTCCACCTTTAACTACTACAGCACCAAAGACAGACGTTACAGATTTTATTTCCATTTCATCTTTTGTTTCACACAAATGACAACATGGTTTCTGAAATTACTTTAGCAATTTCCATGACAAGAATGATTGCTGACCATAATTACCCATTAGCAGATATTAAAAGGGTATCAGGAATCTATAAACATCCAGCAGAATAATTGAAGGAGATTAGTAGATGAATTATGAATCTCAAGCAAAAATAATCTCTAGTCTAGTGGACTCCACAACTAATTCAGTCTAGGAAATGAACAAATGAACATTAGCAATCCAAATGTACACCACAGGAAATACCATTCACGTTAAAGGCAACACTTCTTCCTTTTATACTGTGCTTCCAAATGCTAGCCTGCAGTCACCTTCGCTTCTCTACTCATACAAAAATACTAAATGGAGAACAGATGCATTTTTAATTATCTATCTGCTAGCAGTTGTAAATACTACTTGCACAGGAAGTTTCTTTACAAAGATAAACCTTTTTTTATATATATTTTGAAGGTTTTCATATGAAATTTCACCTTCCTTAATTACGCTTAATTTCTGAAGAGCTCCTTCTGCAGTACAGAAAAATCTTACTTATATTTACCTTCTATTTTCTTACAAAAAGCGAGCATACCCACTTCAACACATCATCACTCAAAACTATATTTACATTAAAAAGCTAAATCAATACAAAAAAGTATTCTGTCATTTTGGGAAAAAAAAAAATCAGTAGTCACAAGAAATCCCACCAGGTGTGAGAACAATCAGGGTAAAATACAACACTACATCACCTAGACTGTGCCTTTGAACATTGGAAGCCACGGCAATGATAATCCTAAATATACTGCAAAGAAAGTGTTGAAATTGAACTTCTTTAATTCACCTTCTTATTTCAGTAGATTGCTGCTTCTCGTGACATACGTTCCACAATAGCTTTTAAAATAGGAATAACCAGTTGTGTAATTTGAAAACAGTTTTTCAGTCACTAGTAGAAATGGAAAATGTGAAATAACAGCGGCTGCGGGTTCACAAAGGGTCTGAGCCCAGCAGCTGGCTCAGACCACCCAAAGGAGGAGGTGTCACCCACCCGGACACCCTGTCCCGTGCCAGCGGCATGGCCTGCCCACCCAGGCACCCAGCCCCGGCACCCACCAGGCTCCTCCGAGCCTACTCGCCAAATACGACAACAGAGAGTGCTTATTGGCAAGTGACTTCTCCGTCAGGGTGGTGCAGTGTGACGGCTAACAGAGGCGTAGAGGAGCTGGCCCAGCGCTCGGGAAGGAAAGGCAAACCAGAAGTAGGGCAGCAAGGGTAGCAATGACCTGTTAAACTGACTCATCACTTCTCACAGGTCCTCAGCCTAAGAAAAAGAATACCGAGATACCACTTGTAGAGTTGGAGGGGTTGTTGCTCATTTTTAAATACCACTATTATATTGCAGGCTGTGCTTTGAGGAAAGAGATTACAGGCACTTCAAGAAATACCTACCTTACTGACCTAGGTAGGACTGAAAAATGGTGACATGGGATGGCTTAGGAAACTGAAGATTTGTAATTTATGACTAGCTTACAACTTAAGTTAGTAAATAAGAAAGAAGAATCCATATAACCAGATTGGTGCAACTGAATTACATGGGAGGGTTTACTACTATTCTGAAGTAGTTTACGGTGCAAACACATGATAGTTCAACCATCAAATCTATTAAGCTGTACAATTAACTACCGGGTCTGGATCAGCAGGGCAGGGGAATAAATAAATAAGTAAATAAATAAAGTCCTTTTCTAATACTGGTTTTCATAAGCAGCAAACTGCAGGGTGTAAAACGGAACTGAGCTGCACTTTGCATCTTTCAAAGTACAAGTTGCGTGATTACTTCATGATTCTCAGACTCCCTGTCACATCTCACAGATAGATTTTCTGACTTTAGCTGATTTAAAATTGAACTTGCCACTACAAAAGTCAATATTCCACTAAGTTTTCAGTGACCTATTTAAAATTCATGTTTTTGAACACAGCAGTCTCAGAAGTCACGATAACTTTTCATTACGTGATTTCAGTTTGGTTATATCAAAAGCAGAATGATTGTGCCATTATACTAATAAAACCTG
Organism: Chionis minor; assembly: GCA_013398295.1. Classification (NCBI taxonomy): domain Eukaryota; kingdom Metazoa; phylum Chordata; class Aves; order Charadriiformes; family Chionidae; genus Chionis; species Chionis minor. The sequence continues at coordinate 2,113,860 of VZSF01001349.1, forward strand.
CAATATTAAGTTATATAAACTGCAGAAAAAAAACCCCCAAAACACAGAATATTTACTTGAACACTATGGGGAAAAATAGAGTTTTCAACTGAGACAGGAATAGGGATGGAGTGTGTGTATAAACCTCAATAGTTTCTACTAGAATACCCCTGACTTTTACAGAAATAAAAATCCCTGATATTTTCAAAAGATTTTTTTAAGGAAAAAATGCACTACACTAGGTAATATTCAGCCTATATTGACATCAGTGATAAGAAAAAAAATCATTTCAAGAAAGATATGTTTAAACTGTCAAGAGTTTTTTTTCCAGACATTACCATTTAGGATACAGAATTATAAGCATATGGCAAACAAAAGTTCTCAGACTGCAAAGCTTCCTAAGCTCAGTATAATTACTTAATCACATCTAGAATTAAATCTCTCTCATTTGTATAGCAATATTCGAAATATGCCTCAACTTTTCTGTCTCACTAAAGCAGTCAAGAAGCACAGACTGCTGATGTGACAGAGCCAGAATACAAGGACGTAACTTGGCCTTTCTAACTATGGCTAGATATGCCAACAGATGTTCAAAAAAGGGAAAAAACACCCCAAACCAAAACAAAATCACTGTGAACAGGAGTGTAATGAGCATCACACATTACTCTCTATTTTTTCCCGTCTCGCTTAGTTATTTAGGGGGAGTGTTACAGTTCAACACAGAAATGCATCTTTCCCACCTCTAGGGTAAATAGAGTATTTGCACAGAACAGGTGCAATCATAACATGGCAAGGGATAAGGGTCATGCTATGGGCGGGAAGAAGATAAAACCTGTCCTGAGCAAGATAAGAAATCACTTGTTATTTAGGTTCAGTCCAACTAAACCCAGTGAAACAGAGAAGGAGGCTCAAAGATAACCTCTCTCCTATCTACAACATTTCCATGCTGCTGTAGTGAGTAGAAATACGTACGGGCAGCTGAAATTCAACTAATGCAATGAATCAACAACAGCTTTCGTTTCTTTGGCTCTCATTTTTCAGATTAACATTGACATGTATACTGAAAATGTGTCACTAAATAGTACGTAACGGACCTTTAAGGCTGCTCAAAGTACAAATCAGCACTATATTCCTACTGTACTCAGTTATCAGTACAGATTTCTATTACAGAACCAAGTTGTTTTTTTTTTAAAGCGATTTTGCCAAACATCATAACCAAAATGCAAGAGTAAACCATAATATAAGAATAACATAATTTGTGTCTGATGCCAAAGGCCAAAATGGTTGTTTCTATCTGAATTTCTGCTTACTCAACAGTATCCTCTCTTTTCTCATTCTTCAGGTGTTTCTCCTGAAGGGATCAGACCCAAAACAAATCTCACTTTGGGAATAAACCTCAGCCTAAGGCCAAGGGATGGACAACAGAAAAAACACCTCTGTGTATCAGTACCTGGAGCACTGTACTGCAGGGTGATATTACAGTACCAATATTTTTGTGAAGATATAAAATGCCCTTTAAGTTTCCAAAAGAAAAGCCTTCATACTATTTAGGAAACAAGGGGGAAACAGAGGAAACAGATTAAATCCAATCCCCACCTTTACTTAACAACTAGTACTTCAAGAGTAAGTCCTATCAAGTCCCTGTTTTAAAAATCTTATTTCTATATAATTTTTATTACAGGGGAATTTTAATGTTCCCCAAACTTCTTCGCATGTCAACCACGCAACATTTGTTACACTACCACATCCGTACTTCACAGCCAAAAGAACTAAAACTAACACATGCAGTAAGGAAGTTCCCTCCCTTGGAGGTTAATTAAAAACACCACCACCAAGACGTACCTATGCCTCCAATGGAAGCCTTGTTTCTACAGTCGATACCCCACCTCAGGACACAACAGCAGGCCAACACACACAGTTGTTTTTAAAAAGTTTCTCAAAATGTAACATTGGGTTTAGGAAAGGTCCTTTGCAGGCTCCTTCTGAAATAAACCAACAATAAGAGGATGCAAACCTCTGAAATCTTGTCTTTTCAGCCCCACTTAGCAGCAACACACACTTCAAAATTGTTAGGAATTGTATAGGTGCTTTTCACTGATCCAGACGACACGCCACGTGAGCCAAGCATTCACGAGCGCCTGGGTAAGCGCTCTTGGATCACGGAAAGAGCCGAGCTGTGCAGAAGCACGGCCAGAAGTCCAGTTAACTAAACAGTATTAAAACAGAACTAGTTAATACCAAAACCCTGAAACAATACAGGAGTCACAGCAAAACTTCAGGATATGGCAAAAATCACTTTTCTAAAAAGCTATGCAATTACTGCCTCAGAGCAACATGAAGTCCACAGAAGAGCTTTCCAAAATAGCGAAGTATGCAGCCACGTCCCCAGTGAAGGTTATCGCCGCTCAGTATCTAAGCAATCCCCAGGGCTTTGTGCAGCCACTGAGAAAGCACTTTTTACCTGGACTGTAATGCTGAGCTGTGCATAACATGTGATTCTGGAGTTTTATGGTCCTGCATCTCACTGGGACTACTGATAAAAAACACATGCTTGATGTTGCTTACCATTACAGGCCACGGGATTCATCAGCAAAAGTCGTATTTCTCCACTCCGCTATGGTCTGCGTGATCATTCTGAAGTTCATGCAGTGGAGTGAGTGCAGCTCCCTCAGGTGTGATCCTTGACACTGGATCTTTTGACTTCTCAGGCACACCAACCTGCAACAAGACAGGGAATCTTTATCCAAGGACTACTGTAAGCATTAACAGTCCTTCTACTTCTTCCCCTCATAGTTCAAGGAAGAAAAAACTACTCAATCGCCATCTCCACGTATTATAAACATTTTACCCAGACAATCAATAGATCAATAGAAGAAAAAGTACTTAACTATATGGCAACATGAACGTAACTTGATTGAAATACTTAATGACAGATGGAAGTGGCTGAAACAAAGGCTGAAGACTAATGAGAGGTATCATCTTTACGCTAACTGATCCCAGTGCTTTTCAAACAAGGCCTGTGTGACAGTAAAGGATACTCTGCCAAAGAGAGAAGAACGCGTTACTCACTTTTACAGCATTCTGGATAACGAAAGCCCAAAGTTTTTCAGTACGTTACACACAAAATCAAATATTAGCAATTAAAAAAACACCCCAAGAAGAAAAACTTGAATAAAATAATGTATAACTTAAAACAGCATAAAGTATTGTTTGGGATTTTGGATCACAGGTCAGCAAATATGATGCTATGGCAGGAAAACCAGCTAAAAAACCCCTTTTCCCTCCCTGCACCTTGCAGCTCTAGGTAAAGACTTTTCTACTGCTAGCGTGGAAATAGATGCTGCCCGCTAGGTTTGCTTGTCTCGGAGCACAAGAAGAACAGAAAGGCACATTCCTAGGATGTCATGAACAGAAAATTTAATCTCGGGTAGGCCAATGATCAGAAGACGTGGACAGGTTATCATCCTTGAGCCTAGTGCATCAGCTCTCTCATAGGGGAATCCGCATCACACGCAACAGCTCTTGGCTTTGCCTTTCTCTCTTCCTGCCTTTTTGTCTTCACATACACTACGGGAACAACTGGTTAGATGTGACAAGATGCCAAAGAAGTTCAATACCTCGGGAAAGCGGCAGGTACCGGTAGGAGGCATGGTTGCTCGGATTCATTGCTGGAATCCAGTACACACCAGGGAGAGGAACCAAGAAGGGGAGTAAATGGTTATACAGTAGTGTTGAAACAATGACCCAGCGGACAAGAGGCCCCAAGCAGGAAATGGGAATTAAGGTGTCAGTGGGGAAACCTGATACAAGTTAAATAGCTGTGCTGGGAAGGGAACATGTCAACACCTACTTTGTTGTCCACCCCAAAGCCCTGTCACCAGAGACCCACTTTGGGAACTGAAAGGCAAGCTAAACCGCCAAATAATCTGGCACAAAATCAGCGTGGATGCAAAGTACTTTATTGCAAAAAAACTCAAATAAACCTATAGTAATTTTCTGTCAAATCTTTGCTAGGACATAGAAATGACTTTAATCACCATGCAAAACAGGCACTGCATTCTGTTACAGTGGGTTACATGTCCAGTTCGTACCCAAGCCCTGGGGCAGTTGTGACCAAGTCCCGTTACTTTTGGGCCAGGAGTTCGCTCCACCTAGCCAATCAGTATTTATAAAAGTTAGGTGGAAACTGGAGATGATTCTTAAGAAAAAGATCAAGATCCTGACAAAGCCTTCTGTCAGTCTTGGAGATAGATGAGAGGAAAAAACAATAAAGACATCTCACAGTTCATCTCAAAAGGCAGATACAAATCTGCTGTGTCTGTGCGTGTGTAAAACAGGGGAAAAAATAAGACTTTGTTTAACCTCTGTTTCACGTTCAGTCTGGACTGCCCGGGAAAGCTGCTTCTTTACTTTCACCTTATTATGTATCCAGTATTAAGGATCTTAGCAGAGAGATGCCTCATGTTCCTTTGAAACAGATCAGTGCTGTCTGGAGAGCAACACTGGGCAGCAGTTTACTGATACGCAGCTGGGAAAATGAGGAGGATTCCCAAATAGTTAGAGTGTCCCAGAAATTTCATAATGCCTTTTAGAAAAAAATACACCATGACAGTTTTAAAAATCATCCCAGAAACCACACTCATCAGGGATTTTGGAAGAGGAGCTAAAGTACCTAGAATTGTTGTTTTCAATGTTTATGAAGGTGCTTAACTGCAGCGATTCAGACTTGCAATGTACCTAGTTAGCTTTTAGAGAACTAATTTAAAGACTATGCCAAATTCAAATTTTCCCTGATTTTTAAAAATTATTTTATTTTTTAAAGATGTGCCTAAAACCCTGACTTTCGCCAGAGCCCTTGGTAAAGGGTTATACGCTAGATTTACTTCAGGTGCAGAGGAATCGAGCTGCTGCTGCCCCAGAAGGGTCCCCAGGAGCGGGTCCCGAGGACAGTGCACTTCCTATCATACACAGACTTTATAGAGATAGCAAAGTGAGAGAAGTACTGTACATCCAGATGTAGAGAGCGGGGGAAAAACCAAGCAGATTCTCTGTGTTTGTAGCTGCGGCTCCGCGGAGGCAGAGCGAGCTGATAAGCAGCAAGTTTCCGGAAGCGAAGCGATACCAGACGGAGTCCTTTGACTCCGCAGCACAGACAAACCTCTCCGCGTTCAACACTAACCACAGGCGCCGATTTCCCCAGCAACAGCTCGCAGGCCGTTCTCATTTTGACTGAAGAACGTTTAACCCGTTGCATTAGGAGCGCTGCACCTTGCTGCTTAACAGCAGTAGCTTTTCACAGCCACCAAATTGTTATTTGCGTAGTATTGAGCTGGTGGATCAATGCTGTACCTGCAGCACAGACCTGCTTTATTGTGGGGGTTTTGTTGGGGTTTTTTTGTTTGTTTGGTTTTTTAAAAAGTACCTAAACTTTATCAGGCTAAAAACGTTACAAGGTGAAAAAAACCCCTACAAGTACTAAAAGAAAAAGTGTTCCTTTTGCTCCTTAGTGACACCTCTGTTTGTTAACGTAAAGCAAAGGAAAAATCTTGAAAAATTAAAGTATTATTTTTTCAAGATTTTCCCCTTGCTTTAGGTTTGGATTACTAGAGCACAAAGAAGAAAAGGACACAACAAGAGGTCTTGGTCAATTCCAGGGAAACTTCATTAGCTTCAAGAAACAACAAATTCCACGTAACAGAAACTCTAGAATGGAAGGATAGATTACTTTTGTATTATGAAATCCCAGATTTATCATACTTCACCAAATGTAACACTGTTTAGAGCAAAGACTTCCAAAATTGTTTGATTCTTCTCAGATTTATTCAAGACATCTGTTCACTGACTGTTCATCAGCGTATTAAATAAACTGTGGAAATCCAGATTTCACTGTGGTTATGGAAATTATACAGAAGTTAACAAAACATCCATTTCACTTGACTCCTTTTCTTTTTCAAAAAAGCAGCCTCCTTCACTTTTTCTTTTGATCCAGTTATGAGATATACTTTGTATTCTGACCGGTAGCTTCATTTTTTTTAAACATCAGTTAAAATTATTTATGATAACAGCTTTGACCACTATTTTCAAGTGTTCACACTGTCCTTACTCAGACTTTCTGACTGGTTCAGTAGACGCTTCCACAAACTGCTGTAAAGAAACACTGCAGTGCACCAAGGGTTTCTGGTTATCTACTTAGTTTATTTATTAACTTAAAAGTATAAAGTTGCCACAAGTCTTAAGAGTTTACCCTGCTAGTAGGCATAACAGCAACATCACTACTGCTGCAGCCGCAATTTAAACGTTCATCCTGAATATCCACAACTGTGGAACTATCTTAATTCAGTTCAAATTAATCAAATTTATACTGAGAAGTGCAATATTTTACAGGAAATCTCTTGTATCATTTTTGAACGTCTTCACTAACAAACATTCTGAACTGAAATATTGACATTCATTCAAAGTCTTTTTGGGCAAAATACAGTGGCATAATGTGTACCCAGTAGAGGTTTGGAAGTCTTTTATATCAAATCTGTAAAAACCACATTTCATTACAATAACTTTAACTGAACAAAATTATTTTAAAACAAAAATGTGATTTGTATTATTATAATACCGTGCTACACTTCAGCAGTATCTTAACAGGCAGATCTTTCAGAGGCCATTTTATAACACTGTGAAAGTTATTTCCTCCTCAGCTACATAGAGTTCATATTTAAGAACTCTCAATATTTTTCAAAAATATTTAAAATGTTTCACATTATCTATTTTTAAAATAAACAATCATTTATAAATCAAACTAAAACTACTACAAACACTAAGATGCTTCTTTCTACTTTACTCCCTGGCTAACACTTACAGATCTTCTAAAAATCACTTCCACATTACCCTAAATGATAGTATAAGGAAATATAAATTAAACCGATGCGTAGCTTAAACTTTATTCAGAAATGTCCATGATAGTTTACTGTAGAAACAAAGCAAACAGTATTTGATAAAACTGGCACTACTTCCTCTCCCATACCACCTTCAAAATTACATTGGAAACCACAAGAAGAGTTGAGAGTGTATCGATTTCTCCCATAAAAGGGATTTCAAAATTCCTTAACTACAACAGGAAGGAGCATGCTGGCTCTGTGTGTCACAAAGCCTTCAATTCCCTTCTTCATTCTGCCTCTTGCTGCATTTGAACTTGGCTACCACTGTCTTATAAACCCACATGAAATTGCATCCTCCTCTGCATATACCTAGAAAACCAGATTTCTACATAAAGACTGGTTTCTGGTCTCTTGGGAGTAATATTTAATTAATGCAGGAATTCCTGAATGTGGGAAGACTGAAGTAAGAACACACTCATGCAGAGCCGATCTTAAAGGTACTGCTGAGAAGGTCTACCAGAGCTTCTGGTACAATCTTTCTGGCTCTGAGAGCTGTAAAGGTTATGTAACGCTGCTGGAGTGATTTTCAGTTTCAGTAATTTGGGTTTTTCTACCTGGTACAAGAAGTTAAGAACTTAGGAAACAGTAGTTGATATTTAAACTACTTCACATCTAAAATTGCAACTTTTTTAAATAAGCAAAGCAATGAGGGAAACATCATTACTACAAGGCTGTTTCAAAGAATACAGTTTGTGCTCCTGCAGCTCTCCAGCTCCAGTGGAAGCTATTTGGCAAAACTGGGCGTGGGTCGATCTGAAGCTCCCTGTCTCTCAGCATGTTCATAGTACAGTCTAGTTCACATACACATCCTGACAGGATTGGTAACGACAGGGATTTACACCAAAACTCGCTCAAGTGAAAAGCACTATAGAGTTGAAACCCTATAGGATAAAGCAAAGGGGACAGAAAATGCTGAAAACTAGTAATGCAGTAGTGGACTTCAACTATTCACCGATAAGCAGATCAAATGACATCATGAGATAAAAAATGAAAAGTGACAAAAGTTCAGAAATGACAATCTATAAGGTAGCCATTCAAAACTGAGAAAAAAACAATACCCTTTAGTGAAAGTGTAATTAAACTATACAACTAAATTCCATAAAATCCCCAAGTTTGTCTTTTAATGTTGAAGGAGGAAATAAGTTTTCATGAACACTATATGCTACCAAAATTCAGAATAATAATGGACAAACCATAGGCCTAAGATCTGACCTGCTGGTAGTTTCCTAAAAGATAATTCATGATTCAAAGACTTCACGTTCGACATAGAAACACAGTTACACACAGGGAAAGTGCTCAGCTAAAACCCATGCTGTGAAGCACCTCGGGAGCAGATCTGGGAAGAGAACCCAGGCTGGGTAGTTCACTGGCCAAATCTTACCTGGTAGATCAGAGAGCTCTATAGAAGCATAAATCACTCATTTAATTAGTGTCACACAGCCATTTCCCCACTTTTCAAAATTCTCATTACTTTTAACTTCCACTGAAGTTGTTCAGCACAGTTTAAGACCAGACTTGAAATCCAATCATTGCCAAAAGCCAAGAATATTATTTCAACAACCGCATCCTTTGGTTAAAGCATAGTAAGTTCCAGAGGTATTTTTCTCGCCTGTAATCCCATCTTTCCATCTTGTGCACATCCAAATTCTCAAAACCTTCTGAAACCCTTAGCCCCTGTATGAGAAGGAAGACCACTGTGGTTAAAGGAAAGAAGGCAAAACCCATTTTCTAGCTTTCGCCTCTCCCGCAGATTTCCTGCTGGCTGGCTCCAAGTGTGTGGTATCCTTTTTTCTCTCCCAAAGGAACTGACCTAATACTATCATCCACCCACAAAAGGTGCCGGCAAAGTAAATGAATACTCACAAGACATTTTGGGAATACAGTAGTCCCAAGCTTGTAAGACATAAATAATTTTGTATTATAACAATGCATTACAGTAAACATCTTCACTGGCACTGAAATCTTTTGTTGGACTTTAATCTCATACTTCCAGAAACTCATATAATCCCTGGAGGAGAATGTCTGTTCAGCTGTGGCAGGAAGCACAACGCTGGGCTTTAAATATCCCATAAAATAATAATTAAGTTATTGTCTAATATTATTATATTTTAAAAATAAATATGTAATTAAATAAGAATGCATGATGTTAAGGATAGCAGAACGTTAGTGCTTCAGCTCCCACTGACAGACACAGCGATTTCAAAAACAACACAGCAAATCAGGGCTGTAAATTCAGTTACAGAATAGGGGGGGATCTTTCATTTAACACTTTTTTTTTGCAGTAGATGAAGTCGCTATCTCCGAGCAATGGCAGGACAGAACAGTGGATGAAATCATCAGAGTTCCTCTCATTCCTTCCAGGACCACTACTGGTGTTACAAACGGTTCAAGCCAACACATGCATCGCTTCCTTATTTCTAAAGCACAACTCACCGCCCAAGCAAACAAACCCTAATATAATGGGGGAAGGGCCTACAAGTGCAGCGGGAGGTATCACTACCAGGGACATACTCAAACACGAGTATCTGCTACATCAAATGCATGTTTATTCATAAACCACCACCTCCAGAGTTTAAGCTAGTTTAATGAACAGAATTCTAAAGAGGAAGCTTTTGCCGCTTATTTTAAACAACTAAACCCCCAGGTCTTGGCTACAGCGGCTTCTCCAGTAATATTTGCTGAATGAGTTTCTCCTCCTCTTCCCCTCTCCCTCCCCCCGGCTCGCCCCTGTCTTGTCACCGTGCCACACCATTCTTTCGCTATGTGCACATCGCTGTTTCTAAGCCCACACGCAGTTAGATCAACTCAAAAATAACCTTCTGCGTCTCCTAGTTTTTGTTTCCTTTTGCCTAAGACGCAGATGGGGTCAGCAAGTGTGGGCAGCGCAGCTCGGTGGTGAGCACGGCCAGCAGAGCCGAGAGCGGCCGGCTGCAGCGCAGGGGGCAGGAAGGTGCTCCGTAACCTGAAAGCGCGGCGGCAGCCACCGTGGGAAGGAACTCTGCTCCGAGGCGAGGGACAGCCCAGAGAGATGCTGGGCAAGAGCCAGCCACAGAAAACATCCACTTCCAGGGTGAAAACAGACCTCTCGATGCCTTTGCCAAACAAGCAGTTGGGGCAGTCTGTAATTCTCTATTTTAACACCTGACGAAAGCCCTTAACAGTTTAGTTATAGCCAGTCCATAATCTCCGGGAAATATTCAAGAATTTAAATAACAGGGACCAATAAACATACGCAAGCAGGGAACACTCACCCCAGCCAGACCGGCTCACCCCATCTCTGAAAGCTGGAGCTGTGAATGAGAAGATCCAAGATGCTTTCCCAGACTAGGGAGGAGAGTCATAATTGCATCATTTTTCTAGATGCGCCGTGTCAACGCTTTAGGCTCTGAGTCAGTCCTGAGCCAGAGAATGCCCTGCAGGGTCCCTGGGGCACTGCGCTATTAGAAGCGATGACTTTCACAACAGGCTGCCGAGCAGGATCCAAACCAACTTACGCTTATTAAAAAAAAAAAAAAAAGAGAGAGAGAGAGAGAGAGAGAGGAGAGAAAACTGCTACTTTATTTTTCAGTAAGAGCAAGAACATACAGCCAGTACCTTGGGCAACTTCCAGCAGCCAAATTACTGTTAATGTCCAGAATGCCTTCCACTTTTGTCTGTGGGCTTCCAAGATCAGTAAATAAAACCTCATGTACTCTTATTTCTATGAACATTTAGCAGAAAGAAAAAGCCAGAAACAAGTCTGACTTGATAAAACCACCCTATTCACATCACTATTCACATCTTTTGACTGACAGGTTTATGCTTCCATCACTAAATCACACTTCAAGTTCGCTGTCTAAAAAAACAGTAGTTTCCTGTGAGGGTAAAAAAGTGCTCTTTACTGACAACTGTTGCATTGAAAGATGTACGCCAAAAGTATCTGTATTCAAGTGCAGGAAGGGGGGGAGGGTTAATCAAAGGAGTTTCAAGATAAAAAGAACTATTTTAAAAGCTTAGCTCATACTTTTAGTCAAAACGGAGTTGAGCATACCAACTGAAAAAATACCAACCATTTTGTGACCATTTTGCAGTTCATAATATGTATTTCATGTATCTTACACACCTTCCCTAGGCAAATCTCAACACCAAGTGTTTTTGTTTTTGATTACCAGTCTAGAAAGACATACAAGTTCCCAATGAGAAAGAAAAGAAAAAGCCACAAACATTTACATGTGTGTAGAGACTTCTGAAGTAATGCACTCCCCAAACATTTACAAATCCAAAACCCGCTTCTATACTAAGACTTGCTTCCCTCAGACATTTCTGCTGGTTTTAAATTAAGTCATTTAACTGACTTTCACAAAGTTTCACTATGAAATACCATGATGCTTATAAGAGAAAGTATCTCAAAAGCAAAAATTTAACAAATGAAGCAGAAACCACTGAAATACAATATAATGCACAATATGACAAATCCTGTATTCATATCTATCACCGAGTCAACCCACTTCATCTGGGGCTAACAGCCAAATGTTTTGGAGTAAGGAAAAACACAAACCATATGCAACCCTTCAGTGACCTAAACCACGCATAAAACAGGCCCATCTACATTTTTAGGTATTCCACATATTACACACAGACATAAAAATGCTGTAACATTTATGTATATCACAAGCCACTGGTTTACACACAGACTTTTACTCATTTATCACCATGTTAAGACTAGGCATACAGACACCACAAGTCAGAAATGAGGAAAGGGAAGGACAAAATGTAAGCAAAAATGTCTGGTATGTATTTTTCTTTAAAATTCTACTCAGTTCCTTAAAATGACTGTAAGCAGTTACTGTTTGACAATATATGTATTCAGGCACACATATGTTGGACTATACCAATAATTAAATCACCATCTCTTTGCTAAGTGTGCATGTAAGCATCCTCAAGCACAAAAAAAAAAGAGATGAGAAAATAAGTTGAAATTAAATACAAGCAGTCAAAACTTAAGTTTCAAAATGTTATAGTCGTTCCACAGTCTTTTTACAAAAAGACACAACTGCTTGGGTCGGTTCAGTGACAAGCATAGACAGAGACTGTCTTTTACACAAACTCCCAGCTTTAGATAGAGTTTAAACAAAGCAAGGTGGGGAGACATAGCAGATTTGCAAGAAAGATACTAATGGATCAAGTGATGTTCCAAAAAAATCAGTGGGGTAAAAGAAAAAAGTGTCCCATTGGGAAACAAACTGTACACTGTCAGTAGCAGATATCAAGCACAAATCAAGAAAGCATTAAGAAAAAGACTTTATATTTAGGCAATAGCTACGGACATGCACTGAGCCCTCCACCCAAAACAGTGACTTATGAAATCCTGAATTCTTAGACAAGATGACACACAAAAGTAGTAAAGTAAAATCAAAGCTGCAAATCAAACATCCCAAGTACAAGATATATCATACATGTACTATGAATACTAGATGTCGTTTTTATCAACATCATGGCCGGAAAGAAATCTGTACTGTGAACATAAAGATTCAAGTCACCCACAATAAACAAATACTAAGATTTACAGAAAATTATATTCATGACAGCAAATATAATAACTAACACATCAGTTCTTCTAAGTGTTGTTTGGTTATAAATTTCCCCTAAAGTATCCTCCCTTGGCTGAGATGAAGCCTGGAAGCTAGCACAAAAATGTGTTTAGAAACCTAGCATTTAAACAAAAAGCAAAACATACAAGTCATAACTGCGAGCAAAAATGCTGAATTAAACATTAAGCACCATTACAGATGTGTGTAATTCTAACGTTTCTTCCTGCAGTTTATATTCTGAAGGCAGATTGTGGCACTGGAGCGGAACCCTCCCCACTCCCAAGGAACTCTGATCGGAGCCGTGCGTGACCTCCCCACAGCTGATGCAGAGGCACCAGAGGTCTGATCCTTCCCCCCCACAGACAGGGAGCCGCACTGGGCTTGTCGTCCGCTCCTGCTCTAAGCACCTGAGTGACTTTCCCAGTCTGCCCTACTTCTGTGACCTTACAGAAATGACCAAGAGAAGGTCAGCCTAAGGTATACGGACGATTCGGTGAATGATGCATCAAGGAACTCAGATCACACGGTAAATCGAGGCCAAGAGATCCTAAATAAGAAAAGGTATATTCTCATTCTGGCAGAAATCAAACAAAAGAAAAGCCAGAAAGCTCATCAATACAAGTAGACGTTTGTGTCAGTACTCCTACTTTGGGAAGGTTGTACCTCTAGTTCTTGTTCAGAAATCAGTTTCTTGCACAAACAAGCTACAGTAAAGTAGAAAACCAAGGTAACTGCGTCAATACAAAAATCATATGGCATATTCCAGAAGCATATCATATAACCGTAGCCATATATGCCTTCATTTAATGTGCTTGAAATCTAAAATTAGTATTTCATTATAGAGAAATATATGTAAAAACATAAGTCAAAGGCCCAAGGAAAGTGCTTAGAAGTTTGCTGAAGGAAGCTATGATTTAGCCCACTGGCTCACAAGGTTAGTGATTTATCAGAATATTAATGATAGCAGACATTTTTAGTAGACACTAAATCACAAAATTGCATTTTAAACAAAGCTTTTAGCACTTGTCTACAGAGAAAAAACTCAGCTTAGGTCAAAAAGAGACCAAAATTCATAAGGCAAGTGAAAGATGAGCCTTACAGTTTTGAAATGCCTTTTTTTTTAATGACTCATAATGAAAAGCTATGTTTGGCAATATTGCAAGGAGGGTGCTCCCCCCTAGGTTACTACCGTGTAAAAAAAGGGTTTGGTTTTTTTAAACAGAGAAAGGGCAGGTGGGTAAAAATGACTTCCACCTATCTTTCCATCCTATTAGTTATATGTCAACATAGAAAACAATTAACAATAATAAATGGTTTACGGGAATACAGGCAGACATCCCAAGCAGCTTAGAACTACATAAAACTACATCTCGGGATCATTCTGACACGGGTATTATTTCTAAAAGGCATACAACATGGTTTGTGTTCTACAAATGGTCTAAATCACCAAATTATCCAGATTGTAAAGATTATTTTTTTAAATGTTACCATGCTAAATAAAACTAACTACCTAGTTACACAAATAAATTAGTAGTTGATAGATTAAAACATGAGGATGTTAAATCTCCCACAGTAACTGCCAACATACAAATGCCCAACCTCCTGTAAAGGGAAGTAGAATAACCTGTCTCACATTTACCTTCTGTAGAATAACATTATACACAGGTAATAACTAAAGCATTTTAGCTTGTTCCCTGGCAACATTTTGCGCAGTCATCCTCTCTGGTTAGAATGCAGACCTGTTGCTGCCCAGTTATTGGCTAAACACCAGCCTGGCCATAATTACCGAGTTGCTCCCCTGATGTAGGAATATACGTTTATGTTCGAGCACAGACACACAGCCTGACTGCGTACACCTCTGGGGTAGGTGAGGAAACAATGCCATCATAAGCAGCTCTACTCTGTCATCACAAATTCCTCATGGCTGTCACTGGAAGCCACATACACATTCTGAAGTTCACTCTTGAAACGTAACGTTTTTTTGTTCAGGAAAGGGAACCCAGTTAGGAAGGGCTGGTCGTACGGCACTGCACGCAGGGAGGAGCGGCGCTCGGCCTCTGCTGCTGAATGAGACATCATTAAAGACCATCCACAATGGCCTGGGCCCTTCCCTGGCAGTACAGGTGGTTAGCGCCTATAAAAACCAGTTTTTCAGGTCTGAACTCAAATTGTGTGGTAACCACGCAACAGACCACCTAAGGGTTCCCGACTGACCAGAGGGTCACGCAGCAGCGGAGGGAACAGCGAGAGAAGGGGAGTCTGCTTGGATCTTTCTCACAAAGCAAAGAAAAGCCTGTGCTGGGGGCATCGGGTACAGGAAGAGGGACATGGGAACCCTGGACGGCATCGGCCAAATCCTAAAGAACACTCCGAAGAAGGGAGATTCAGGGAACAGCACGCAGCATAGTTTGTTTTGCACTGACCAGCCATCTCCAGCATCACCTGAAAAACTGCTTTAAAAATTCCCCCCACAACGAGCTACGTGTCTTTGTGACTGTCAGCTACCTCGTGCCTCCCAGAGCTAAGTGTTCCCCCTAAGCAGGTGGGACTCCGGAGAAGTTTACTTCAAAGCAGAGAGTCAGCAGTCCAGGGCGGCTGTTCCCAAGGTCCAGGCTTGGTCAGGGAGCCCAGAGAGGCAGCCCCCAGAGCCCCGAGATGCTTAAAGCACTCACAGATGAGGTGAACACAAATCCAGCTAGCTCGTGTCTCAGAGAGAAGGCACGAATCAGGGCGGTAACAGCCTCACATACAAGAAGAGAACTTTAATCACGACGCTGAAAAGAAAGATGGAATTGTTCCCCACTCAGGGCCTGTCCACTACTAGGCCACTGCTCTGAGAGCGGGGTTCAGCTCACAGCAACTAAGAAAATATTTCTGGACAGTTTGATCTCCAATATTCTGGGTAGCTGCATGCAAAACTGCTTTTAAAACACACCAGGTTTCCAGAAGACATATGCTGCCTTCACCCTTTTGGTACCTCCGGAGTCCCCATCTCAAGGTTATCACTAATCTAGCCTGACTCCGGACTGGGGCAAGTGTTTCCCAGGTCCACTACAGTCTTATGATATAATTAGGCCTCTCCTGCCTGCAACCGACAGTCATCCCACTTCTGTGAGGCCAGTTAAAGAAATTCTTCCTCCTCCATGCCCACCTCACTTCCCACCCCCTCACCCTCTCTTTCTAGGGGCAGTGTTTTTATAGCACGTGAGCACCACACCACCTCACCTCCTCACTCCCACTGAAACCTGCGTTACTCAGTGTGCTGAAAGCTCCGGTGAACGCGCTGCGCTAGCGGAGTGCTGCCTCACTCCTTGCCTTGGCTTAAACGAGAAAGCAAATTACTGATTCCCAGCTTTCTGACCCCCAGCTCTCCCACACTTTCTACAGCCAACACTCCTCAGACTTATCAGTCAGTAATAAGTTTGGTTGTTGTGGGATTTTTTGGCAAGTGCCCCTTAAAACGCTGGTTATCCATTTGTAAAAACACAACCCCGAACAATGCTGCCTGGGATACTGATACATAGAATGTTATGAAAAGTCATCCAGAAAGATAAAAAGAAACAAGCACAGTATCTTTTAGATTCTACATCTCCAGAAGTGACACTTTAGTTACTTTTCTTTATTTATACATATACATGTATAAGTATCTTTATATATACATATACATATTTTTATTAGCAGCAGAGACATCTCCAAAAAAAGCCTACCCATCACTGGTTAAGGATCCATATTTCAATGCAGTTCAAAATAAGTACAGCAGAATGTGTTTCTAAATACAACACACTGCATAAATGTAGGACAAAAACCAATTAAACATGTAAAACAAGTGTTTAATGCGACTCTAGTAAACCAGTTTAGCTACAACTACATCCAAATTTCCTGTGTAAACATGCTTGATAAACAGTTATGGAACACACAGCCAGTATAAGAAAAGAAAAGCTCTTAATTCTTGCCTAAATCTGCCCAGAATCTTGAAAAACAAAATTTCTCCCCCTGTTCTTCCAATATATCGTTCACGAATCGCAATTTAATCTCCTTTATCTAACAACATTGTTAATTTATTGGTCTGCACCTGACCAGAAGCAATTAACACCCACATACAGTGCTGCTCCCACTGACAACCTCTGTCACTAAATCATGTTCTACATCTCTGCAAATGAGCTCTGAAAATGCAAGTAATCAACACATCAGCTCGCCAGGGAAAAGAAAACTGCCTGTGTGGCACTTTGCCTATTGTGGCACTGTAAGAACTGCATCAAATCATTTTTACGAAGTAACTATACGGGGTTTTTTCCTATTTCTTTGAAAGCTAAACATGGTGTTTATACTGTTACCAAATTAAATTCTCACTTTCTCAGAGCAAGTCCTAGCTTTGACTACTTTCCAACAGCTGTGAATTCTATATTATGTTACATGCAATAAACACTGCACTTTCTTAACTGAACCACAATATACGCCAACACAACTGTCGCTATAGTGCTGCAATGCATCTTCTACCTTATTTTAAAAGTGCAGCACCCTGAGGAAAAAGGGAATGGGGGGCTTGTCATTGTTACTGTACTACAATCAGCTGACTAAAAATAAAAAGTAAAAACTATTAAATCCAAAACAGGATACTCCTCAGGAACTTGCAAAAAACTATAGGTGATTTTTAAGAAGTACTACAGTGAAGTATTTTCACATTCGTTTCCTGCTCTACAAGCGAAGCAGAGGAGCAGAGCTCTTTCATAAGAAGTACTGAAATTGGGCTAACAATTCAATTGGCAACACCTCAAATCAAAACACAGTCCAGGTCACTTTTCCAGCATGTCTGCAGAAGTATAACTTACTACTTGGACAATTCGGAGCACAGTTTCACAGTGCAGCCGCTGCTGAAGAGGAGGGAACCGTCCCCGCCTGTCTCTCAAGTTCAACAGTATGTTCTTGCCACTTCCTCTAGCCCGGCTGTTCTGTTCCTACAGAGGGGGAAAAAAACCCAAGTCAACACGCACACACAAAGATCAGACTTAAAAAAATGCTTACCCTATTAAAAAAATAGCTTTTTGCCCTTTTAGTTCCATGAATCAGCTCACCAGCAGGTCAGATGGGCACCAGTGCTGCCTTCGGGGAGGGGTGGGAGCACGGGGCCAGGAAGTGAGCGCGCTGCCCGCTTCCAGTGACAGCTGCTCGTTCAGCCAGCTTAGCTACACCGTAAAAATCACATCCTTCAGTGCATTTACTCCTGTCTTTATATTCAAAGTCATATAAGAATATTTCTAGAAAAAAAATAATATTTTACACAGCCACCATTAGTCATTTTTACATAACTAGCAAGCAGAAAGGAATTTAAAGTTCGGAGGACGTTCCCAAAAGAAGCTGTGCCCTCCCATACATACACAAGCCCTTGCTGAAAAAAAAATGGTTACATTCATGAACTACATGGATACTTCACAACAGAGCAAAATCAAGCCCAAAAAACCCAAACCTCAATCAGCACACAAGACTGCAACGTGACCAGCAGGTTATGTCAATTCTAGAGGAAGAAAGAAGATTTTGGGGTTAGAAGTCCACCGCCAGAGGGTTCGCGTCAGAGGAGAGACACCCTCCGGGCTCTTCTCACACCCAGCCACGCTCCGTCAGAGCTCCCCGCCGTCCAGCTGTCTGGACAGTCAAGACCAAGTCGCACATCTACCCCACCTGCCTGGTGCTGGCCATTGCCAAGTGCAGAGACAGGGGCACCTCCGGGTCGCAGCTTCGGCTACGGGACATGCCTGCTTGTTCTCCCCCCTCGCGAGCAGAACTGCAGATGCTCCTCTGCCCCTCCCCAAGGGAAAAGGCTCACACACCCCGCACGCGATGCCTGCCCTCCCCTCTGACGGCAGGCTGAGATCAATCACGCCATTAACCTTCAACTTATAAATCCACAGCAGTATTCCTGAGGTTTGGAGCAATCTGGTCTAGTGGGAGGTGTCCCTGCCCATGGCAGGGGGTTGGAGCTAGATGATCTTTAAGGTCCCTTCCAACCTAAGCTATTCTATGATTCTTTGCCTCTATTTTTCTCCTGTCTTGTAATAAAATATACTAGTCTACGTAGGCCTTGTGCATGTACTACACATAGAATAAAGAGGACAGTAAGAACTTGCACAATTAAAGTATCAGAATTGATTCATTGGCTTTGTCTATGATAACAATTTTTAAAGCTTTTTCACCTCAAACCTCTGTTCCTGATCAAAATGTATTAGGAATGACTACATCCATTTCTCACAGTTTCTTTCTTTGATTTTAGTTTATTCCAATAAGTATGTATCTCACAAATACATAAAAGTTTCCTTGGCATTGAAAGGACAGCCGCCTTCATGGCAGCAGGCTGAGGCTGCCAGCAAAGGAGGGGCAGAAGATCAGGCAGAAAGTGTCAGGAAGTGAGAAGTTTTGATAGCCGTACCCAAGCTTCCTTGCAAATGAGGAAATTGAAACCAAAATTCTGTTCTGCTGCTGGAATTTATTTTTTTTTTATTTAGTCCCACATAAGCTCCGTAGCAATAGCAGAGAAAAAGATGCAGATGCACAGAAAAGCCCCAGTACAAAGTTCATCCTCTCTCAACTTGACCCTATCTGTTTTTTTCCCCCACAGCCTAAGTTTGAGCTTGTTTCAGCAAGCAGGCCCTGTCTGAAATATCGTAACAGATGGACTCAGGCTGACATGAGCCAGGTGCTAAGAGTATCTGGCATTTAAATGATCAGAGTTTTATTGCCCATTTCCATTAATTTCACCTGATTTTGAATAAACCTCAGTGAGCTTGGTCTGCTCGAATCCACCTCTGCCAGCTCCCTCCCAGCTGCATTCAATAGCCAGCCCTTCCACGCGCCCTGTCATTCTGTTGGCACCCTTGTCTCCTCACCATTTTGGTTACTCGGATGGAAAACGGTATCTGAGTAAGAATTAGTCACTGCTAAGTGGTTTGATCATCAACTTGTACTTTAAAAGAATCCCCTAGTATGAATGTATCCTATTTTTATATAAATAAATAAAGCATAAAATGTAACATTGCAGATAATAAAATCCAAGCTACATGACAAATGAGGACCATCTTACCGGAATGTTTTATTCAACTCATTGAACTGCTGACTGACCATTATTAGTCATAGCGTAACTGCAGAATGAAAAGTAACAAAGTAAAACCAAAGTTACACAGTCACATGTAGGCTATTTCTACATTTATCTACCTATAAAAACCACTTACAATATCCTCTCCTTCCTTAAAATAAAGCATGCACTCTTAAGACCTTACAACTTAAAGTCTTTTTAAAACACTTTCATATTGATTATACTACAAGAGTATGCTTGCAGCTTTATAACCAGCCGTTTGCAAGGCAGCATTATTAAAAAAGAATTTATTGCAATACTTGCTGAGCGTCTCAGAAAAACACATTCCTTTCGTTGCGGGCTGGACGACAACTCGCCTGTCCAACAGTACTTGTTTCCGCATCACACAGACCAGAAGATGGTACAAAGTCCTATCACTGCTCTTAAGCAAATTGTGCTGCAGGACACACAAGAACAAGTCTGAGAATGATCTTGTTGGATTCTCTTTAGCACAAGGCGCTGCAAGCTACCCGAGCCATGCAAACACACGTACACGACAGCCAACACAGCCACACACGCAGCATCGGGGCGCTTTGGGGACACGGTATCAGAAACAGCCAGCCATATCCAAAGGAACTTCCCACCTTGCTCTGACTTAACACCATCAGTGACAGCCTTGGTAATAGTTGTTATTTCTGTTTTTACCTAGAATGCATTACTTGTTCACTTAGTTTTATGCCCAGAAACAGAGGTTAAACACACCCCATTTGTTCCTTCTCTCTAATTGCAGACCAGGCACTACTTTTAATGCTGAAATAAGGATTGCAGAACAGCTGGTAAAGAGAGGAACATTTTGGCCATTTGCTGTGAAGGAAGCTCTTGGGAAAAGTGGTATGTGCGGCCCCGTGTCACTAGAGCCAGCTTCGACTGTTTCATCCCTAAAGCACCAACAGACCTGAAGCCTCTGAGCTGCAGGTCCTGTGCCGTAAAAATCAAAACAGCAGCCTTGCCACAGAAGAGAAAGTGTGTTTGATTTTTATAAAAATGCTACTGAAAACAGGCTACACAAAACAAGGAACTTTGAAGGATACGTTTTGACACAAACTCATGTCATAACTCCAAGCTACTGAGGTAAAGCAATGCCTTGGTTGGAAGAGGAAGAGCAGCCCCGTGTTCTGCTTAAATTTTGCCATTTATCTCTGAGTAACCTAGAGAAAATTATGTCACCTTTTACACCTTGATTTTACTAACTTTGAAGAGTTAGCTGCTACTCAGCAGTAGCAACGTACACACGATGTGCAGGAAATCTTATTACAGCATATTTACACGACCGTATGTTACGCTTATTAAGAAGGAAACCACAGGAAAGGTCAAATACATCGCTTGCTCCTCTGACTGCCAGTGTGAGCGACCCTGCAGCCTGGCACCACGCGACAGGGCCTGGATCCTGCGCGAGGTGACTCAGGAAGACACGATGGTACAAGAGGCAAAAGGCAAGCAACAGCAATAGCTATTTAAAGTGATTTGCAAGTCACCGGAGATAGCAACAATAATGGTTTTTATTATGAGATAAAAGTGTTATAAAACTCCTTTTTCTTTTTCTATTTTTTTTTAAATACAACATTTTTTCCAGGCGAAAACATTGCGCTTTTTAAAATAAGAGTATTAGGAAATCCCAGATCAATGTCTTGACTGTTTTCAAAGTGTAAAATATGTTTTTCAGCAAACACAAGACATTGACTACTCATGAAGTATACCGTAATGATCTAAAGAAGAAGTTGCACTTCCTTATTTTAATACGCGATGATCTAACTGCACCGTGGTTACAAACTATTTCACGCTGCAACATCCTGTCAGTTTAGCAAATAATCATCTTGAAACTTTGCAGATGCTAGTTTAATAGATTATCTCCCTATTCACGCAGGATTCGGTCTTTGAAAGAACCAGTTAGCTCTTCAAATGGCCCTTTACAGAGATGCACTGAAGAATTTGAGTACTGAATGGGCTCTAATTAGAGAGGAAAAGAGGGATCCTTGGCTCAGCCAGGTCCCAGTTTTCAGCAGAAAAACTTTTTTGGTTTAAGTGAGGTCTGTAACTCGGCTTTAACACTATGCCTAAATCTTTGGAATTGCTTGGGAATGCAGGTGCTTCTCACACAGAGCACCAAATCCGTCCCAAAAGACCAGCAGAAACGAGTGAGAAGCGCAGACAGCGGCCAAGGCTCGCTCGTCGCTCGTGTCTGCAGATCCCGCACCCTGCAAGTCAACGCAGCGCCGGAGCAGAGGAGTCTGCAACCTGGAGGACACCAGTCCCACTGGTTGTCTGCCCTTGTGCACCTCAACTCCCAGCCTCATTTCTTACGAGAACAAAACCATCTTCGATTTACACGCAAAAAAAAATATTACTATATAGAAAAAGTCCCAAGCGCCACTTTCACAACAAAACTCCTGTGGATGCTGAGTGCGGTTTGACTGTTACGTTTTATTAATCTGAAACACCAAAGAAATCCAGGTAGACTGGATCCTTTTCCAGAAAGATAAAGTGTATCTTCAACACAAACCGTGAGACTGAGAGAGCGATCGCTGGGTGAAGTACTGCAGCCTGTATTTTACAGCCTTCATAATAAATTAAAACCAGAAACAGTCATTTTGATAAATTCTGTAATGTTAAATCCAAGTCAAAGATGTAACCCAAGAATAAATCTAAGAATTCAATTTAGAGATTTTTTTTTTTCTGTAATTCCTCTAGGAATATTGCCTTTTTTTAAAATCTAAGAGCAACTGGCAATTACACAAACACCCACATTAACAGACGACAACGATCATCTGTCTCTAGGCTAACACCTAAACTAATTAGCTCTCAACCAGCACCTGCTCTTTCACTTAGCACAAACCATGAGAACATAAATATCCATATACATTAGGGAATGAAGTATCTTCCTTGTTTACTCTTAATGGTGTTGACGTTAGCTCCATTAAGAAAAAAACTTAGAAGTTTAATGGCTGCTTTACAAGAACCCCCAATGACCCTAATTGCCGTTAGTAATGGCTTCTGGAAGCATAAATAACATGTATAAGGGCCATTAGAAATCAGTATTGGCTCCCTGTTTTCAGAGCGGTATTCCACATACTCCTCATTTTCCATTCTACATTTCTGGATCGAGGGAAACTGCCAACGCGTCGGTGACGTTGGCAAATACCTGCTTTAGTGTCAAACGCTGCCATGAGGGTATTTCTTCAGAAGCACTCCGCTGCCCGTGCACCCGGGGGTGCCGTGAGCGCACCGACTGCGCCCCGCGGCCGTGCACAGCCGCAGCACGTTCTTCTCACACCTCCGGGGGCCCGGGCCGGAACTTCCAGGGGTCAGGACACCTAAACGTGCCAACAAAACCTCCAACACACGCACAACCACCCCCACGGTTTGTTTACTTATTTATTTATTTCCGAGCTAAAAACAATCATTAAACCCTCCTAGAAACTTTCTCTTTCTCCCCTGGAATCCTGCTTGCTTAAAAATAATATTTAATAAAGAAAGAAAATTACACCACCACGTGAATCTTATTTATCGTCAAAATGCATAAAAGCTATAGAATTTCTTTGTGATACTTTTCCTTTTTAGACGTGAAGTAAACAAGTTCGTATCTCCTTTTTCACAAAAGGACAGTTCCTTTTACAGCCTCTCGCTCCCTTCCTTTAGAAAAAAAAAAAAAGGCCTCTGCAGCACCACTCTTGGTACACGGCAGTAAGGTGACTGACGCAGGCACAGGTACCTCCTACGGCCCCCTATGAAGAGATTTTCATAGTGCAGCGTCCGGCCCAGGGCATTTTATCTCCTATAATAAATCACAAGCCCCTCAGAACCAGCCCCGCAGTTTTCAGATGCCTTTGCGTGGATCCCGCCCCCCCCCCCCC
>VZSF01001349.1:2138593-2192511 GCA_013398295.1 Chionis minor
CGGCAGCCGCCCGGGGAGAGCCGGGCTCGGGGCCGGGGCCCCGCCGCGACCCCCCGGCACCACATCGATCGCCGGCGCCTCGGGGACCCGGCCGCCCGCGGGGGTCTGGCACGGCTCTGGGCTCCCCGCCGCGCCGGGGACCGGGCAGCTGCCCCTCGCGGGAGGGTGAGGGGGGGGGTCGGTCTCTGCTCGCGAGCGACGAGCGATAGGACGAACGCAACGGCCTCGCGTGACACCGGGGCAGGTTTAGATTGATAATCGGGTTAGTATCGGGAAAAACTTCTTCCCCGAAAGGGTTATGAAGCGTCGGGACGGGCTGCCCAGCGCAGCGGTGGAGCCGCCATCCCTGCAGATACTCCCAGACGTGGGGCTGAGGGACGCGGGTTGGGGCTGGGTGCGGGCAGCGTTAGCCGATGGTTGGACTCCGTGATCTTAAAGGTCTCTGCCCCCCAGGTGACTCTGTGACCCCGCGGCACCGGCTTCCCCCCCCCTCCCTTTACTTACCGCCGTCTCCGCAGGGTTTGGGTAATGGTTCCTCAGCCTAGCGAGCCTTGAGCCTCTGGCCACTAATTCCACCGCACCTGAGTCTGCTCCAAAGCTCGTGGCGGGTAATGGAAAGAAACGCTGATTTCTGTGGATTCTTGGATTGAATTCATCTGGAGAGGTGTTAGTCACAGGTGACCGCACGCAGCCCAGGGCGGGCAGGCAGGCAGGCAGCTACCTGCAGCCGCAACCACGCGTTAGTCATCCACCGTCGTACCACTACTGCCATAATACCTTAGTAACTAAACTAGCACAGCAATTTTTGTTAGCGTGCTGCTACCCGGCCGGTGTTTTCTATTCTCTGCAGGGCCGCGCTACATGCTTGAACCGACCCTCCCCGAGGGAGCAGCAGCTCCGCGCACACACCATGAGCACAACGGCTTCATTCGACTCTGAGCTCCTGCTCCAGCGTTAGTGGGCAAACAGGCAGCGTTGTATTTTCTACCATTAGGGTCGCTCTGGGCTGTTAGGACCGGGAAGCATAGAAAGGAATTTAAATCTAGTTTCCGCAATTTGGGACAAGTCTATGAGGAATACAGCTGGAGAAGAAATGGTTACGTACCTGAGGCACGGGACTGGGCAGCAAGGAAGGTAGACTCTGCTCCCTGCCCTGGGACACTTCTATGTGCAGTCCGGAGCGAGTTACTTAATCTTACCTAGGTCTTCCTGTTCCTGCTTTGGACATCGTGCATCTGAAAAGCACTAGGAAATTATTGGAGCATTCAGATGGAAGCAGTGCGTAGGATATTCAGACCATTTCTTAGGGAAGGGGAGAAAAAGGATCTTCCAGCAAAACAATTATTAAAAAGAATTCCTTGTCTTCACTGCAAGTTGGATTAGATAACAGGACTTAAAAACTACAGGAAATGGAAAAGACATTGTTCTGCTGAGATCATAAATGGAGTTGTTTCAGAACAGATGGACTCCATTTACCACTTCATCAAAATGTTGCGGACCTTCCGAGTACACAGATTGCTTAACATCATTTCTGTATACCCACAAATATTTGCTATCCGAGAGTAAGATCTAAAATTCCTGCATGATTCAATGCGACTGACATTGTAATTTATTTTTTAATGGCAGCAGTCCCAAAACACTCTAAGTCAGTCGTGTACGTACGCTGTTTTGCAGATGATTCTTAAGCTATCGGTAATTACTATAACACACTTCTAGCAAAATGGATGTAAAAGGGAAAAAAACCCCATATGGAAATGAATATCCAGTTAATTAGCTGCTGTATATGCTCTGTACAGACTTCCCCTTTTCTTTTTCTGCTGCTGATTTCTCTCTGGGGCGCTGTGCAGCTGAAGTACAGTCAGGGCTGATTCTCCCAACACAGATGCTGCCACCCCTTACTGGTGAGACCTGACACTGCTGGGAGCCCTGCTCAATGCGACTTCCTCAGTATAAGGTTCTGTCCTGGCCGAGAAAAAGCGGTAGTACCAAACCTGTCATTTTAATGGGTTATCTTTTTGCACCTACAGATTGTTCCAAAATCAACTTCCCATGTGTATGTAATAACTACAGATGTTTGATATTGTGAAAATGTAGCCCTTTATCGAAGGTCCACCTGAAATGATGTCCAAATTAGAATAAAGCAGTCCCTAAGGTTTTATTTGCTTCTGTGCAAGTGTTCTTCATAGACAAGCAACCATTATTATTTTCAAGTTCTTGCCTAGAAAAAAGTCCAGCAGCTCTACAATAATACATACGTATTGAATGTCTAAAACCAGAGTATTAAACACACAACCTAATCTTTGTAAAGACTGACTTGCATAACTATCATCTACCATAATATTAGATTTTTAATTAAAATAAAATGCAACACATTAGCTGATAAAATGTAACATAGAAAACTGAAAACTAATTTGAATTTTATTATTTAAATTATTTGTAGATGAGGTGTTTATACCAAATCTGTCATTTACAAACTGAGTTACAGAGCATTACAGAAGTCTGTTTTGTACCAGTCAGATGTGTCCTTCCATGTAAATTGCCACAGTACCCAGTGCCATGAATCATTAAGAAATAAGGAAAGATCACTATTTTTAAAAGAATCAGGAACAGGAAATCATAGTAATCTTCACGTATAATTCTCCTGCGGGGGGTTACATTTTCCTCTTAGTAAGTCATTGTGGGTTGAATCTGCCTTCAGTATACACATGCTTGTTCTATTCACAGCAGCAAAGGGGATGGCAGCATTTGGTCCCGGCAAGTGACTTCTATATCATTTGCAAAATGTTTCAACATTCAGATTTTCAGTGGCTCGCACAAATGAGTCAGCTAGGATTCAGCAGATGGTTGCTCACCAAATAAATATATGATGAGAGAAAATCAGAAAAGTAGCTATAACCTCAGAAAATATTATTTTATATCCTTAGGAGTAATTTGAAAATTAATATACAGTAGGCTATTTTGTGGGTTAGACATAATATAATCTTAAGTAGCACAATATGTTAGGTAGTACTTCTACAATCAGCAGGTAGACTTCTAAATATATTCATTCCTTTTAAATATTCCTTTGACATGCTGCAATACCACAGCAGACAGCAGCTGGGAAAGCATGCTTTATCATACTGCCTTTTTGCAGTTCCTCAAATACCCAGAAACAGCGGCCAAGACAACCTTAACTTCTGCTTTTCTTCACTAGTTTCATCATTCTGATTCAGAATGCCAGGAGTAAAACGTTGTCTTTAATGAACGCTACAATAAGTATTTATTTGAACAATTTTGTTTGGTTTAGATGAGATTTAACATGTATTTACCAGGGTGCATACCCACACAATACTCTCTGGGGCCACCGATCAGTTTAGAGAATGAGACAAATAACTTGAGTAAATTATTTGCTATTACCCATAAATTTATGAGTGCAAAGCCATCCAATAATAGAACGATCCCAAAGTGCTAGGCAGTACATGCTTAGGAAGGATGTAATGAGAAATTATTTTAAGTTGCTACCTTGCCATCACCCTCATTTACAGGACACTATTAGAATTAACTGCTGATGATCATGAAGTTTATGCTATTAAATGCAGAAGTACCTTTACTGCATCAGCCCGGCTAAAGAGAAGGTAGATTTTCACTGCTGTTACGTTGTTTGCATTTCTAGGCCCTTGCATCTGACAGACTTTTGGGAATCATTTGCTGCTTTTCTGTAAATAAAGCAGTAACAGCCATACGTGTTTCTGTCGGGAAATGAAAAGCTATTCAGGTCTCTTGTCCTATTTCTTATTTCTTTTAAAGCTGTCCAGGAGTCTAACAGACTTGGATCGATGCGGGTATTTGCTAGCATTCCAGATTTCGTGAAAGTCACTGGGACTTAATTCTACAACAGTAATTTCTCCAAAGAAAACTTCAAGCCCAGTGCAAACTCACAGCACTGTGAAATGACAGAAGAAAGAAGGAAAAGTACCAACAGTCCAAAACCATATGTGACCGAGGAATTAATGTGCTGTTTTCTGGAGGAACTGAAGGACTTAGGAATTCAAGTCCCACTGCCTGCAGCTCCAGAGCCTGCGCTAGGAGGTTTTGTTTGATTTCTTAGATAAAGATTCAGAAAAATATCTACATCTCCTCTCCTGCTCATGCTTAAAGTTCTTTCTCCAGAGAGAAAACATGCATTGCGCCTTGAAAAATCAGTGCCTGGCCAATCGCTTAAGCCTTTCACCTGTACTCGTGGGTATGGTTTGGACTGCAGTAAGGGCTGTAGATCAGACTTGGTTTAAAATCCTTCTGTATACTCAAGTTGACTCCTATTAAAACATTTTCTTCCCGATATTGAATTACTCTCAACAATGCTGAGCGACAGATCTGTTCTGTGATTTCCTAGAAAACTGTTACGATGGTCTTATTGAGGGGTCAGTCTTTCTTTTCGTTAATTGGTAAGTTACGCAAGGGAAGAAAATAATTTCTCTGATATTGTAACGCTGCAGGTGTTTATAACCAAATGGAAGATGTTATTGATTTAAAGAACACAGAAAAGAACAGATCATTTTATTTTCACAGTGAATCATGAAACTATTTAGCTAACTGTTTTCAGTTTGCACTTCCAATATCTCTGCATTAGTAGCCAGGAGGGCATATTGGAAAGAAAAGAATACTTTGGAAAAAATCAGTAAGGAACAAATAAACGATGTATAAGGGAAAAATGCTTTTACATAAATCTGAATATAATTCTGTAACACAAAGTTCTTGGAGAATCCACTAGGAAACGTGGATTTACAAAAAAAAAAAAAAANGTCTGTTACAAAGCAATTTTGAAAGTGTGTGGACAAACTTCATCTGGTTAAATCAACTTAGCCCTATTACATTGAAGCCATTGGAATAAAAATTATATTACTTGAGGATCTAGCCTTTTATATTAACTTCCTGAGCTTAAGGAAGTAGCTGACTTCTTGAAGATTAGTTTATTTAGATTGCAATGGTGATTTTAAGAGAGACAATACAGAGCAAGAACATAGCCCTCCCTTTAGTTTCCTTTATGCTGAGAAACGGACTGCGTTTTCCTCCAAGTACTTGGTATTTTCAAACAAACCAATACAATAACTATCCCAAAGCTGAGAGGGGCTACGACGGGAAATGCTTTGGTGTCTCACTATCCTGAAATCACAGAGATCTGCTGCAGCAGTGATGGATGGTGTAATTTAATTGCTCACAAGACCAATATCAAAAACTACCCTGGTACCACCAGATATCATGCTATCAAATATGGAGCAAGGAGATTTTAAGAGCCTGTCTCATCTCAGTAGATCAAGCAGCGGCCAACTGTAGCTTGTGAAGGCAACCATGGTCCAGTCCTTGGGACCCCATCCCTGGTGCCGTCTGTGGTACTGGAAGTCCTTCCCCATTCTCCAGGCGCTGGAGGGAGGGTGATGCTCTAGCACCACCTTCTCCTTCACTCACCCCCCTTCCAGGAAGCCACAACGCGTGCTCAGTTGCTGTGTCATTGGCATGGTTTCTGACAGTTCAGATGTGCTTAATTGTTGTCTTCCAAACAAACTTTGAAGACGAGTCACAAAGTATTAATGGGTGGTCTAGTACCAAGCAAGATGTCTGTATTGTTCTAATCACTCTACCGATGTATGTGCATTTCCTTTTGCCTAAAAAAAGTTCAGTGTTTGAAGCTCTGTAATCAAGCGATTGAAAAAAATCAGAGAAAAAAAACAGGATAAATTTGATCTCACTGAAATCAGTAGGAAAACTCCACTAAAGGCCTGGTTCTGTTGAATTTAAGGGGTAATTCTCAGAGTAAGGAAAATGAGTAACCTCTCCTTTGCAATAAAATCTAAGAATTTTTATTGATATAGTAACATTAAAATTGTGTTCATACTGCATCTTCGTTATTCCCATACAACACTATTAACTGAAATCAGCTGGGAAGTGATTAATTTCAGGATAAGGATCGTCCTTTAACACATTCACATGATGGTGGGTTGTCCCGGTATTGTTATGATAAAATTTTTCCATGTGGATAAACTGCGAAACAGGGGAGAAACTTAGCTAGCTAACACGATTGTATCAAAAATAGATACGGATACTGGCTGTTCTTTAGCAGTCCGGCTCATAAAATTGAGTCTTAACTGATGCCAGCAGCCGCCATCGCACAGGACACCTGTGATTTCCTATAGAGGCCAGATGAGGCGCAAAGGTAGGAAAAGTGTGTAAAAATTGAGACGCTGACGAGGACACAAAACAAGAAATGAAAATAACTTTCTAGTAGTGACATCAAGAAAGTGAAGATAATTTCTAATTTATGTTCTTTGAGTACTGCACCAGCTCATCACAACTGTTAATTGTAGCTTTCCCTTACTAAGCAGCACCGGGACATTCAGAGTCTTCTAAACGCACAAATACAGTAATTAGAGTTCACAGCTACTGTTTTTCATGGACAGATTTTTATGTCTAAGTACTGATAACTAGGAAAAAAGTACATAATACAGAAACTATAGAACTAGCATTATTTTATGACCAGTTATTGTTTTCTATTGCTTTTACTTCAAAAATACTCCTCTAAAATCACCACTGTAATCTAAAATGTTATTCAAGAGGAATACCATTTGAAGTTTTAGAGGTTGTTTTGGTTTCTGTATTTTAGCCTATCTGTGCATGGTGAAGTTACCAGGCCAGCGCTCTCTGTAAAAGTTGGATTCCTTCCCTTTTGTGTTCATGCTTCAGCTTCCAGATTCCCAACTTCTGTATTTGCCTACACTCTCCGAGAAGTTTGTTCTGGTTTTGATAGACCATCATGTGATGTTGTTCTGAAGAATTTAGAAGTACTCAGCTGGCAAATGTATTCAGATAAAGCTCTGCTGGAGGAAGGCAGGCGGGGGCAGCGAGAGCTGGCCAGGGGGGCTCGGGCCCACTTTGCAGGTGGAGGTGAAGGCGGAGGCTGCCCGTCTGCAGAGCCAGAGGTGCCAGGACAATCCGCCGACGCGGCTCCTCTTTCTAGGAGCCAGTACTGCTCCTACCCTAATATGGTGTCAACCTTTTTTTTTTTCAGGCAACAAAACTCAGTTTTCCTCAGCTGTACCCTTAGAGCAGTGCGATTCTGGGGGATTTAGGATGCACAAGCGTAGGCAGTAGCGCAGCGGTACCAGCTAAGCTACTACTACCCGGAGGTACTACTGTCTGCTCCGAAACAGCATCAGAAATAGAAACCTTCCGTAGCTGGAATACGTTACTTAGACACCAGCACGCAGTCTGGCTCACAGATACTTGAAGTTTTCAGGAATTAAATCGCTTCATTATGTTATCTTAATGGATAAAAGTTAGTATCATAACACAGATTTAGTAAGACATACTTTGGGATGAATAAAATTCTTAAGATTTTTATAAGATAAGTTTACATTATAAAGTTATTCCTTTCTTGCACTGTTAAACCTTTTGAAAAGAAAAAGCAAACAAACTAGCATTGAAGGAAGACAATATGAAAGATTTCTACCTGCTGTTGGGTTTGCCGTTGATTTTTCTGATCGAGAATGGTCTTTTCATAGTTACTGACTACCAGGCAAATGAATTTCATTCACGATCCACTATAGCGAAGAGGAAAAAAAAACAACTCAACCTTAATCAGTCCCCACTTATTGTAAGAATGAACAACGGTCTTGTTTGGAAATAGGCCACAGAAGGAGGGAAATGCAAACAGCAACCATTAACGCGTATTTCACCTAAACCACATAATGTTATTGTTGTGCAAAAAATATTTCTTCATACTGTTGGTACAAAAATCTGTTGTATACAGAGCAGCAGGGTGGATTTATTTTGTTTGTTTTTTCAAAACAAGAGCTTTAAGTTCAGAAAAGATATTGTTGTGTTACATTGCCAGGCAGCATAAACAAGCAATCTGAACAAGGTTTATTTTCAGATTTCATTGTCACCAAATCTAGTACAGTAAAAGAACTTTAGACCGGGGAAAATGCAGCTGAGAGCAGAGATTACTTTAATAGCTATTCATAAGCATTTGATTGCTTAATGATCTTTCATCTCAAGAGTCAAACATTGCTTCACACATAAGCAAAAGTAGTTATATATACCTGTACAAGAGCTTTTTTTTTTTTTTTCTCATTTTAAACAAGCAAAACACTCACCAAATCTGCACCCATGGCTCCTCAGAGTTCCTTCACCACCACAGAAATGCATTCTTTATAAGCCAGCTCTTGCATACAGCCAAGTGGTTTCTTCCTCAAGGTGTCTTGTACTATGGGAAATCAGGACTTCATTATACAGAAGGATTAAAAATAAAAATCAGCCTAACATGTGAACATTAGATTGTTGAATGATTTGCACAGAAACTAGCTTCAAATACGGATGTATGAGGACTAGGGGGGACATATTCCTACTTCAGCCTGCTCAATAAATGAGGTTTGTGGGTTTTTCTTTTTCTTTAAAAAGCAGCTGTAGCAGCAGGAAATAGGGCTTTTTAAAGCACTGTCAATCTCCATCCCCTTCCTGCTTCACTAGAGCTTGTTGGACAGGATTTGATAAATGCCATCTTCACCACCAAATCTCCGGGGCACAAAGGGTGGACTCAGAGTTAAAAAAAAGGATTAGGAGGCTCAATTCAGCAAGTTTAAAATCTCAAAAGCCACGAAGGATTAACAAGACACGTTTTGAAGGGCTCCTAGCAAGAGAGTGCAGAACCAAGACGTACCGTTACTGATAAAACACCTTTGCAGCTCTTTAAACCTGCTGCAGAACGCAGAAAACTCCCGTGCGCTTTGGTGGTGAGCGGACTCGCTGCTGGGGTCACTTGGTATCTGACGAGCAGCAGCGTCTGAGCAAACCGGCTCACCAGCAGCCTCGCAGCACCTCGCTGTCCTCGCACCTTGGAAGGCAGAAAGATGGCATTCCTCCAAACGGCTTTTATGGGCAGGATCTCCACCATTCCTTGTCTTCCCTTATTGATTCGTTCACACAAGCAATTTTCAGGATCCCATCAGCTCTTACCAATTGAGTTTCAGCAAACTAAATATTCACGTTCCTTTTTTTCCCCAGGCTTCATAAATATCCAGGTTCACCACTGGTGACACTGCTACAGAAGGAGCAAAGGGGAACAGGCAATTTTTGAGGTAACTACTGCCAAGAGAGAGGCCTGCTGAACCGTACCCCGCCCACGTCCATGGTCAAGGTGTCCAGCAAAGGCACCTCACTTCTGTTAGAAGGTTTTGGAATCCACAAATCGATAACACAATCACGGCAGGGAAATCACTAAATATACTAAGAATTAAAATCAAAGGTGTTCAAAAGTAACTGATCTAAATTTTAGAGTAATCTGAAATGTAGATTAATTTATCTAGCACTACCGTGCTAAAACGCGCAAGTAACAGCCCCTTTCTGGCTCTTCGATTTCCTTTTCAAGTAGATACTTGACACAAACTTTGGTCTTGTAAAAAGACCCAATAAGGCTATTTGAATTCTAATTCCTGTGTTACTCGGGACATTGTTCATTAACTTGCAAAGGATTCTTGGCGTTGAATAATTTCTCCAGCATCATTTCCAACAGCCTAACAACCAACCTTTGACAATTAGTCAATTGGGCTCAGAGCAAACTACTACAGGGAGGAGCCCAGTAACTTTGGCCCAGAAACACCTACAAACCTAATGTCATTAAGCACCACGAGAACTGCTGGTTTCAACTTAGAGATGAAACCATGACGACCTATCTGTCACAACAGCGGGGAAATGACTCATGGAAATACAGTCAGGACACATTTACATTTAGGTCCCTGCAAGTGGAAAACGTTTTTGAGGAAAACTTGTGGAAAGACTACAAATTAGCTAGAAAATTAAGCTCTCAAATTCTGTGCTTTCAAGACAAACAATTTCACGACTTGGTAAATTCAATTCTTAGAAAATTATTATACATCATTAAGCGACACAATCAAGTTCTAGGAGTCAGCAGAATAAATAATCACTACTTTTTGCACTTTAACAAGTAGCTGGAATAATTAAATGTGCTATTTGCTACAGCCTCTAAATGAATACATGTACTCCTTTCTTGAGTAATTACAAACTTTGTAATCTCCTACAGCTTTTACTCCATAGGAAATAAAGTTGGAGTCACACATTCAGTTTTAACATCTATCATGAGTTTTAACATTCATCAAGACGTCGAACGGCTGGCTGCTTTAATTTACAATACATTTTCAGGATGAGACTACTCTCTAATCAGATGCTCACGTTATATTTAGGACGCACTCATGCCGACTCCAGATATTAAATGGAAAAGGTCTGCTTTGAAAGGACATTAAAAAAGTTGCCACCAGCCATTGGACTACTAATTATTTTCTAAAGATTAAGTTTTAGGAAAACAAGTTTATTATAAACATTTAAAAACCTGAGCTGTAGGTTCTGAGGAAGCCGCACAGAACATGGAGACCAGTAAACAGAATCACATCATGTCACAGAAACAGGAAGATTTACTTACATTTCGGCTTCTTTTCTGCCACAGGGTGGAAGACTGACAATAATAAAAAAATGTTAATAAATACACAGCTTTTAACTACAAACATAATTTGAACTATTCTTTAAAAAAAAAAAAGTAAAAAAGCCCTTAACAAATCAATCTGATGTCAAATGGGAAGACAGATAAACATTTCAGCTTATTTGTGTGTTTCAGATGGCCTTTGGTGGACTGCCAGCAGTTAGACTAGGGGAGCTTCCAGTGCGCGTACGTCTCCCTACGGATTTACACAAGGAAGGAAGACAACCAAAGTAAAGAACATACGCTAGTAGTATCACCCGTGCTTCAGGCACTACGCTAAACATGGGGTCTAGCTGAAGGTAACTCAGATTAACTTTTGCACATCTCTACCAGCTTTGAATAGCCGCTGCCCCGCGCCGAGCCCAAGCTCAGGAGGCAAAGTAAAAGCATCCTTGCACAAGCTTCCTATGCACAGTGCAGAGGCAAGTTAGAGAAAAATACTACAATGGCAATCCTTTATACAGGTTCTCAAGCACACAGACTGTGCTTCAGCTCTCCCGGAGGCACCGCGGCAGACCGGGCTCACTGGAACAAACTAAGCTTCCACACTCCACGCAGAGGGGCCAGTGCCCAGACACTCCAAACCCCTCACGGAGCGGAGCGCCCGGAGTCGTCTGCTCCTGCCACCGTACTGCCAAGGAAAAAAAGAGGTAAGTGTCAAGAATGGTGATAAACTGCAGGAGTTAGATTAAACATTTATTTTTCATATATTCACAAAATCTTCACAAAAGTATTGAAACTCAAAAAGGAATTAGACTTGAGTCAAATACAGAGATGAAATGTACAAGACAAATGAGCAGGCAAACTAAAAGGTCTTGAAAGTATTTTACTTCAGATTGAAAAACGAACAGTTCAACTGTTCTGTTTAAATAAAGATTTGCAAGATATACAGTATTTTATGAATACAATGCTGGTCATTTGAGGCAATGTAAAATACCTCAATTTTTCCTTCATGCTTTTTTTTTTTTGCCTTTTTTTTTTTTTTTTTCTTTTAGAAAGATACCGTTTACCAAAAAGAAACTTGAGCAGTCCAGGAAAAGCTTTTTTCCATTAAATTTATGAAAACCATAAATTGAGGCAAACCTAAGATTCCCAATGGAATCAAGATTATCTTCCCGCTACCACCACCTTAAAATTATCACATGCTTATTGGAACACTAATATCTGCACCCTAAGAGTACATTTGCTTTCAACGATGAGGGTGATTCTTTTAAAAACACTTCAGTGTGGTAAATGCGATACAGATCTTTGCAAGTATTAAGTTTTGGAACAGTTTTGCTAATAGCAGCTAACAATACTGGATTAATATAATTTATAAATAATTGTTCCCTAAGCGGTGAACATAAGTCTACACATTCACAATAATCTAAAACAAAATAAATACTGTGATTATGCATAATGTGGTACAGGTTTTACTAGTTTCTATGAATAAAAGCTCAACATCTCGCTGATAAAATTATCTGATCAAATTAAAATATGAATCTAAAATTTAAAAAAACATTGTCAAATTAACATCACTTAAGCTTAGTGTTTGAGTAAATGTCACGACTTTCCATATTTTTGGAATATATATTCTCTTTTTTGAAGTAAAACACTTTAACACATTGAAAAGGTTTATTAATTTAAGTGACGACATCAGTTCTGGTCTTATTTTAGCATTATTTTACTTTAAAAAAAAATCATTGCACTCATTAGTGCCCATTAAAGGTCAGGTTGGTCTGTAGTATTCTGTAAATGTATATTAAAAAAAGTTTCTAAAAGCTAATAGTACTTTTTATAAAAGCATCATCTCCAGAACAGCTGCATTAAATACAGCCACGTATGCCGAGTACAGACTTTCCTCTCTAAAGAAATATGTGAAAGTAAATGCCACTTGACTTCCTACCACTGAAGTGTCCCAACGCCTGTTCCAAGCTACGCCTGTGTCATTACACATTCAAACTGCATCCATGGCATCAAAGGTACAGCAACCCAGAGTTGTAATGCGACTGAACCAGACAAATGCGGAGTTTAAATTAAATGGTAACTAGATTAATGAAGAAATACTCTAAGATATGAAAGGTTTGGGTCTTTAAGGCAATACAAAATATATTTCATCATTTGAAGTTGTTTTGTTTTTTTTAAATAATTAAGTGTAAATATAAAAAGGCCTAAGAGGGGAGTGAGAAAAAAATACTTTAATTGTAAAATTTACTTAAAGCTTCAACAGTTATCATCTCCTACAGGAGTTAGCAAAAATATAAAAGACAAAAAAACCCAGACCTGGAAGGGGGAGGGAAGGCACAAACAAAGAGGCATGGGATTAAAGCAGCCCAGGAATGAAAACGTCTGTAACAAACCGAGTTTTGTTGTTTTTTTAAAACCGAAAAAAAAGAAGAAAACACTCACCACCAACAATCAAACAAAAAAAACCCCAAGTGGCTTTGTATTTCTTTAAAAAAAAGAAAGGGTCAGGGAAAGACCACTAAGGGGAGGAAGAGAAGGATGCAACTATAAAACCCCACTGCCTGAAATGATGGCACTCTAGAAAACAAGGTGAAGGTTACTTCTCCGAGATGACAAGCTCAGCGTCTACACAAAGTACACGTACACTTTATACAAATGAAAAACTTCATTTGCCACCATAAACCTTTCTTTCAGAGGAACAGCTTTTGCAGATCAAATGTTCTATTAAGTCTTTTAAATGCCAAGAAAAGAAATTCTGAGCAATATAACTAGTAATGTCTCTTTATATGGATGTTAAGATGACAATTCAGATTATTTTCCAAACTAATCCTGAGAAAAATTTATGTTTACAATTTAAACAGTAATGTTATGTAAAAAGTATTAACAAATCCACTATTACAAATGTCAGTTTTCCTATATGGTCATCTATATATACACAATAAAATGGTAAGTATATGCAAAAATAATAAAAAAATCATGCACAAATTACTTTCACCTTTAAAGGCTGGGTTTCCCTCAAAATACAATTTTTTTGCTTTTATTTTTTTTCCTATTTTTTGTGTTTTATTTGTTTGTTACCACCCCCTAGACACACTGAGTACTACCTCTACAGGTCAGCATGAGCTGATGGGAAATACATTTATTTTACATTCAAGCTTTTATATCCTAAATGACCCTGTTGTAGCATATGACTTATCAAATGAGCAGCCTTTTTCTTTTTTTTAAATTTTTTTCTTTTTTTTCCTTTTTTTTTTTTTTGGTTTTTTTTTTTTTTTTTTTTTTTTTTTTTTTGCAGTGATCAATCTTCATGATCCGTTCCGTGGCGAGCTGGGAAAAAAAAATGCAGTTGCTAATCAATGTCTGAACAGTCTGAAGCTCCGGAAGAGATCCAAGGAGTCACTATCAAACTATCCTGTAGCATGAGATCATTGCACACAGAAGAACAGTCATAAAATAGGCAACTATCTACAAAGGTCTGAAAGGGCCGCATCCCTCTTGTGTTTCCTCTTTTTGCCGTGGAAAAACTGATGGTGTGATTTGCTGCCTTGATGTTGTTTGTTTGTGACTGAGGTACCGTGGCTTGAGTTTGTTGGACCTTGGAAGCCTTTGTTAGAAGAGCGAAATAACCGTGCAGATCCATGCTGGAAGAGAAGAGAACATGGTAAATCAGTGCTAACAAGAAAAAAGGTGTGGCAACTACAAACCCCTATTTCTGGATAATGAGGACGCGAAGTCATGAGAGTGTCACACTTCAAAAAATTGGTATGGCAAGAGAAGCTGGGCCATTGCTTCGACAGCAGCACAGCACCACAGATCTCTCCCTTTGGTGGCTGCAAACAAACGCTCCTCTCTAGACCCAAACGCGTGCAGGTCAAGCGAGGAGAGCAGAGCACTGTGGATTTTGAAAAGGACAGAACTGTTCTATCGCCCTCATTTCACAACCAGCAAGTGTTTTACAGAAACACAAGTCCATAATCCAAGACAACAGATGAAAATCGCTCAAAGCTCACCATCTGTGCAAAATTAAGACAACATTCTTTTAAGACCAAGACTAATTTTATACCACACCTGCAAAGTATCTCAGATCATGCATATTCACATGCCAGCACCACAATTAGCTCTGCGTAATAACACAAACACCAAGGCCTGGTTTGTAAACTGTCTCATGACTAGCTAGAGACAGATCATCAGCCAGTAAGGGGCAGCAAGTCTTCAGAATTACTTTTCAGGAATAATATTCCAGATTATAAGATTCCAGACTATTTTTCATACATTAAAGAAGTTCTACATTCTGAACAAGTATAAAAAATTAAATATAATCTTTCCAGAGTACTGAGTTGTCATAGAAGCATTCTTCAACATGAGAAACCCCCTAAATGCATAAGCTCTAGTATGTCTCATCGTAAACATATTTATCTTCGGGGAGAAACAAGAAGGAATTTCATGTATGAGCAAGGTACCTTCATCTCCCCTTAATGAAATGTACTTCAGTAAGTATCAATAGCTAACACATCAGCCAGTCACCGTTTTAAACATACAATCATCAGTGCTCAAAGCTTTCTAACGGGGCACAGGGGAGGAGAAAAACGCAGTGTTTCCTCTCCAGAACAAGCCACCCTTCCGTGGAGGGCATGTGCAATATTCAAATCATCTACACAGCTGTTGTTGTCAAACATTCACAAACCTGAGATTTGTTCGTGTTGCTGGATGTATTGGCTGTTTGGCTATTTTGTGTTTTCCCACTTGACTGGGAGGATTCCAGTGACACTTCTTGTGACCCCACTCTGTTTGTCGTAGACTGACGACAACTCAGTTGTTTAGAGGTTTTGCAAGGTGTTCCATCAGAATCCTTCAGGAAAATTTAAAGTATTAGTGAGTTTTTCTTATGAGTGAGTTTCTCTAAAAGCGAGTTTTCCCTTAAAAATAAAGCTAGAGTGGACAAAACTTGAAACATGTTTATTCTATGAGATATCAAAACTCTTTCAATCCAGAATTCTTACTGAGTAAACAGACAGATTTAAAAATGCACTGATGCATTTATTCTGATTTTGGGATTTGTCTTTCGGTTTTTTTACATACAATTCCCAAATTAATTTTTTTTTTTAAGTATATGGCTTAGGACTACCAGTCTTTTTTTTTTTTTTTTTTAAACACAGTTCCCCCAGAGAAAAGAGGGCCATATAACTTTCAGTCTACTGTATTCACTTTCTACATGTGTTGTGTCAAAACACACTGCAACTTACATGTGTAGCAATTGCATAAGAGGTAGTATCTTATGCAAGTTAGGATTCTGGATGAAATAACTAACTATGATTCCGAGCTTTCCAAATGTATTCTGTGGCAATACAAATCAGGGAAAAAAACCCAAACTGAATCAAAATCAGAAAACCTCCAGTACTTACTACATCACTAGAGCTGGACAGTGTAGACGATGATGATGACAAAGGACCTGATGAAGAATTTGAAGAATGTTTACTAAGTGTTTCTGAAGTCTTATTTCTAGGTTTTCCCAGTGCTTCATTCTCTTCAGCAAGATTATTGTTGCATTTGTCTAGCTGCTGAGAATCTACTATCAAGGTTACTCCATTACCTATTAAAAACAAAACAGAAGCATCACCACACATTAGCTGCTAAAACACGTGGGTTGTTTTTGGGGTTTTTTTTTTATACCCCCTCAGGTATTAAATATCTATTATATCCAGCAGGACACACACAGACATCTGCACGTGTACATACTTTTAATACACGTAGGCACACGTGTGCCTGTGTGTGTGTCCTGCACGCAGCCAGCCAACACTGCGCAGAGGGAGCGGTGGTTTCATCTACACTCTGGAAACCACCAAGCATTACCCACAGTTCAAGGTGGAACTTACCTAAGACATGGAAGAAGGTAGTGCTGCTTACTAACACGACACACTTCAACAGCACTCAAATACACAGGTTTAAATTCTGTTCCTATATGCCCAATACTCAGCAACTCCCATTTTAATTCTGTTGGAGCTGCTAAGGCCGTAAGAACTCCAAATAAGTCTGGTTGCTTTGTACAATACCCTACACTCAAAATACCAGATACAGAACTCGCATATCTCACTAACTGCCATCTTAATAAAAAAAATAATTGGAACTTAAATCGGAACTAAATATATGAGATGATCACTGTAACTGTCACCATTATCTTCCTGATACAGGGTTATTTTAATTTTTTTAATTTCTGTTTTATCTTACGTAAGATTTCTAGGAGTTACCTCTGATTTATATACGAAAATATACATTTATTGCCCCACTAGCTGTATCTGTATATAGAGTTTCATACACACATCACAATAGGTAGCTACGTATTACTCTGGAGCTTGTGGGCCTGAACTGTGGTCCTCCTGCTATTACCGGGGCCACAAGGGTCTACAGACTGATAAAGCACAAGTGGCCCAGAAGCACACTCAACTTACAAGGACAATCACTAACAAAAGCTTTCAAAACAAATAAACAAACTCCCAACACAGCCTAAAGAGCGGGTAATTAGTTGTGTCACCTTCTCAGATTAAACCCTGCCAAGAGAAGACTTCTAGTAGCCAACATTCTGAAGTTAACTGGAGACTCTTAAAATTAATTCTAATTTGAAAACTTCCAGTCAGCAGATGCACCTACACCAGAAGAGGGTGACAAGTGGCTGGTGGAGTCAAAAGATGGGCAATGAAAATAAGTATTATTTCTAAGGACATTTTCAGCAAGTTCTCTGGCTAGATTTTGTGTGTTTTCTTTTGTTACTAACAAGAATTATGACTGATATTTCAGGACTTCTCTGCTTTAACAACTTATTCCACTCATACGGTCAATCCTGGTTCAAATACTGCTTCCATACACATACAGTAGGTTAAACTTTAAAATGAAAAATAAAAGAGCAATGGAGGGAAGGATTTAAACCAGCATTCCCAGTAATTCTTTTTAAAACCCTGTCCACATTTAAAAGACAAAGGAAGTGTGACACTAAAAACACATGTAATTGAAATTCAAAGTTTTTCCACAGCCTCCTTTTGCAAGCCAGCACTCTTTACAGACTTCTGTGCTGACCAAATCTATTGTAGCGGAATAAAGATGTTGTGCTATAGCATTTATTCTTGTACGAATCTAGATTTTTGGGATGAGAACACAAGAAAAAGTCCATCACCACTGAGCAAAAAAGTAAATTCATGTTAAGATGCACACATTGCCTTATATGGGGCAAAAGCAACAACAAAATTTGTACGATCAAAATATGCAGGAAGTTTCCCACTGTCAGCCATGCTTAGTCAAGACTTACCATTACACGAAGACTCCGTCCTACTCTGCATCCCCCACTGCTTTGATATCCAGTCTCTGTACGTAGCCACTTCTTGCGTTACCCTAATTATTCTACCTAATATACTGTAAACCAGGAAAAGAAAAAAAAAAAAAACAAACAAAAAACCATCACCACAATTCATTTTTAGGTACACAAAAATATAAGCAATTAATGTCGGAGATTTAGACTTATAAAATTTACCTTTCTGTTTCGTTGTTAGGATAATATTTAGCTATTGGGGAAACTGCATGGCTCAAAACAACATAGGCATAATCAAAAGCCTGTTTCACTTGCATGGCACCATAGGAACTCCTCCCAACATCATTACCTTAAAATAAGAATATAATTAAATAAATAAGATTGAAACCGTGATTACCTCCTTTTAGACAGGAGACAGTAATTTATTTTTTTTTTAATTGCCCTTATGTCCCAACTCACTGCAAATACTACTTGTGGAATAGAAGAGGATTAGTGAATCACAAATATTGGAAGAGCTTGTAAGACCTATAGATGTTTACATGAACGGAAGTCCGAAATAGCAATTGTCTGGGTAAAAGTGCAATATGTGAAGGAAAAAAAAATAAAAATCCTGTACTGTACATATTACACATACAACAGTACTATCCTGGATGACATTTTTTTAGATCAGAAATATGTTGATGCTTTTGTATGAACAACACTTGACTCGCCATTTCAGAAGCCACCCATTCAAGTCAACGATCAACCTTAACATGGAGGTAACGGTGCAGAGTGAAACCACTACGGACTGGTGTGACTTTGCAGAAGAATCAAACAGGAGAGTGCTCCTAAGAGTATATGTACATTATAAAGCGCAACTGTGAGACGGGCAAGCACAAGCTCGAAAGGGACCACGCGTAGGGACCACAGGTCCATCTGGGCCACGGTCAAGCCCACGCTGCTGTAGCTTTATTGCTGTTACCACAGAACATGCGGACGCTGGCGTGCCCTCTCATCCCCTGCCTCACGACTGCGCTACAGCCGTGCTCTGGGGTGACATGGTAACTTTTGTAAGAATGCGTCTTAAAGAACATCATTGTGCTCTGAGAGCGCATCTTGTGTTCACAGACACGAATGAGGTGTTTCTCTCTGGGTTCTGGTGGTCATTCTACGCTATTCTTGTATTTAGCTCCTCTGGATTAACCATTGCCAACTTTTTTTTCTTAGTACATTAAATCTTGGTTTATGAGGATACCTGGCTGTAACGGATCTTCGATATACAGCATTGATGGTCTGTAGCCATCCAGCATGCTTTTTTGCACTTCATCCTTGGCAACGTAAGAGCCACCATCCTTTATTCGGATTCCAGTCTTCAGATAATTGAAGTGACGTCCATATAATTCAAAAAACTCTATTAAAAGAACACCATAGTTGGCATTGGGCATACAGGCATCTTCCCTGGGATGTAGCTATTAAGAAGAGAGAAAAAAAAATAATTTTCTTAAGAAAAGTCTTAAGACTTCCAAGTTTCAAGTACCTTTTCTTTTTTACAGCAAGCATGTCTAAGTACAATAATAAATAATATTAAAAATAAATAAATCAAACATGTCTAAATACAGTACTTTTCCTTGATAAAGCAGTTTTGCATCTTTAAAACAAGACGCTATCAAAACTTTAATAAACTAATAATCTCTAAAAAAATAAGGCTGGCAAGTATTAATGCTTTTGTATTTGATCTTTCAGTTCAGTAAGTGAACTTCCAGCACTAACGGCAGGGTTCTTGTATAAAAGCAAAGATATTTGCACTTCACAAACATGGGTTTCAATACAAATACAGGCTGTTAATGCACACAGCTATATAAATGATCCCCTCTACTGTTAACTATGCAGCCTGAGAGGTTATGAACAAAACCAGTTCATAATTGTAACATTATTGAAAACTTTTTTCGCAGGAGCACATGGCAATGCTATTAGTCAATATAAGAAAAAACAGGGGTTGGAAGAGATTTTGGTTTCTTTCGAAATGACGTGCCTGTTGCCTTCATTTCTTTTGTGCTCAGCAGGCGACTGCAATAGCACTCAGCAAACACTGAGCTCCAGCTCAAGGCTCAGGCGTCAAAGTAACTACAACGTGGAAAAGTACAGGCACACACACACAGTTATACAGTAACATTTAGTACAAGAGAAAGAACAAGGTTTATAAAGCTACAGCTTGGCTACTTCATATTTCTGCAATATTTTTCTCCCCCAGGCACAACAGAAAAGATTTAGCTCATGCATTTTCATCTCTTAGATGTAAGTTGTAAAACACATTTCTTTGATACCAGCTTAAAAACCCAGACAAACAAGCAAAATTCCATTGCATTCATTACAGCACATACAGGGTGTATGACCTGGAAAACAAGAACAGCTGCATCTAACACTAACCTACGTAGCTCGTTCCGAATGAATTACACAATAGTCATCTATTTTACCATGAATGACATATATATCTGGTACTGATACACCAGCAGATGTTCCAAACATCTCTAACACCAAAAGTACCAGTATGGGAAAAAGAACAGAAGACAGGTGGGATGTGTCTATTTTTAAATGAAAAGCGGGTGCAAAACACAAATGGGATAGCTTAAGAGACTAAATTTAAGGACTGATTAAATTCCTTCCTAGTGTAATGTCCTTTTGCCCCAATGGCATCAGTAGATTTCATGAAGCTTACCTGAAGGAAACTGACAGCCATTAAAAAAAGACTATAAGAACCGATTCCACCTGTAAATACTTCATTAAGGTCCCTCTGCAACAGGAA
This sequence comes from Chionis minor, assembly GCA_013398295.1. Lineage (NCBI taxonomy): Eukaryota > Metazoa > Chordata > Aves > Charadriiformes > Chionidae > Chionis > Chionis minor. Next base: position 2,159,144 of record VZSF01001349.1, read on the forward strand.
CTGTTTCAATACTAAAACTAGATACGGTAACACAGGATATTTCTGAAAGAGAAAAACAAAGGTATTAGGATACGGTGATGCATATAGACAACTGATGCTAAGAAAGCATATTGAAGCTATCTGTTAAGTTTCAAAGCTAAGTACAAACTTACTATTTTTAGTAATAGGGGAGAAGCCAAGCGCTCTGCTTGTGATCAAGACAATTATTTTACCTTTTCAACTCTGGCGGCAGATATTAACAACAGAAAAAAGTTATTACCTCATAAAACCAGAACAATTTTGTTTGAATATGTAAATACACTTGCTTTTCTCATACAAGTGAAAAGGAAAGCAAAGGAGGAACTATGGAGATATCTGTGTCTGTAACAAAGCGTTCCTGCTACAAACCAAGGCGATACCCCAAAGTGGACTGAGACTTCTGCGAGTGCTTCAGACGGCCAGCATTCAAAACAGTTCTTCCAAATTACTAACATCCGGATTACGTCTTCAAAGGAGCCGAATACTTACCTTTGAGTGACCGGTCCCTCAATAGGTTTGTCCACACGGATTCCCTTAGAGGTGTGCATATGATGCTCATGCAGAGAACATGGAGCTTTGGGGCAGCAGCGGAGGCTGGGGCTATGTCTGCACTCTGTACACCCCCTCGCAGGGGAGGGGGCAAAGGGGCTCGGGAATATCCCTCCTTTTACCAACACAGAGCTAAAAAGTTCCTTAGTGTTAGAGAGGACATGTGGAGCACGGTATCTGTCATTGCAAAAGATTAAAGGCAAAGAAGAATTTCTCCAAGAACTTCTCTGCCCGAGTCTCACGGCGAGCACTGGGAGCCCTATTTAACCGAAGATCCCAAGATCACCTTTCTGAACTATTAAGAACTTACAGTCACAAACTGAAGTGTTGAACACCAGTATATATGGAAATTTAAAAACTGGATTTTTCTCAGGAAACTGCAAAACCTTAATTAAGGCTTCAGCTGCCTCAGGCTTCCTAAATAAACCAAATGAGGAGAAAGCAGCATTTCCAAGGGTAGCACTGAAGACACCACCTCAGTTAGGTACTCAAAGTGACACACAAGACCCAAGAGAACGCCTGCACGCGTTTTACAGGGAGATCCTCAACACCGGCAATGAAGTCATTTGGCAAGTACACATCAAGTTTTCTCCAAGTTAAACAAACGCCCCGTTACCTGCCGTGTGTCAGGGCCGAGCGCCACCTCTCCCCCGCCACACTGGGCTCGGCCGCCCCTGCCCAAGGCCAGCCCCGGTGCGGCGCAGCTGCACAGCCTTGGCTCGGCTCGCTGGGAAAACAGCCGCGTGGGAAAGCAGCGTGCGGAAGCCCAGCTGGGAGCGTCCCTCCACGTTTTGCTCCAGAACTGCCTTTCAGCTGAGCCGCTCCCCTTGGAGCCTGCCTGAGCCACGCGGCTGCGCGCTGATGCTCCCCGCGACCACGGAGACTTGGTGTCCTCAGCCTTGACCTCCTCGCTGGGGACCTGTCCGCCAGCCACCGGCCGGGCTGGGAGCTGACCCTGCCTACCGCCACCAGACCCGCTCTCCTCCTTGGGCTGGGGCACCGGGGGCTGCAGGCCGGCGCACAAGGCCCCTGACCCAAGGCCAAAGCAGCATCTCCAAAGGGTTACAAATAACCCAGGCATCAGGAACACACTTTTTTTTTTTTAAGCATACAAAAATGCCTTCAAGTCTCGAGAGAAGACCACCTCCTATCTTGAAATTAAGAAGTACATAGGCAATTTTGGGCAAGCGTGCAGACTTACCTAAACATAACTTCATATGCAAAGTGTAACAGAAGTACAGCTCCTGCGTTGCGGCAGAAAACCAAATACGGACTGCGTGTTCAGCACAAGGCAATGCAACAATGCACCAGATGTAAAACTGAAGTTAGCTACCAAATTTCAGATAGGCATCTTACGATGGAGAATCTGGGCATCTTCTTTCCCCACCAAGAAGCTACATAGCACGAAACTACTGGTCTTGATTTCTCAGCAAAGAGTTGGCCAACGGAATGAGTTGTGTTCATCGCACAGAGGCTGAGAGAAGAAAGGTCTCCGGACCCACTCTAGCCCCGTACCCTGGGCACGGATGCGAGAGGCCTCACCAGCACAAGGTTTGCACAGAAAGTCTATATAACCACGCAGACAAGCACTCACACTATCCTACTGCAAATCAACTAAGTATGGAGATTTTTCTCCTCTGCTCTTCCACAGGTTGAAGAAATAAGCACTGTAGAAGCAAACCGAGCTGCTTTCCTAATTGCTACTAAACGAACATAAAAGAACCAATCATTAACAAGTTGAAGGCCATACATTCAACTCATCAGCAACTGAAAATCCTCCAAAAATTAGAAGACTTACTGCAACTCAATGACGTTATTAAAGCAGACGTACATGACTTCTAACCCCTATGACTGAAAGTGCTTGCTTTATTAAGATTTACAGTTTTCTGAAGGAGTTCTACTTCTCCAGCTATTGAAATACTTTGATTCTCCTGCTGTCCATTAGTTTGGTTAAAAAGTCAAAGCAGTTCCTAGTAGAACAGTAATACCCAAGCACTCAAGTGCACTTCATCTTCCTACACAGAACATGAAAATCCAGAAAAAATTTCTACTGCTTTTATGATACATTTACTACAAGTGTCCAATGCACTGAATAGGGGAAGGGAAGAAAAGGAAGAATGTAATGATACTTCAAAACTTTAAATACAAAAGCTCATTAAGCCTAACAAAATGATCCTATATATTACACAAAAATAACTGTAATATATCTATGATACAAGTATTAATGAATCCCTGAACAGTAACTAACCAAATTTAACTTGTCCTACTTAATTAGCATTTGCACGTAGAAACAATATTCAATCTAGAACAACATGATTTCTACTTTCTGCTGAAATGTGTGACTAGTACTAATTCTAAGCTCAAGGAACTACAGTTAGAAGAGTAGAACATTTTAGACAGACATTAGCGCACTTTCCTTAGTCATTGTATCACCGTAACTTCTTTGCGCATTTTAACTATCTCCGTGACTTTTAAGGCAGTATATCTAAAACCTAAGAATGTCACAAAATAGCATCAGACAGCAAGATATAACAGATAGTGAAAGCGTATCTCTAGTAAGGATGCAGTGAAAGTAAACCAGAAAATCAAAGTAAGTCATCAAATATTCAGCTGTGTAGTTCTATGATAGTATTGCCTAACCTTGATAAAATCTTTGATGAGCTGGGCTGCTTTAACCCCATTCTGTACATTAAAGCTTATATCAACTTTTACTTCAGTGAAGGAATCTGTCAGTTTAATAATAGGTACCTGCAAAAGAAAGACAGATTAAGTCAATATAGATTTCCACGACACGTTTTGTTTCATTCATACTTACAGGCACCAGGAAAACCGAAAGGTTTTATGAATTTGTAGAGAGGAGGTAGACAGAGAGAACAGGACTCCTTGTCTACTGATGAACTTGCACTCTTTGCCAATCTGTTTACATACACACTTTGCTTTTCTAACTCATAAATGCTATTTGTAATTTACTATCCCATCTAACAGAACTTAATACTTCCATCTTCGAAGTGATTTGTTTTAAATTGGTTTTAGTCAGTTGCTGGTGCAGAAGCATAGTTCCAGTGGGAAAAACAAACACCAGAGGGAGACAAACGCTTAAGAAATAAAGATAAATGGTAATAGACAGATATTAAGAAAAGACACGCTCGTGTCATTGGAGGTCATTGATTCCTCATCAAAATTATCTTCAAACAAGAAGGACAAGATATTGAGAGCACTCTGATGTATCTCCACCGGGGTGGCTTCCAGACTACCTCTCTCCACTAATAACAACTATCAGTTAGGCAGCTGTTCAAACCCCACCATTCTTACACACTCTTATGATTAGCAAAAGGTAGGAAGTTATAACTGAATTAATCCTATACTGTGTAAGATATACCATTACATATTTATACAAGGCTGTACTTCTTTGTGACAATTTATTATGTCTGCTTACTTGGAATAAGAAAAACTAGATCAATTTACTTATGTACAAACTCAGTCCAGAAACTCACAAGTTTAATCACATTAATCCACAACAATAACTAGAATAACCTCACTTAAAAGCAAGTGTATGTTGTGCAGTATGGTAAATCCATTGATTTTTCCCAGCAGCAGAAATGCTTCTGTTGAAGCACTACCAATTATTTTGTCAGTAATAAAAAATGTACTAAATAAAAAGGTTCTATTGGTTCTATTTCAAATTGATATATAAAATATATGAAAATTCATCCTTTTACCCAAGATCTTTCTTCGATTAGAAACTTAGCTTAGAACAAGGAAATACCCTCTTCCCCCAGACTTACAGTTGCTTTATCTAAAACCTTTACTGAGTTTTCATCTGCTACATTGTGCTTCCTAAGAGCTTCTTCCAGGGTCCAAAGAGGTAACGTCTCCCATTTTCCAAACACAACTAAATCAATATCACTGAAATGGAAAGAAAACAGATTGATTCAAATTAAAAGACTAATACACTTAAAAGATAAACAACTGACATCCACACGTAACTAGAATAAAGCTGACAGAATGCAGCTTAAGCAACTAATTTATTCTTAAATTTCCAAGGGAAGGGGTGGGGATGAACTCTAACATTTGGGGAAGCACAGAACATCTCAGGTTGCTACGGGGAGGGGACAGAGACAGGTATGAATCCACTGGGTCGCAAAGCCAGACATTTGTCTCCTCAGGCCACACTGTCAGCAGAGCGCGAGCAGCTTCTCCAGAGTGATTCAGAGCAAGAAATTAACTTTTGGCCTGTGTTCAGCAGTAAGGCCGATTTAACAACTCCTCACCGAAAGGGCAAGTCCTATTCTCAATCCCCTATTCCCAGGTGCACAGCCCTGTCTTCTCTCCTTTACTCCAGGCCTGCTATTTGTCTGATCCACAGCAAATCAATTCAACAATTAACGTGCCTGGCAGGAACCAACTCCCCCCCCCCTTAAAAAAAACCTCAAAACATTCTGGGCTAATTTTCTGCTGCTTTGGAACTCAAGGTTGGTTTTCTGGCTGATCAGTGGGCATGTGGCAAGCAGCTGGCCTGTAGTGCCAAGAACAGGGAGCAGGGAAGGAGAGAGGAAAATGTAGCAACTTCCGGAAGCAAGAAGCTGTTAAATGTGATCAAACCATCTAATTAACTTCACTCATTAACTTAGCTCCTTGAAGAGGTGTTTCCACCCTGTTACGCTTCCCTGCTACGCACACACACATTCATTTGGCTACACAGGGAGCTGACACCCGAATTCAATGCCTAAACTCCAGTTCAGAAGGTGGTTCACGTCCAAAACTGAAGACAGAGAAGGCTGCACTGTGAGATGCTGAGCTTCTTCCTCTTCACTCCCCAACTTCGTCTTTCATTTCGCCTGCTTGGCTGGGAACCCCAAGGAGGAGAACATAGAACCCTACAGCTACACAAGCAGGCCACTTCCATAAAGTGGAAAACTGTGTAACAGAAACCACCGAAAAATTTAGGAATACTTCTTTTCCCCGCCATAGATTCTACGGGTCTGCTGGCTGACAAACAACTCAAAGAACCTACACCTGTGTTAGATGAAGTGTCTCTTGCTGACAAGCAGCGTGGGCAGCAGGAGAGATGGGCAGCAGTGCAGTCACGTACCATCGAGCTGACAAGGACCAGCAGCACGCAGCCCACTTCAGAAAATCATGCTCAAAACCTGCTCAGAGAGCAGGGAATGCTACTGGACACTTCTCTTCTGAACTGCATTACCGCTAAACCCACTACTGCTGCTGACAGTTAACCACATCTTTTCTGATGCATGCCACCTTGAGGATGGATATTGGCTGCAAAACAACACAGATCTTGTGCCAAAACCTTCAGTGTCAGCGTAAGTAAAAGGATAGCAGGCAAATGTGAACACAGAGTAACAGAATTAAAAACACACTATAGGTCTTCCTGAATCCCAGAACCCGAAATGGTTATTCAATTAACTATACAGTTACTGACAGGTGAGGAAAACCTAGGGCAAAGGGAAACTTTGACACAAGGCAACAGTGAACTAATTACCAAAACACAAATGCTGATTGTTTTGAAAGTCTGGCAAGTACTGCCACACGAAGGGTTTTTGTGGGTTTATGTACTGTGTTTAAAGTGTGTGCATTTATTCTCCTCCAAAAAATCAGCTGAAACAAACATAGAGGAAAGGCAGTATATGAAATCAAATGGACAACAGCAAAGCATTTTTGTTACATCAGTTTCAAAACAATCAAGCAAATAAAGAACTATCGCCATCAGCCATGTGGATAGGAATCTCTCTCTTGCATTATCAGCATCCAACTAAGTTTAATCAAGCCTATTACAAATCGATGAAAAAAAGGCCAAGAATGAGGCCAAATGTGAAGCCAATGAGTATTTGTACACCTTACTTCTGACTTTCCAAACAGCAACTGAGCAATTCGGCTTTGCTGCAACTCCTTAGACTAAAGCATCTGTCAGACACTGCCTTTTTCAGAAAGAGATGAAACAATGACTTGGGTATCCATCACTTGCAGTCAGTACTAGATACTAGTTCCTCATGTTCCTGAAGTACAAAACTCAATTCCAGTCTTAACCTCAGACTTACGCCATTTAAATGTGTTTATCCCTTGCAGCCATTTAAGCCTTTCACTCTATGTAATTGTCAAAAATACTTACATTTTCTACACAGAAGGTACCACAGTCACTGAGTAATGACTTTTATGAAAACCAGTAATAAATTTGGAAAAGGCAGAGGTTGACTATTGTACAGATTTAGCATAAGAAGACTGAAAGAAAACAACAATTCTGCATGTAATCTTTTCCCTTCAGTGTTAACATTACATTAAATGTTTCAATTTAATTGTCTGTGGAGATAAAATTTAGATTTGGCTTCATTAAATGACTGAACCAAAATCACAAAATAAGCCTTTTTTGACAACATGGTAATTCAGATCTTTTACCGATACATGTAAAATCTACATAGATACATGTATTATAGCTGATAGTCTTAATTACTGTATTTCTGTACAATTTGCAGAGTACTCATAGCTTAACACTTTCTTAATCTAACAAGTATACGCATAAGTAACATAGATATTGGGAGATCAGATAAATCACTACAGGGGTACAGGTTCCACAGGCTTTTCTCTTGTACAGAATTTACACTGGAAAATTACTAACCTTGTAGGTAAATATAAACCAGTTTTAAAACTTCCAAATATCTGCACCTGAAACACAAGAACAGGATACATGAAAACAAATTCTCAGGCTTCAGAAGACAAACAAGTTCCATGAAGTTGCTTGTAAAAGGCTGGTTAGTGCTACCCTCCATTGGTAGACTTTGGTACTGCTAACAAGCACGCTGAACAGAAGTGCTCTTTTCCCTTAAAGCATTTACATCTTCCGGGTAGTATAAATGGCTAATCTTCATTGTTATTACCCACAAAACATTAATAACTTTGACTTTTTTATTACAAAACCTTCTTCGTAATGTAAACATTTTCACTGTGACCAAATATGCCAAACCCATAAAACAAAAGATTTTGACGCACTTAAGCATGATAGAACATTGAAAAGACAGTACCAGTTCTATTTTTTTTTGCTTTCATATCTCAAAGTATAATCTTTAGTTTTTAAACATATTTTCTAAGTTTAAATTTATTTCCATTGCTTTGCGTACTTAAAAAAAAAAACTAAATCATGATTATTTTTTTTTTATTTTGATCTACAGAGCAAGCAGCACAACTCTGTTTCTGCTTAAATAACAAAGAAAAAAAGTTTCAGAAAGTTTCACATCCCAGAGATTTGGTTTCTTGTGCTGGATTTTTACTAGCACTGGTGGTTTAAATGATCAGTTTCCACAGTGAGCTGTCTGAAACCACATTCTCATTAACTCAGCCAAGCCTCGCAGGGAGGCTGGGCTCACGCGCTAAGTCTCAAGGGAGGACTGGTGAGTCTTCAAAGTATGAACATCTACACATTTGGACTAATTTTCAACCAGACAGTCCTCTGATGTGTTTCCTGGAGCCACCTTACAGACTTGTGCATTCTGCTTTAATGAGTCTCATGCACTAGCTTGATTGTCACCTATTTGTATGTCAAGTGACCCATTTTTTATGGTTTTGCCCTGGGTGACGGGAAGAGATGATGTTGTGCAAGTAAGTGTCTTAGTAGACTAAGAAGCAGTACAAGTGCTTCCTCTTAATTATTTTATATCACTTCACTCTTTACCCCCTCACCCCTACCCCCAACAAAAAGGACACACTAGATTTCATGTTGAAAGCTGATAGCTTCTCAAACTACAGAAGACTGCAAGCCATGCCACGGAACTAGCATCAATATTGTACTAGATCTTGACAAAAGTATAAAAACATCACTAAGCTAAGAATGTAATAATAATAATTATTACTATTTTTAATCCAGGATAGTAATATAAGCATCCTCTGTGAAACTAGGTTCAGTCAAACAAGGATTTATTTGGCCACCGAAAATATTGGAGAAGTGCTTTCGCATAATAAAGCAACCACTGATGGGCTCAGAAAAAAACAATTGTTTTTTCACATTATCAAACAAAATAGTGTGTCCAGCTGAACAGCAATGCGAGCCTTTATTGAATAAACAACCCCAAAAGTATTCACAAACTTACTGATATAACTTATATGACCTTTACCAAAAGGAATGAGACAACATCTGCTATTGTACAATAATTTGGAGTATGAGAAACACTGAATTATTATAAAAGAAACCCACACCCAGACTTCAGTCCTTCTCTCATCAAATCTGGAGAGATGGAAGTGGAAGAGTGGAGAAATTGGAACAGAAATTCTGAAGGATTCTGATTTATTATCAAATCGGAATTTAAACTGTTGAAGCTCTGTAGCCATGTCCATATTTAATGCATCCCAAACACAGAACACTATTATGAGTTAAGAGACGTGAGCACTAGCCGTCGTGGTGTGCCAACACTGCCCATTATGGTTTTATTCCATGCGGACAGAGATACGTATTTGCATTCATAAGATAACTTACAACACACAGTGCTGTAATGGACTCCTAGTCCTGTGTGTTATTGTTACTGTTTATCCTACATTTCTGCAAACTTGTTTATGTTAAATTCCGAAGTTCCTGAAGGAGCTTTAATTATGGGATGCGTCCAAGTATGGCCTCACTAGGCACAGCAGAACTTCGAAACCCACAAAAGCTTGGGAAGTCCTTGCTATCAAAATCCCTCCATAAAAACAGAACAAAAATCTGTCCGTAGCCAATTTATATTTCCCTTCCTACTACACCATTAAGTAGAATCTTCTGAGGTTTTTCAAACTAAATTAAGCTCATCTTTCTCCTTCCATTCCCAATCACAGTATTTTCACAACCAAAGCGTGTGAAGTATACAACATGAGTTCTTTTCAGATCTACAAGGCCACTTAATACTCAGACATGAAGCTGAGGACGTTATGACAGATGTATCCTAAATTCCACTGTGTAAGTACTTATTTAGTCAACAGTTAAATTTTCATAATCAATTTGTCAAAAAACTTCATCTTAAAATGCTTTCGTTTAATGTTTTGGGTTGTTCAGTTTCAGTGTAATTAAAGCCTTTCTTATGGTCAGAGTCCTGCTGATGCCAAGAACAGTTCTCACTTACTAGGAATGTTTCCTTCTAAGCACATTCCCTTGAGTAAGAGAGCAAATGACACAATTGCTAACTTCTATAAATAAAGTAACAGTTTAGGATACCTAGTTTTACCCTCCCTCCATCTGCTTTTTCAGCATTTTCCAAAGTGGAACAGGGAAAAAAAAAAAAAAAAAGTATGTGCATAGACACATTCCACACACTCTCTATACATTTAGGTTCATGAAGCCCGATTTTCCTTTTCTTGGTATCTGATTTTTACCGAGTATGTCCTACCTGCATGTTTAGTGGGAAGCTACAAACTAAATGTGCATGCTTAACTTACAAGTTTATTTTAGCTGGATTCGCTGCATCTACGGCTCAGAACAAACAGCTTAAACATTAACTTATCACTTTACACTACAGCTAAGGCTGAGGACATTGGACCAGATAACACTCCACCTTCTCAGAGCATGTACTCAAAACTTAAATCTTACAAGTAGCTAAACCAACACAGATTTCCAAAAGGTTAGTGATTAACCCAAATGACTGAAAAATTACAACAAAATACTGTCAAAGTTGAACACAGTTGAGTTCAGCAGTTCAGTTCCCAAGCAGATCTGCAAAGTAAGTATTAGAAAAATAACATTACAGTTAATTTAGAGGTTATAACCTGGCATACTGTTGTCACTGTTCAGTTCCCTGCCAGCCTCCAGCAAACAGAAGGGCGTACAAACGGAGAGTTCTTCCTTGACATAACAACAGCAGACAAAATGCAGAGTTAGGCTTTGAAGAGCAGTTACTGACTTGAGAAAAAGGAACTGGCGCGCTCTCGCTCTCTAACATTTTCAAGAACAGCAAAGAAAGGCAGCCATGGCAGTTTTAACCAGCACTAACTGAAAAGTGAACTTCAGTTTTCAGCTACACGGTGCGTGCTGCTTCCCAGTCACGTTACAGCTGAGCCCAGCAGTCAGCTGTCACTGTGGGGTAGGGCTTGTAATTTGCTTCCCCTTCTTAAACAGATTATGGCTACAAAAACCAGTTTCACTAGCTTAAAGAAAGCCTATTCTCTCAAGGCCCCAAAGACACACATATATATATTTTTGTGTTAAAAATAAATTTTATATATAAGACGTAGCTTTTACAGATGAAGTCTGTCCTACAAACAGCGTATCTCTGGAAGCACCAAGTTCTCGTGCACCATTCAAAGTGCTAGCAGCAACAGAGAAAGATCCGCTGGTAATGAATCCATCCACCCCATTACGCCAGTGAAGTCTGCAGCATGCAAACTCGTCTAGCAAATAGCAGCATCTTCTCTAGGTGGAAGCAATCAGTTATTTTGGCGAAATGCCCTATTACAAGACTTTGGCAGGGTGTACGATAGTAAGCACTGCTACCTGCACTGTTTCCTACACTACTGCCTGGCAGCCTGCTACTGCTCTTGATGAGAGCCTACAGCGCCGTTTCACCGGCTTAGAGGAGAGCTGTACTACACCTGTGAGACGTGCTGAAGTCTCTTACACAGTTCCCTTGGAAAAGTTAGTGGGTTTGCTCAAAGAGAAAATTGCCACAGACGTGTAGTACTGACTCTGTCAACTTGCGAGAACCGTGCTAAGGTGGCTGTCACTGAGCAGAGCGTGCTCCTTCCACAGAATACGTCACTAATACGTTGTCCGTAACAACACAAACCCCCTTGAAAATGTAAGTATATTTTACATGCAAAACCACACACATATAGCTTATACAGAATTCATATTCCATCATATTCTGCCAGTTCCTAAAAACACATTCTAAAAAATAGGCTAAGAAGATCTGAAATGAACAGTGGGTTTAAGTCACTCACGTCAAAACACTATCTTTTACCCTGGCAGGATCAAAGAGCATTCCTTATACCAAAGACTCTGCTGTCTGAATTTGGTTTGCTATTCCGGTTAACAAGTCCTTATTTTCAGCTATTGTTATCTACAGATGGATGACTACGACTACAAACAGGCATTCTGGAAATGAACACCATGTTAGTAGAGGGATACAATTAAACTAGATTCAACTATGCTAAAAATCCAACTCTGCCGCCATAAAACTATCTTGAGTTGTAAAAGTAACTTCTCTGGTTTCTCTTTAATCTAACCTTTATTTAAAAAAGCATAGCTGTACCTCAGAGAAACTCTTGTTTCGATTGAATGAAGTACTAGCAAAAACCCATCTGCAGTGGAAAGAGGCATTACAGATTTTAAGCTCAATACACAGATCTACAGACTTGTTTGTCCCTTTAAAATTGCAAGATATGTCAATTTAGTTTAACTGCCCATTAAAAATAGAATGGTCAATGTAACATGGCATTGCTGGCATTCCACCTTAATAGACTTATTCAAAACTGCAAGTCTTTGGACCAGAAGCCCTGCTACAGGCTTTTTCAGTGAAGCTATGAGTTTCAGAAGATTTTTTTTTTTTTAAAACACAATACTTTACAAGCATGCATGCATGCCTGATGCGTTCCCATTGATCTCAGTACATAAATATGAATGAGACTAAATGTTGTCACACCTTACGCCCTTTCTTTCACTACAGTAGTGAAAGCTTGTCTTTGTTCCTGTATGTGATAGAAAATGTTGACATGTATTATTCTAGAAATAACGATCACCTCTCATTTGACCAGAAATCCTTTTGGCTTTTTTTTAATATGGAAAAATAAATGGTATTTTCATTATTCAATACTTCACAAAGTAAGCAGGCACAAAAGGTTGGGGTTTTATATTAACAAATAGAACAGTGTCCTACTTACATCTGCATTGGGCCAGAGCTCTTTTATAACATTTTCTATCCTGTTCACCACTTCCATCCGCATCCTCTCTTCTTCGGGTCTGGGAGACATATACTTATAGAAGTCAATGATTTCTTCATGAAGACTAAGAAAGAAAGAAAAAAAAAGAACAGAAAATCAGGAAAAAACCCACAGGAGAATGAAATAGTAACTACTCTAATCAAACAGGCTCTTTAAGCTGCTCATTACCTATTTAGTTAAGGGGCAGTTTAAGAGTAGCACACAATTAAAAAAAACATCCAGATTCACAACACTTAGTAAGGTTTAGTTTCATGTTAGTTTCTTACGCCATCAGACAATATTGCACTGCAATTGCTAAAAGCGTGGAAGCAAACCGAAATCCAAGCGCCTTCAATTCACACTGAAAGTCATGCTCTGTATTTTAACGCCAGCGTAAACCAAAAATGGTTCAGTCTTCAAGAACGCAGCTGTAAGCTCCCAGTACACACTTCACAACAATTTAAACAGGAGGTTTTCAGCCAACACTTCCAAGTCAGCCCCTTGGCACCAGCCAGGGAGCTTCAGGCATCATCAGTCTGTACTCACTACCAAGCTTTTGAAAAAGTTGACAGTAATTGTGCCAGTACCAGAGCTAGAAAAAACGCTTCTTTTACTGCTTAGAGAAGACGCTAAACTAAATATGCACTCTCTCCCCATAACAAGAAAATAAGCAGTACACACGCAGCAGTGGTGGCTCAGAAGAATAAGTGATTGACAGACAGTTAACCCATATATTAGACAGTTTACCTTATTACGTGTGCTTCTCACAGTCAGTAAGCTATGTTTAGATTGCCTACGATTAGAGCTGAAATAAAAATGTCTTCATACAGTGCCACAAATTTCTATGCTGCTGTAATACCATAAACACATCATCATCATCTTGACTAACAACGCATATAAAAAAAACCAGACACAGACCTTTAATTCCAGCAAAATTCCAAGGAACTCTGGCACAGAGTGGCTGAATTAGTTTCATTTGTTTCCTGCAACGACCATTGCAGTAATAGCTAGTTACTTTTTAAAAATGTATTGTTTCTAGTTACCAAGTACAACAGCGTCTCTCCTTAAAGCTCTGAGGGACCACCAGAAGAGCGCAATTTATTAAGAGCAAGCCCTTAAATGAGATGTGGAATCTAATACCTCCCCACTGCACATGCATGTAAATAAATCAAATGTTAATAACCGGGAAGTTGTACACAGGTGTCAACAAAACAGATTAAAATATCTGAAAGATGCACTTAACAGAGTCAGGGCAGGGACAAAACTCAAACTGTCTGCATTGTGTTCTTCCATACTGCAGCGTTACGAAGAACACAGGCTTCTTTCTCTTAGAGACAGAGGAATAAAATATTTACATTACTTTTCACTGAGCATTTATTGGAATTTCCACGCACACACCGATAGGGGAATAAGTCATAAAAGCCTAGCAACTTGTGGCGGCCATCACCACAGGCTCTCTATATACAACACAAAGAGGAAAAACTCCTCTGAGGGAGTTCCTCCAAAGGGAGATCCGGACAGACACCTGATTTAGCTGTTCTAAATCCACCTTTGGAGACGCTTCTCCTCCTCTGACACATACAGAGGGAGCGTTACAAACGCTGAAAATAAAAACTAAAACTAAACAATTCCCCCTCGAAAGATATCCTGCAAAAATGCAAGGTGCTATATCCCTCCTCTCCCCCGCTTACTGCCACACTCACACCAAGCCCTTTTCACACGCAACATCTCAGGTACCACAAGGATGTTCTCAAACAACGCAGATTCGTACCAACAAATGTCTCGACATTTATTTTGCCATCACCTCCGCCTACAGTTGCTGTCTTGATTTTCCTTGGAAGGTTACAACCTGGGGTTAATGTGCACATTCCAAACCACCACCGTGGTCCCTTACGCGGGCAACGACTCCTCAGCCTTTGGCTTTTCAGCCCCTGTTCTTCTATTCTTCACTGCTATTCAACGTCTTGGCACTTAAACCTTCTTCCAGCTATCCTCCCATTGCAAGAATTGAATTCAGATCTCCCTTTGCAAGGACTGCATTCAGATGAGGAGTACGCGATAAAGGACAAGCTGAGCCCTCCAACAACCAAGCTCGCGCTCCGTCTCCGCCGCCAGTCACACATCCTGCATCGCTAATTCAGTCTCCACGGGTTTGACCGTTAAGGCAGCATTCAGAAACAGGAGCAACAAGGAGGCAAAAATTTGACAATCAACCTCTAGAAAACTCAAATTATTTGTTGCTGGCGAACCAGCTTATGGGAAGACCCGGGAGTGAGCCCAAGGCTTCCTATCACGTCTGGCAAACTCTTCACTTTCTCTGCGGGCTGTGTTTCGGGGAATTCACGAAGCAACACAGCCCTGTTTCTGCCTCTGCTCCTCCGGACCAGCTGGAAGGGACTGGTTACATCCAGAAGGCACAAGACTTGCCCCAGAGCAGTGTTTTCAGCAACGTAAGACTTAGAGCATGCACGCACTGCATGCCGTGAGGAGCGGCACCGTGTTGTCTGAGGACACTTAACGGCACAAGACATGCTGGGATAATACAGAGGGATCATCCCTGGGGAGAAATTCATGTACGACACAGCCCAAATCCATACTGCCCATCATTAGTGGGCCCAGCTGCTCCTGGGCTTCTTCTTTACAGGAGTTAATTGTTCCCCTGCCCCATAAGGGAACTTTGAAAGAACAAGGCAATCAGAAATGAGGTCCCCGAAGTGCACAAAGGGCCAAGCTGTACAGCCACTGCACTTCTCAAGGCATTTCTCTTTATTAACTCCACTGCCATTCTTCATCCAGATAATTGTATCAATTGGTACATTCTTTAGGAGCACATAAACCAATGTGCTGTCAGAACCAGCTGTATTTCTTTTTCTGAACATAAATAACATATGTCTCCATCTCTTTAAATGGGATCCTTCTTATTCTTAGGTAGTCAGGTAAACCTTTACAGCAAAACAAAAAAATTAAGCAGCGCGCAAACAAACGCGCAGAAACTTACATTACACATGTACTGAATGTCACTAAATACTGCAGAAAACCCGAAATGTCAATTTTTTTGGTTGGGGAAGAAAGGTTTAAAGACCACTAGAGAAAGTCCCCACCAGCACGCCAGTCGTCAATGCCACAGACAGATCTGCGTTTCATCTGCTGCGACACTCCATGCTGCGCACCGCCAGTCTGCGGAAGGCAGGCACAAGCTGGAAAGGCTCAAGACTACACCTGGAACCGTATTTCCCTGCCCAATGGCGCCTGCTGCCAAGAAATAAGAGAATGATTAATTAAAGCCAAGACAACCAGAAGCAGCCACATGCAGATTTCAGAGCAGTACAACATGACTTAGAGGCGTGATTCCAATTAATGTGGAGTTAACTCAAACTGTATTGAAAATTAAAACTCAAGGTTATTCACCGTCTTAATCAACATCTATTATAGTCGCTGTTTTTCAAAACAATTTGTTTGGACTAATGGAGTCTGTTTACAAGAGTCTCTAGTGGAATTTACTATCTTGAGCCGAAATGAAGATCAAAGAGACCGAGAAGTTATTTTTGGCATCATAACAGTATTTTATTATTTAATGCCATTATTCATTAGTTATTTTAGATAAAAGCCCTTAAAAGGAGACTTGGTTTTAGAAGGAAATTACACTGTGATAAACCTGATTTCACTATAGAAAGATTACTTAATTACTTCATACTGAAGCATACCAACACCAAGATTTACTTAGGATGCACAGAGTTCTTTGCAATGCATAAGAGCAATAGTTTACTGTATTTATTACAGCAAATGGTAGTAAATGAGCATGTCTTTGTCCTGTACTTCAGGAAATCTTAACACATGGGGAGAAGAAAAGTAAAATAGTCTCTTAGACTTTTCCCAACTACATTTTAAAAGAGAGTACTAGCTGCAGCGCACCCTGTTTTCAAGCCTGGTAAGCTGATTCCATCAGAATTTCACAGACAGAACAGAATTACAGAGAAGGGAAACCACTAAATTTAGTGGATTGTAGTGCCTGTTATGTTTACCTGACATAGTGATGCATCATTAAAAAATAAATTATGGTTGCAGAAGTTGTAATCTCAAGGACCTTCCACCATAACATCACTGAATAGCACCACGAGGAACTAAGTCTGCTAGACTCAAGCTGTTTAGGTGAAAAGCCACAGTTTTTGGGCAGATGCACACACTATGAAACACAGTGCATTACATTTCTTTCTTAGTTTGATCACACCTTACTGTACTTTATAGCCCACAACTTGTGGGCTCTAAATGTGCAAATCAGGATTCTCAAACTAGTTTACATATACCCGAGACGTTGTTATTCTGGAGTATGAACCTTACTGCACCTCTGGCAATCAATTAAAAAGCAATCACGTATGAACAAAATGCCGTTTGTGTTTTACATGCACGGCACACAGACAGCTACGTCGACAGGCACACACACCTGACGGTACACTGCGGCCACCTGGCGCACAAAGCGGCACAACTCCCTGTTGCTGCACGTCCAGAACTGGAACCACGAGTGATACTGGGGAGGCACGTCGCTTTATCAAACCTAGCTAAGGACTAAATGACCAGCCCACTGTGCCCACAGATTTCGGCGGCTTGGCGGAAGCCAGCCCAACACAACCACTGCCCGGCGCTCGGCAGCCACGCCAGCGGCTGCTCCGCGTGGGACCAGAGCCTGGACCTTCCCTGCCTGCCCCGCGTGGCGGAGCGCAGTCCTGCTAAGCAGGGCAGCCAGCGAGATAAAGAGAATTCCCACTGGGTTTGCTTTCTCACAGGACAGCAGTTAAGTGCTGCCTTTGCACGCCAACAAGCAGTGTTATACTAACCAGAGTATTGAGTTTTAATTGAAAAATTTCCTCCTTTTGTCATCCTGGAACTGTGTTACTTCCACTCTCCTCTGGCTCTTCTTCACTCTTCATTTCACAGGAGAAATTATGCAGGCATGCACGTTCTAATTTCTCTCATCGGGGTGTTACCCATAGCTCCTGCTCCAACTCTTAAAAACGATGGGTGAAAAATTCTGCTCATCCATCCCAAAGAGCTTCCTCTGCCTTGGGTGTATATATGCCACTGCACAGGAAATGACATTTGCAACATCACTGGCGTTAATTTAAAATAATGCATATTAACCATATGCAAAAAAAAAATCATATAGTGTTTGTGCACTACAATTTATTCTTTGGCAGGATTTTCTGAAGGAAGCTTCGTTTTCAGAATGATGAAAAGCTAAATTATTTAGAACCTCCACAGACAGTGGGCAGAAGCAAGCAATGAACACACAGATGATTTTTGCGTTCTCAAACTCTATGCTTTAAGATGAGGCCCTTCTGATTTCAGAGTTTATTGATTTTACATCCACACTTGGATGGGATATTTGCAATGTACCCCTGCAGCACTGAATAAACCTTTTATACCCGAATTTTCTTGGGATGAATAATTCCTATAGGACAGTGTTGTTGCCCCTACCAGTCTCCTCTGGAGTGAAAAAAAAAATAATCAAAGGCAACAAAGAGAAAGACTGTAGAATTTCAGGTGTATAACGGTCTTTCTGGAAGAATGTGAAGGGGGAACTTGAGGTATTTTAGCTTCCTGAAAGCATCAATACTTAGAGAGTCCTAACTGCATCCATCCCTCCACTCAGGAGGGGAAAGCTAACGATGCACAAAAGAAGAGAGAATAACTTCAGTTTGAAGCTTCACAAAGTGTTTTACTAAGAAAAAGACAGTATTGTTTTTGCAACTGTAAAAAAGAGAATTATGGCAGAAAATTCTGATCCTTTGGAAGTTTCACGGACTAAACAAAGCTTTTCCGTCTCCCACGTACAACCTACTTGGTCCTGAAGCAGTTTTGAACAAAACTGTAGCTAAGGTAAAGACACAGAGAGCCCCGATCCTCCCTCTCTCCCTCATTATTTATTTATGGTTTAATATTTATTTTAGAAGCAACATTGACACACTACAAGATGGGTAATGAAACAGCTTCACACAGTAACTTTCACTTTTAACATTAATCTTCCACAAGCTTAATAAAATAATTTCTAGATTACTATTACCATTTATCCGTGTTGAGTAACAAAGCAGGAACAACAGCAGACACTGTAAAGATCACAAATTACTTTCCCACCTACAAACTCAAGCAAAACCAAACATTAGAGTAGTTATTGAAGGGAACTGTAAACATGAAGCATCTGCTGAGGTGCACTCCCTACCACCTGGCCCTCTGTGACAGACAAATTCTTTTAATATTTGCTAGGTTTTAAGCTACCTGAAAAACCACCTACCTGCATCTGCAGGTGATTTAATAGGTAGTTAAGTTTTGTGGTGACTGATACATCAGATCTCAAAAGAAACTAAAATTGCACTTAATAAAGCAAACAATTTTAAGAAGCCTCAGAGACTTTGACCATCACTTTCTATATGCTTAGTTACCCAACCATATCAATATATTACAGCTCACACAGTAACCATATTTGCAGACACATATGCCCTATAGGAGCTTTAAAATGAAACATCCCAAAAGATGTCCATATTAGTAACCTGACAAAACCAGGAAAGCTTAAGGAGCTGGGTTTTTGATCACACACATTTTTCTTCAGTTCAGTTCACCTGTTTGACGTACAGCTTCACAGTTCACTTAAAAACAGCCATGCAGAAAAAACGGGTATTCCACAGCCCTATGATTACTAAACATCACTAAAAATCAGAATATCTACGGCATAAACAGTTTCCTAGGATGCAAATGGAGAATTTAACTTTGCCAAGAGCTAGGCAAATGAGATTTATTTCTGACCCCTTCCATTACAGCCCAGGCGTTTGCTACCACTCCCTGCCTTCTCAGTGACAAGGTCTGTTATAACAGGATTACGCAAGCCTCCCTAATCCATCTACGGCAGTTAGCCAAGTTAAATCCCACCACCTTCACCAGTTCAGCCAACTTCTCCTGAGCGCAGCAGGGAGCCCCTGGAGGACCCGTCGAGGACGGCAGCAGCAGTCACTTCACCCAGAAGGCAAGGGCCGAAAAGAAGCAGCGGCAGAAACACCTTCAAGCAGCAGATCTAGATCCAGAAGACCAGCTCCAGCAACCAGAAGGGATCTGAGTAGCCTTCAGTATCTGCCCAAGAACAGCTTGACCTTTCTGACTAGCATTTGGTGTCTGCTGACTAGTTCACAGAATTGCTTTTTAGGACCAAGGGAAGGCAAAATTTTCACAAATAGGTAAGTGATTCAGGAACAATGTCTTTTCAGATTAATCTAATCACTCTGATGCCAAGATTGGAAACACATTCCTGCACCGAGTTAGTTTGTTCACTTCAACAATTTCTGGTGGACTGATTATGCACATTTCTTCAAATGCTGTGGAGTAAAAATTTACATTACAAGACCTCTGAGTTCTATCCTGCGCAAATATTTGAAAGCATATAGCATAGTCCCCTCTTTCTCCCTCTCAATCAACACCCATCCCCTCATATATGTAGTTTTTTATTTATGTTTTACTATATAACAGTAACTTATGGGTTTAAGCGCATCATAAAAGGCACTAAAATAGCCCTGCCTTATGGAAACGGCCAAAGTGTAGTAGAGACCTATTGAAACACAAGAGAAAGAATTCACGTGGGCAGTTCTTTTCAATTATTTAAATTATCTCCATATTTTCAGTTTTTTATTTTATAGATCCTTTGCTTCAATCAGAATGACTGCTATCTTCTTTAAACGGATTCAAGTTATTTCTAAGTAAAACACCCAAGCACATTCTTTACTCAAGAAGTAATGCAAGAGACTTATTTCCTACCAAGGTAGAACTGAGCATTTTTTGTCTGTTTACGAATTGCAACGTGTGCTTTGTCTTCCTGAAATACACCTAGATGTACTAGAATTTTTCCTAAAGAAATTTGTCTTCTAAGAGGAAGAAGGGCGCTACTGAACTTTAATTATCAATCAGATGCTTGAATTAGTCCTACCAATAAGCAATCTGATGTGCAACTGATACCCTGGCTTTTAAACCCGTGCCATATGCACGCTCAGTCTTCCTCTATCTTTACAGCACTTCCAGCAAGAACACCAAATGCCAGCTCTAATGACCATTTTGAGAAGTACCCCTACTTCCCATTGCCTTTTTTTTTTTTTNTTTTTTAAATTACACTGTATATTAAAACAATCTAGCTGAATACTACAAGTGTGGGAATAGCCTTCTATTTCTTCTCTGGAAAGTATCTACTACACACAGTCCCTCCTTGCCACCTCTGTAAGCAAGTACTGTGAGAATCTGCTGCTTCTCCTCTCCCAGGCAATGGGTTACCAAAGTGAAGCATGCGTTTTGCTAACAGAGGAGAGGGGGAAAAAAAAACCAAACCAAAACATATTATGAGAAACTGCTACCTCAACTGAGCTGAAAGAAAAAGTACTAACAAAAGCACAAGATGAAGCAGGAGAGAAAGGTTTTGTGCAGGAAAAACAAAGTGGGAAGAGCAGAGATGGGAAATAGCTGGTTTACTTCATAATGACAAAAAGCCTTCAACTCTAGTAATACCTAATTATCTTGAAACACACCAGTAATTCCAACATCTCCTATAAAACACTACCGCAAGGTTTTTCTTTAGCTTACTTGTACCAAGTATTAAGTCTGTTGGAACAGTTACACATACAGAACAGCTCTGTAGTTTGCAATCTCATGCTTTAAAATACAGACACACATTTTTAAAAGCCTTTAAGTTTAAGGCATAACTGTTAGCATGCACATCCTGTAATCACAACTTGGGGCAAGTTTCCAAACAGCTAAAACCACAGAGAAGTTAAAGGTATCTGTTTCCTGTAGTGGGGGATGAGTAATTCCTCATCCTGCCAATTCCCCTTGCTTAAAAAGCTCTCACTCAAAAAGACCAAACAGCAATTTACAAGGTTTTTTTTAAACCAGAGTTTAACAAGCAGTAACTGTAAGTATCTGTAGCAGTAGTTCAATTTATATTAGCTGAACTTTCCCAGGAACATGGTAATGTTTGGGTTTGTGTTAGGATTGTAACAAAAGCTATAGCCAGCAAATCCCCCAATGCTTGGGAGCAGGTCTGGTGCCTTCTGTACCAGCACAACAGGTAGGGGAGGGCAGTTCACGAAAATCACGTGTATTAGATCAGCTTTGCCAATATGACCAGCGGTGTTACTACTGAAGCAGAACAGAAGGATACAGCAGGTCAGCTAATATGCCATTCTGTTTGCCTTCATAAAGCCAGGCTATCAGGATGGTTCTTTATACATTACTAGTATATTACTACTATTTTGTTGGTGTAGTAAATGTTATCATGTAAACAAACAATCTGTGACCTGCCAATAAATGACACTGCATGCTATCGGGGCAGAGGCGAGACTAACACACTCCCAGCAGGCTTGTGAGCACTTCCACTGGATAATGTGTGCTCGGAAAGACTCTGATCGGAGCTAAAAAATCATACCACAGACCTTTGTCACCATGTAAACAGCTGTGTGTACAGCACATCACCCAACATGAAGCCAGGCAAGCCTCGCGTGGGGCTCAAACCAGGGTTTTATGACACAGAAGAGAGTGGAGAAACATCCTGCATGGTCACACACAGAGCGGGTTCTGCCCGGCAAATAGTCTTCTTTATGACTTCGTGAATTATTTGACTTGAGAGATTAGTTAAGTGAAAGGAAGGACAGTGATGTAATTATCTACCATCTCCTTCCATCAAAGCTGAATTAATGTTTCAAACATCCACTCCAAATTAGCTCACCCCAGTCCCTAAGAAGGGAGACACTACCACAACCTTAAGCTTATGCTGTTCACCTCAAAGCCACATCAAAAATCTGTTTAAAGTCCAAGTTCCCACCTGCAGCCGGTACTGCTTACACACGTGTCCCTGCAAATCAGTAACACACACCTGACAGTGCACAGTGCTAATTCCAGAAAGTCACCTCGCCTCCATCTGTGCAGCAAGCCTGCTTCTCAGCTGCTAAGTAGGCAGAAGAACCAAGAACAGAATAAAACTCTAAATGTCTCTGCATTAGATCAAACTTAAAATAATTTAACACAAAAATATTAAGTCAAATAATGTGCCACAGCTGCAGTTTGTTAATACCTTTTCAGCTCCAGCCTAAGAACATTTCAAATTAAGTCTGAAGTGCCAGTATGCCACCTGCAAAGTCAATGCAGATTCCTAAAGCCTTCCAAACATTCTCTAACATTCACAATTTGGGGTAGCGCTTTTTTTTTTTTTTTTTNATTTTGCATGGCAATTTCGAACATTCAAGTGAGCCACAAGTCACTTTGGTCATATCTCCTATATTAGAAGTATTCGAAACTTCTTATGAAACTATTTGAAGTTAGCACTCACTACAAAAACCACAAGGTTTTATGTTTGTATGTTAAATTTATATTCTTCAAGCAAAATGGACAATGACCCAACTTAGCTGTTCAGCACGTGTTCAGAACCAGTTCATCACCCATTCATCACTTGTTTCTGCACTCTGGTGACACTTCGCTAGATTATTAATATAAGTTTAGACATACTGCTGTCATAGCCAGGCAAAATTCAGACCCCAGAAGTAGTTCTCCCTGTCGCTGCCAATTGCTCAAAAGTCACTGGAGCAGGTGCATTTTGAAGGAGAAGGAGGAGGAGAAACAATGACACATACCATGGCAAGGTACAAGGAGCGTGTCAGGTAACTTTTCACTTTGATGATTTGTTATCTTTACAGTAAGGGTGTGCACAGTGAAGTATGTTCAGACTAAACAACGCGGTATTCATCTTGGGACTCAGGATGCAGATATATTCCCTTAGAGGTATGTATTAGAAACTATTTGGTCATATTCTGGTTTGTTCTCTTGTGCTCAGGTACTCCCACCTGCGAGGCAGGATGCACGGGTACCGGAAACACCATGCAGCGGGAGCAGCAGTGCTCAACCTGCACAATATTTCAGAGAGTCACCAGCCTCCTTTTGCTGTGCTTATCAGTCCAAGATAGGAATCTACAAACAATGACTTGAAAAGGGACAATGCCTAAGCAGATCACAGAAAAATGTTTCCTGAGGTCACCTCTATTAGTCCAGTGATAGAGATGCACAATCAAGAGCTTCAACATCAGGAACTGGAAGAAATGCTTCCTTCTCCAATGTAGGTGACTGGTCTCACCCTTCCAAGTATCTGGAGAAGTCAGTCCTGACTAACTCTGTGGACCAAATAATGGTTTTTATCTTCTTCTTTCCCCTGAAGCTTCCGCTAGTCCATCTGTCAGAAAACTACCAATATAAGCCTAGAAAATACTTCACGGCAATACTTTCCATGAGCCAGAAATCTTAAAATTCACAGACACCAAAACGTGCTGAAGGATGACCTATATATGATCTCATGCAACTACCCCAATTGCTGGGTTCTGCTTGGACATAAGGACAAAAGAATCAGCACACGGTGAAAAAAAAGGGACTTCTAATGGCCTGAGTTAAATCCTCACAATTGATCCAGGCCTAATATCAGGTAGGTGAATGCTGCAGCCCACTCTGGGATGGGACATCCCTGGCATGACACACCTCCTCATGTCATCCACAAGTTGTGCATTAACACATTTGTGCGCAGTCTGTGGATAAAAGTAGCAAACGGAGAGCAAGGGGCCATGCAGAGGTCCCGGAGACCCATTCGAGATTTATCCAACTCACTCACCAAAACCACTCTCAAAATAATTTCAATAGTAATTCAAAGATTAAAGCAAATGTGTCTATTGTACCAAAAAAGCGCGCAGAAGATGCAGCAGCGCAGACCAGCTGTCGGAGAAGCGCAAGAGAGCCGCTGCGAGCTCTGCAAACTGCTGAATCAATAGCAACTAGAAAGAGCGTGTTTCGGCACGCCTGAAGCAGGTACGCTCCAGAGGAGCAAAGGCTGAAGCGAACTATTCCAGCATATAATGTTTAGTGACTTAACGCCTACAGGCAAATACCACATTATACAAGAGAGGAGAGAGGAAGTTTGTTATCACACAGTTATTCTCTTCCTTTGCTCCAAGGTGCTGTTAGGCTACAAGCTGGCACTGCTACTTACTGCCATTGAAACATCAGCTTTTACCACCTGTATATGCCCTGTCACTTCCGGCCAAGTTGTAACAAGAGCAGCTTCAGAAGATCACTAGCTAATTCAACTTTAGATAGATTTTAGCTAAGAAAACAGTTGCAGCTGACCCGTAAGGTAATTACAAGACAGCAACAAAAGCAGGCCAGTACTGCCCTTTCTGCCTAATCCCAAAAACTACCCTGCGAGAGGAAATCCAACAACTCAATGAGGCAAACTTCTCTTTCACCTGATGTTGGAAGCAGAGGTACATGTAAAGCAGCTGCTCACCTCAAATAATGAACTCGCTCTTCAAGGCAAAAATCAACATGAAAATCTTCTCCTGTGAGTACCTGCCAAGTATGACTACTACAAGGAAAAATCCCCATGGATGAATGAGAGTAAGACACTGCGTCCAAAACACAGCCCGAAGGCTAAGTAAATAGAAGATCCTCAAGCATGTGACTTGAATCACCCAACTGAAAAAGAGTGTGACATAAGAAAGCAAAAATTAAATAAAATAAACTATCGGGACCTCATTTTTTCAGCCTGGCTTAATACTGACCCCAGACTGTGTGATTTGCAATCATGATCATCATTCAGATCAAGATAGTTCCTTCACCACACCGCGTTTAACTCAAGACTTTAACTGATAGTTGTGGAAAACTTGTCGACCAGGAGCGCCTCTGAATACCCAAGACATAAAGCCATTGCGCAAAGCACAAGTCCAGAGTAAAACTTCAGGCAATTTTCAAAAATGATACACATACTTATTTCAGATTAACGCCAAAATCTCACTGAGAGAGAAGGGGGAGGAATGTAAATGCATACAAAGGAGTATGCTTTTTATAACAATCCCTTTGAAACAAAACACACAAAAAAACCCAAAACCAGAACAAAAAAAACCGCTTTGCTTTTCATAATCCATAAGAAAAATATCAGCTGTTCCTAAAGTAACAGGAGAAGTGAACAGCTTTAAAATAAACTCAGTGAGACAAAAACTGAAGAAAAGATAAAAGTTATATTATCACACTTCCTCAGTCTAGATCAATCACAACATCAAGAGGTCAGGCAAGGTCAACAAGCTTTGATCAAGGACTCACTATCTTCAGACTACAGATTGACACGTAACAGTGAGATCAACACCCCAGTCATCAGACTACGGCAAGGTATTCCTGCGTGCTGTATTTTAGCAGTATTCTTACTCTAATTACAGTATGACATTACACAAATGGCTTATCTATACTTGATACTTGTGACAAGTTAATGCATGTTCTTTCAGATTTTACTGAGTCCATAAACAAAGTAATTGATAGAAAGCATGTGGGACTTTAAACGTGTGTACTTGAACCTACCTGGAAGTAAATCTACACTGCGTGAAGATGATGAGCCAACGCACCTACTCACCTACACATGTTTTCCTCTACTACCCTCATCTCCCCGATTTGGAATTTTCTAGAGAACTTTAATGCTTGCATTTTCCCACTGCTATATCCCATTACTTGTAGAATCCCAACGCTATTTCCTCCATGTTGTCTAACAACATTTTCAGTACGGTGTTGGATATTTTGCTCCTAATAGATCACGCTGACAAGACAGAAGAGTGGAAATGCACCAACACTTTGATCTCAAGCCTCTGCTACCACCATTTTAGCCAGTAAAAACCCTGTAAAACGCAATGCAAAAAAAAAAAAAAATTGCAAGGTGTATGCAATACAGTCTGGTGATGGAGAATTCTACACTGTAAACCCTTCTCACGCAATTGTAGCAAAACTGTGCTTCTGTGCTGCACATCACTCTTGAATAATTCAGATGTAGTTCCTATACCATGGAGGACATTACGAGACCGTCAGAGAGGCTGATCTGGAATGAGGGCTGCCAAATAATCTTAATTGTCACCACGGGAGGAAGAAAATTAACAGATGTTGCTGATAGACCAGCACAAGACGTCCTCCGACCCAGCCATGCAGCCGGTTCCTCCTCACGCTGAGCTGAAGTGCTGGAACTGCCCCGGAGCGGCTGCTCCTACCTGCGACCCACCCTCGGAGCTTCACAGCCCGGTGGGGGCCGTGGTACACCATCAGCCCAGGGGCTGCGCTCAGTCTCCGGCAAATTTTGTGACACGGCTCTAAGGGGGTTAGAAAGAACCATCAGGCACAGCTAGTACCAAAAGACCCATACCGACTGCAGCAATATTAAAATGTTAATTGCATGACTGTGATACAACACATGAGCATCACCAATACAAAGTTATTGAAAAGATTTAAACAGGCTCTAGAGATCTGTTGGTGAGGTTTTTGTACAAACTTGCAAACAAGAGTTCTGCTGCCTCGATCCATGTCTATCTCTTGCTTTGACATCAGAAGTTCATAGTATTCCTGGAAAAAATTCCTGCTGTGTTATCTATTGTAGGTTAAAGTTACAAAATGATTAAAGTTCAAATTGCTCCTTCTGTAAAGCTATTTGCAGCCTAGCAAAAATATCTGAAGCCTGCATCTAGTTCACTAGTTTTCCTGCCCTTTTTTTTTCCTCATAGGAATATTTTCTTTAGCTCCAATTTCTAGGCAAAAGGACAGAAAGCAATATTCATATATGACCGACATCTTGAGCACTCTTTGGCAGTTCATCCAAAAAGATAATTCAAAAAGACAAATGCTCACAATTTAAGAAATCCTAGCATGTTCAAATAATTAATTAGCGCGCAAACTGCTCACTAAGAAAAGCAACAGGATTTGTTTACTTATAATATGTATTATGCAAGATTTTCACTGGTTATGTCGGTACATCACTGCCAGCACACACACCTCTCAGCACAATACCTAACCTGGCTCTGGGCCACATTCTGCTGCTGCCGCCGGTTCCAACATCCAGCAAAGAGCGCAGGAACCATTGTTTTACATCACATGTAACACAAACAATAACCTTTGAAGCAAAAGTCGCTTTTTAATTTTGGCACATGCCTTATTTTGGAGCACATGCCCAATATTCGGAGACATATTAGGAACAACCAAATTATGAGGTCAATAAAAAGAAATATGAAGTATAATATTACTGCCTATTTTGATAGGAAGGTTACATACATGATTTCTCAAGACTGTATTTTAAAGTTGTGCAAATTCCCAAAGTAAAAAACAGACCTCATACTCCAACTGTACATAAGTGAGCAGAAGCCACCCAGGAAAAAAACCTAACAGTAAGATGGTTAAAAAAACTGCAGGAGAGAAAAATACAAGCATATGCTTTCATGATACAGGTCTATTTGTGAGGACCACCAACACGGTCTCAGGCTTGCTAAAACTGACCTTACACTAACAGTTCGCCAGTTAAAAAATTAAGAGTGACAAGCCCAACAATTAGTTTAATACACTAATCAAAATTCAGGATGAGGTCTCCTTTTTTCAACTGCATACTGCTACAGAAAGCATGTATCGGCTCTTGGGAATCGGCAAGCCTACGAGAAGGAATGACATACCCTTCCTATTACTTAATATAGACATCCCTATCTACCAAAAAAAGTCCGCCAAACTTCTGTGCCTTATATAGCCACTCCAAGGTAAATAGGTACCCAAGTTCCAAACAGAAGGTAAGAACTGGAGAAAACAAAACAGTCCACAAGAACACATTCACATGCTGTTTCCTTGCACTTGTAGACACCAGCAGGCCTCTGGAGTCCTCCTTAAATTGTTTAAACAAAACATGCGGAAATGTTGGCACCATTCCAAAATTCTGCAAACGCAAACAATACTGTTAGATAATATTTACAGCATATGTCCTAAAGCTTTCCTCAAACTGCCTTCAGTCCAACATCCCCATCCCCTAGTAGACTTGTTTCTCTCTCCCAGCCCCTCCAAAAGAAGTCATTTCTCCCTACAGGAGGCTGTGGGGAAATACCCGCTTTCACTCCACACAAGCCAGACGACGGCCTTCAAGAGCTGCCCAAGCTGCCACAAGGGTGCTGCCAGAACTGTACTGGGGCATGACTCGGGACGAGACGGAGAGCCACGGTGGATCTTATCAGACGGATACAAGAGAGGGATTTGCACTCGAGTCACATCCTTGCACTTCTACCTTACAGCTTACACGTGCAGCTACAGTGGGGAGACAGGACTGTTCAAAGAGGCTTTTTTGGGGAGCAAGCAGATTTATGTCTATGAATTTTTCCTGAATAATTCATTTTCACACATGACGTACATGGTGAATTCAGCTGCAACATGCATTTTAACGTACGTGCCTTCGCTAATCCAAACGCATGCAAACTCTGACAGAAGATACACTTAGGAGTCACGCACGCACCTCGCTGTTTCACCAGAAGTCAGAAGGCCGTGTACAAAAGTGCTTGCTTTACTTACGTGAAGAGTTTGTATGTATTGAGTAATGCAACAGCAAATCAAGCACCACCCATGCACTCGAGTTAAGCACTTAAGACTATGTGATGGAAAACAACACAATTGATTAGGATTTTATCAGATTTCCCTAAGTTAGGCGTTCAGTCCAGCTAGTCGTTGCGCTGCTGGTACGCATACTTGGTGATGTTAAAGGTCTTTTCCAACCGAAATGATTCAATGATTCTGTACTTGCTCTGCTCACTCGACACCCAGCTCTTCCTGTGCGTGCTCCAGCCCAGGAGCAGACGGTGCTACCGTGGCTGGTACCACGCGAGGGCCCGAGCAGGCAGGAGCTAGAGAGAGGCAGGGTACCTTATCTCAGGCAGACGGCTGCCTTACTGTAGCTGCACGTCCTCTGGTCAGCTCAGAGCCTGAGGAGATGAGCTTGCACCTGCCTTAATGTACTTAGCTGCTTTCAAAAAAAGAGATTAAAAAAAGCTGAGAACCTGGCAAATTTCACCCAGGAAAAAAAAAATCGTAATACAACTTTTGTAGCAAAGACGTACGAGATTAAGCTATTTTCTTCCTAAAGTAGTTATGATTTTATTTCACAGCATTCCCTGTAATTCTGGGCGACATGCTCGGAACCCTTATATCAAATAGGCTGAAGCCTGCTGAATTCTGTACCAACCAGCTCGGCAGCCTGCAAGTGTGTGCACATCCACGTGCACGCCCCTCCTCAGTGGGTCACAGGATTTGCTCCCTTCCATGCTGAAGTTTCCTTGAGTATGTCAAAACACTGTGCATTCAATATTTCAAATTATACAGTTTTCTATTTAACCCCTCCTCATGGGTACATATTACCGATTTTCCTCCTTAAATTCACACATGAATTGACTTTTCGCCTGTGGCTGCAGATTCCCATAGAAACTAACCAGCTCCCTACAGAGTCCCAAAATCCATGTCTCCTACCTGGGAACTGCGTATGAACCACACTCTTTCCTTTGGCACAAGAATCACAGAAACCTATGAGAAGACAGGCCAAATGTACATGCAAGTCTTCATTTTTGGGTTTTGTTACACTCCAGACTTCTGGCTTAAGCAGTTCTTCTTGTGTCACCTTTTAGCTAGGCTCGATCTAAACTCAGGGAAAGCTGTAAATAACCATTTCAGTAGCCCAAATACTTTTCCTTCCTTAATTGTGACACTACTAACATTATTTGCTGTTGCCCCTGCAACACACACACACAGAATCCCCTCCAAAACCACAACCCACGCATCCTTCCGCATGGCTAGGTTTTGCGACTAAGTACTCTGGCAAGGCAAATCCAATTAAACTTTTTAAAGGTATGTTACAAGTCAACAGAAACATCATACACATGCTGTAAAACTTTTCATTCATTTTCTGCACTATCTGTTGTTTTTAGCACCACAGTCTGTTGACAAAGTCCCCAGAGGATGTAAGACCTGCTGGATCTGACTAGTGCAAAGCAACTTGCAGGTAGCGCTAGACAATTGATTTACAGTGGTATTTCAGAAGTCACTGGGTTAAGAGTGCCCAAATAAAGCAGAGTACCTGTAAGGCAAACATCTGCGTTACTAACAGAACTGCAAGTCTGAGAACTTTGAATAAGGGAAAATATTAAAGATAGGTCAGAACAACAGCACCATTAACTCCGTGGGAGTAAAAACCAGCCACGTGTTGAATTGTCAGTATTTCAGCATTGGGGAATGTCAGCAAATATTGTGCATGCTTTATGAGAAAACTATCAAAATCAAAACCAATACCGCTGTGGCATATTTTTTAATTATTTGGTTATCTCTTTGTATGTATAAATAGCATTAACTAAGAAAGTATGTTTCTGAATAAAAATAAAAAACCTGAAAAGAAAAAATGTGCAGATTTGACTGAACAGATACTTAGCTTTTAACCAAAATCTCTACTATTTCAACGTGTTTAACTTAACCTAAACCTTTAGATAGCTAGTCACACGCTGTTACATGTTTACATAAACTGCCCAACTAGCTAAAAATTACTGGACTGTTTTTCCAGACAGCTGATCAATATAATTGCGCATTCAGGGCTGGTTTTGCACAGCCGCACACACAAGTGACATCCCTTCACTGGAAATATGAATGCCACATGTCAGCTTCCAGCCGTGTTTGCCGGCAAGTCAGGCCTAATCTTTCCAAAAATGGGACTGTTCCACAACACACTCATGTTCAAAAGACTCAAGAATTTAAAGTGATTAACTGAACAAAATTACAGAATGGTATATAGGGAAAAGCATCAAGCCTTTACTATTTTTTTGCCACAATTTGCATCAAAACAATTAGGGAAGAAAAAGGTACCTGTCAACACGTAAGTAATGCTGTAATAGAACGGCAGGCACCTTTTTTCCCCCAACAACTGTTAGAGCTAGCCAATGCAAATTTGGGAATTCACGTTCAAAATAATCAATTTTAAGTATGTACTTTACCAACAACCTCATTTGCTAGGTTACAAACCTCCCCGTCCATCATTACTGCCCAGTGCCTCACGACCCCAGACAGATGCCTCTCAAGACAGTTATTAAAAAGAACCTTGTGCGGGGGAGCGATGGTGGCACCTCAGGGCACACACACCACAGGCGGCTGGTTACACGGAGGGGCTTCCCGCAGCCTTGCCAGCAGCCAGTCCGTCACACTGCGACCTTCACAAGACCTAAGCATTTTCGGTGCTTTCCTAAGAGGCTTCAGCTCCTTTTAGAAATTTTCACCATTTTTCACTCAAGATTTATTAGCCAACTGCCTCTAGATACCTTTGGAATAAATAGCTTTTTAGAAGCAAACACCACTCATTTCCATAATTCAGGAAAGTCACTGTAGGGGTGTATCCTAAAGACACTCTACCTTACCCTGCTTTGAACAAAGGAAAAGAGCTAAAAGAGAATCTCAGCATCACGTAAATACATGCCACAAACTAGACAGTCAAGCCAAATGTAGACCAACATATTTAAGTACTTTTCGGTACTATTAAAAAAACAATCCACAATGTGCTTCCACTTCTGAGTTTGAAACCGATTCAACTAAAATTCTACTCTAGCAACAGACATCACCTTGAATACTTTGGTACAT
Organism: Chionis minor; assembly: GCA_013398295.1. Taxonomy (NCBI): domain Eukaryota; kingdom Metazoa; phylum Chordata; class Aves; order Charadriiformes; family Chionidae; genus Chionis; species Chionis minor. The sequence continues at coordinate 2,191,088 of VZSF01001349.1, forward strand.
TTCCTGTTGTTGTTATGATTATTATTAATCTCTTGCTGAAGCTCACCCTTCCCCCCCCCATATCTTCAATACAGGGAAAAGGTTTATGGATTTACAAGACAGAGAGAGAGAAAGGCACTTCTAAAAACGTTCCTCAACCTCCAAGTAAATAAGTGACAAGCCAGAAGTTAAACAGGGTCCAAAAACTAACTTAGAAAAATTCAGTACTTTGTATGTTTTGCACACATTACTTTTAAGTCTTGTAAAGAAAGTTACGGAAGGCTCCAATGTATAGTGACTAGGGAACTTAAAATAGCACACATCTACAGTGTCATTTTATGAATTATTATAAGACTAGCAGTAAAGGTAACATAGGAGCTGGCAAGAAAATAGGGAGCCAGGTGTGCTAAGAGCCTATCTTCCAAAGTGACCAGCAAATTTAAATAGTCATTTCGACAAATCATACAGAACGGTGATTTCAGAAGGCAAAGAGGTCAACGCTTTCCGGTGGGAGAGGGCCAAAGGACTCTTAGGCACATGTTAGGTGCACAAAAACTGACGCACCCGAATCATTACTGATTTCTAAAATGAGCTCTTCCTGGCCTTCGACTGTCACCATACACCTCCGCCATCTGAACCCTGGAACGAAGCCAGACTTGTTTGTAAAGGAGCAGGATTGGAAAGGGTATGACACCTGCCCAGACCGCCCAAGAAATCCACACTTCACGAGTCAAACACACACCAGCATGCTCTTGCTGTGGGGAGGAGGGGTATGCCGTGGGTCAAGGCAAAGGTTATATTCTGAGAAGCATGAACTTTAAAAAAAATCCAAAACAAAAAACCCAAACCACACAGAAGTTACTAAATGGCTGTTACCCAGGGCATCACCCATATCAAAAGCTGTCCCCGTGTTTAAAAAAGGGAGGAGGGAGGGTGCAAAACAGTTTCCAGGCAAACAGGACAGAAAATATGTGTTTGCCTGTCCTCGAGCTCTGCGGGCTCGCGCAACGCCAACCGATGAGACCTGAGCTAACACAAAAACACTAAGGAAAAACCACCCAGACCAGCACACACGTTCCACAGTCAGAACTGCGCGAAAACCACTAACAATCCCACATTCTATAACACTCTAATAAATCCGTGACACTCTATACGTGCGTCCAAGTTTATTCCCGAGAGCGGGTGCCAGCGGGCGCACACACCGTCTCTGCCAGGTCTTAGAAAACGCACTCGCCGTGCAATCACCTCGCCGACGCGGCTTCTTTTACCAGCGGTGGGTGATCAGTATTTTTAATTACAGCCCCTCCTGTGCGTTCCTTCCACGCGGGGTACGCAGCTCCAAGGGGGTGCGGGACCTGCTGACAGCGCGCTGCCCGGCCCGGCCCCCGACCCTCACCCCGCCCGCCGGCGGCGGAGACCCCCCGGCAGCCGCCGCGCCCGGCGAG
>VZSF01001349.1:2193696-2220347 GCA_013398295.1 Chionis minor
AGCCCTGGGCCCGGCCGCCCCCGCCGGCGGGGGAAGGGCTGCGGCGCCACCGTGGGGTGCCCGCTCCCCCCCCCGCGAAGGGCCCGTCAGGTACGGGGGGCGCCTCACCCCATCCCCTACACCCTCGGCGCCTAAAACTGCATTTTGGCGATGGCTACGGACACCGCTGGGGCTTCCTGCGCTTTGTCCGGCCCCAAAGGAGAGGAAAGGAGAGCCGGGTGCGGGGCTGTACAGCCAAGGCTTCTGCAGCCGGAAAAACACGGGACATGGAGGAGTACGAGTTCTGCTCGGATTCGGTTTTAGTTTTAGTGTTTTCACACATCTTTCACGAAATACCGGCTAGAACGTTTCCAGCATACTGCATGGAGGGCCCGGTGCTCCCCACAGTTCCTGAATTGCACGGGAGAGGATTTCTCCTTAGGAAGATGGACGTGGAAGGTCTGGAATTAAACCGCTGCGTTCCAATGCCAAGTAGTGCGCGAGGTGGACAGTTAGCAAAGAAGCAGCCCGAGCGCCACTTCCTGAAGACAGCCAAAGACCGACGTTCTGGCGTCTCCCCGCCATCCCCCAGTGTCCCAGAGCGGGACATTTTGTCCTCTGCCCGCTTCTGTGTCATCACAGGGTGTCCCATCCGCATCGTCCCAGAGACACCAATACAGCACGAAGCTGCAGGGCGAAATTTGGTCTTTGAGTTGACAGACTTGATTTAATCGCTTTGAGAATTGGGATCTGTACCTAAAACTACCACCTGAAGCCAAGTGGGAACTGGTGGAACTTAAGCACGGCTTGGAACTGGAGAAAAACCGCCCTGAAGAACCCTGTTTTCCAAACCCCACGTTCTTCAGTTATTCTGAGAATTATAAACATACCAAAAAAAGGCAACTAGAAAATTACTAGCCTGATGTTACTCTTACATCAAAGGCGCAAATAAAAAGGTTTCAATTCATAATATTTATTTTTTTTTAAAACGCAACACAGAAAAGTGAGTGTAGGTCTAATAGAGGATTTCATGTTATCCTTAAGGAGATAACAGTAACAGAAAAAACACCTGGTTTTTCTTTAAAAAAGCTAATTCTGAAAAAAATGATGATTTCTTCTACACTCACAGCATATAAATGTAAGCAAGGTTTGTTGTAGGACTGAGGTTTATTAATTTACAGGATTCCTCAGTAGCAACCCTAGTCCCAAGCAAATAAAGCCAGGACACAACACGGGTGGTGGGATACCAAAAAGGCTTTAGAGTAGGGAGTACACCTAAACAAAAAACCCAAAAAATCAAAACCAAAAAAACCCAAACAAACAAACAAAAAAACCCACCCCCACACCACTTGAGTGTGGTCAAAGTGATTTTTTTTAATGACGACGTTGAACTTTTTAACTCTTTTCCTTACTAAATAGAGAACTTCTCAGAAAAGATTATTTAGAAACATCATGCATTTTCTAGCTGAATCAGCCGTTCTTCAGTTAAATTCTAGGAAGTGCCTTTCACTCTCCATCAAGGGGCTGGGAGGAGGGAAGAGGCCAATGCAATTTTCCTTAAAAGCTCAAAATAAATTTCACACATCAGAGGAGAAAGAAAACAAAGAATCCTCACCGAGATTTTTGTCAAAAAAGGAACACAAAATCAGGAGAAGGTACACTGAAATCCCAGTGCATCTCTAAAAGCGGTGCGGCTATTTGTGTGAGCACCTCGCAACCCCAGGGCTGCATCAGGACCCTCCGTTGCGTTGACACCACGTAGCAGCCACAATCGTTCTAACAGCGCAGAGATCATTACAATGGTATCTTAGTCCACTTCACAAGCATTTTGATTTAAGCCCTTAACGTAACAGTAAGGAGCTCCTGACACCCAGATTTCAAAGAAAAGGAAAAAAAAAAGCATCTTACCATACCCTTTGCATGCAAGTCTCAAACTATGTTTTTATGTGGTCGCTGAATTATGTCTGACAAAATGCCTCTCTCAGAAACAAGGAGCTTATGAAAATAATACAGAAACAAAATTAAGTTAGAGTGAATTCATTTAAACGCATGCTGTTTTTCCTGGAAGGTACAAAAGTTAACGGTTTGAATTTATTTGGAAATTAGGGGGAAAAAAAAACCCAAACAAACACCACTCCAGTAAAAGCTTCTTCAAATGGAAAGGCCTACCATGTCTCAAGCCCTTGTGGAAAAACTTCAAGTTCCTTAATCTGCTGTGACTGTCAAAGTTTTCAGGTTTTTGCCAATTATCTTAATGTTACATATCTTAACAGAATGTCCAGCGCAAACTATATTTAGATTGTTTGCTCAATTCATCTGTGCCAGAAAGGAACAATTACATTATTTTCAATTACCACTACCATTGCCTGAATTTGAATTTGCAGCAGTAAATGTAAGGCTAGACGTTTCTATCCAATCCTCTGGGAATGCTTTCACTGAAAATTACTTACTAAGGAAACAGAGCTTGAGTTTATGCACATTTTTGGTTGGTTGTTTTACGTTAATATTCCACAAGATATCCACTTCACTTATAATACTTAAACTACAAACGGATTTTAAATTAATTTGTTCTCCGACACAGCTCTCATTTCGTAAGTTTACTGTGCTCCGCGGTTTTTTTTGTATTTTCTCTCAAAATACAAATGTAAAACCAGGCCAAGTAGTACTGGTTGAAGTTATTCTAGTTCATTCAAGATGACAATCTTTAAAAAAAAAGAAATAGTACATACTGTGCAAAAAAACACCTTCAACACACACCACAAACCCCAAATAGCAAAACTATTGACTCTAATGTGGTGTACAGCCGTCTTCTGAATGCCAAGGCAAGATGTACAAGAAGCACTTCCCAACAAATGCTTATTTAAATCTTACAACTTGTTTCTTTTCATGGAGAGCAAAAGTTAGAGCCGCACAGCAGTGGTAACTCCTTCTCTACACCGGTGGGGGTTCAACGCGCGGGCCGGCGCGAGCCCAAAGCAGCACCGGGCTGATGCTGCTGCTGCGCAGGACAGGGGGCACGCGGCCCTCCGTGCGCTCCGCAGCCAACACCCCCCGCCGGATTAAATGCAGCACCCATCAAAATCTCACCTCGGCGCCAGATCCTGTTGCGTGAGGTGTCAGATGGGGAGACAAACAAAGCAGCAATCCATACTTTCAAAGGACTGCAGTTTTTAATTGAAGCACGGACAGATGATGCCTCAGGGACCAGGATAAGCAGAAAAATTCCGTTTCCGATACCTGTTTTGATACCAGTCTTGTCTGTGTGATTACATGAACTGATGAAGATCACTTGCATCTGTTTACTTACGCTGCACACCGTCTAGATCAGTCCAATTTCTGCCACCCTCAAAGCATCTTCAAGATCTGGCTTTGACTTGTAGGCTATCAAGGACCTTGTCTTCGTCTCCAGCTTACCCTAAACCTACTTAAATAAACTAATGCTAAAAGAGCCTCCAAAACATTTAATTTGCACCACATCATCACTTCTTCTGTTGCCTTAATTTTCCTTAACTGTGCCAGAACAACTTTATAGCCTCACTCTTACAGCTTAGCTCTTCTGTACCTACAAATCTTGTCTGCGTTTAGGCCCCAATCTGACATTTCTTTAAATCAGTGATAACTTGCCTTGTCTTCCACAGACAAAGGTCTTCAAGTCTTCCGTGCTTTTCCTATTATCTTCTATCTTGTCCCTTACAAGCAGAAGGCGCTCTCTAAATTAACGTACAAAATTATTACTTCTCATTCAGCCACAAGCCCCCCATTAGACACCGAGAGCAAGTTACAGTACAGTGGTAGCTCAGCAGGCAGTAGAGTACGATTTTCTCATTCTGAGAAATAAAAGTATGGACCTCAAAATACATAGATGGCTAATTATTATTAGGTGACTGTAATGACATAGAAAGCCCCAAGGAAGATGAGGGCTCCAGTTTGCTAGCGGCTACTGGTAAGGGCAATAGACTCTGGCAAAGATCTTACAACACAGGACATTAGGAAATGGCATATAAAATGTCATTGATGTTAGCGATGAGGTTAACAAACCAACAGAAACACCTCCCAGGAGCTACAGCTTACCCCACTATCAACCCAAACGTGTCCGGCGAGCTGGATGCAGAGCCGACAGCCTGTCAGTGATTTGCGCCCTTGGCCACACAGGCCCACCAGAGTGCTCCAGTCTCCTCAGGTGAAACCAAGGCAAAGGCATTACTTTAGTCTTTGTACGTTAGAGTTTTAGTACAAACTCACAAGAAACTAAAATGGCTTCACATGGTCTCAGTTCTCTTTGTTATTACCTAGAAATGGCCTGTGTACCAGAGGATACAAGCAAGTATTTTAAGCATGAAAAATCATGTACTTCTGCAAGCGATATGGTTCGCACTATGCACCTATCTTATAATGACGCAATTTTTTTTTTTTTTTTTTTTTTAAGACATTCAACTGATTGGTGCATCACAAAAAAATTAATCCATGCATTCCTACTGATGGAAGAGTTTAAGATCCAAATGACAGTCTGTCTTCTTACTTGAAGGAAAAAAACAGTCTAATAGATTATATCAAGAAAAGCAAGTTTTCTAGTGGATGCCTTGTCTTCTACATATTTATCTCCAACTTTCAGATTCGTATTTGAAGATGAAATGTTTCTTCTCATTAGCAACCTAAAAAAAAAACCCAAACAAAAAATAACATACTTTATTGTTCTAACAGTCCTCAGGAAGCAGATTCCGATTGCTACACTTGATGTAAAATGCAAAGTCTTACACTTGGGACAGCACAATCCCCTGAAACGGAGCAGGTTCTTGACTGAATGATGGAAGAGCAGCTTTGGAGAGAAGGACCAAAGGGTCCTNATACTTTATTGTTCTAACAGTCCTCAGGAAGCAGATTCCGATTGCTACACTTGATGTAAAATGCAAAGTCTTACACTTGGGACAGCACAATCCCCTGAAACGGAGCAGGTTCTTGACTGAATGATGGAAGAGCAGCTTTGGAGAGAAGGACCAAAGGGTCCTGGTGGACAGTCAGTTGAAGAGAAGCGTATGAAGTTGAAGCTGCAGTGATGACAGCTAACAGATAACGGGGCTGTGTTAGCAGAAGCATGGCCAGCGGGTCAAGAAAACCAATTCCTGCCCTCTATTCAGCACTCATGAGACGACATTTGGAGTACTGCGCCCAGTTTTGGGCCCCCCAGGACCAGACACAGTAGGGAAGGTCAAACAGAAGCCACCAAGATGGTTAGAGGGCTGGAGCATACGCTGCACAAGGAAGGGCTGAGGGAGCTGGGTTTATTTGGCCTGGAGAAGAGGGGGATATAATTGTTATTTTCAACTACCACATGGGGGTTGTAAGAGGATATGGAGGCAGACTCTTCTTGGTGGTATGCACTCAAAAGGACAAGGGGCACATTCTGCAGCAGGAGGAAGTCCTACTGGGGTACAAGGGAAAAAAGGAAAAAAAAAAAAAAGTCTTCACAGCAAGGGCACTCGAGCACTGGAAAAGGCTGCCCAGAGTCATGGGAGCATCCTTGGAGATGCCCAAGGCCTAGAACAACCTATCTGACTCCAGAGTCAGTCCTGCTTTGAGCAGGGGACTGGACTGAGACCTCCAGAGATCCTCTCCAACCTAGATCACCCTGCAATTCAACATAGCACACAGAAAATGAGACCAGAACTTTCTCCGTGAAAGTCCTTTTAAGTGCTTCAGACCAATATTAATGTCTTTTATCAGGCTAGTATTATACTATCCTCCACATACAGCAAGTATAACTGACGCTGGGATTAAAATCCACGCTCTGTGCAGTCTCATGCCGTAATCCACCTAGCTGCTCTTTTCTCAGCTGTTAGGCTCCAGCCCTCTTCGCTGCCTGCCCCTGCCAAATCCCGGGATAACCTTTCAACTGCTCTGTGCTCCTCAGGACTTCTCCAGGCCAGGCTCCGTGGCCCCTGGGCCCTCCCGATCCCACACTCCCGCTCACTCGTTCCATCAGCAGGCATCGCATCGCATCCCACATTTCATCCAGCTCCCACAAAGGAACAGCAGCAACGGAACTTGCAGGCAGCAGAGCTGCTTAAACTCATTTTTCACTTTCTCTTGCGTTTGACAAAACAGCACAGGTCAGGATTTCATACAGTCAGTCATTTGCAAGCTAGCCAGTCAGTTCCTGAGCCTGCTTTCCAATCTAAGAGACTGAAATCTATCAAATCGAGCAAATTTGGTCTTTGTAGTTCCATGCCTAACACCACAGGCAAAATTTTGTCAAAAACTAGATGCCTGTGCTAAGGCAGCATGTTAAGGGATGAGGGGGATAAAAGGTACCATTTTAAAAATCAGCGTAACAAAGTACTTTTGTGTTCGGTTGTTGGGTTTTTTCCCTTAAAATCTCATTCACAGAAACAAAACCAAAGCTTTTGATACATGGAAGTTCACATACAATCTTTATGAACCAGTGACATTCTTTGAAAATAGTTTCTGTATTTTACAGCTTAAAAATCTCTATCACAAATATTTGAAAAAGATATTTTAAGCAGTTATAAAGTTACCCTAGGTAATATCTCAGTATAAAAAAAATACTTTTTGTTAGATTTACTACTTCTTGAATTCAAATTCATCCTGATGCAGAATTACAAGTAAGTAAGTAAATCAGGAGACTTGATTTTCAGAAATACCAATCAAAATAAAGTAAAAACAGGGAGCTGCATATACGCGTAGCATCCTCTTACACTGATTTCCACAGCAAAAAGAGATCATACTGAATTTATCTTAAATNGCAAAGTCTTACACTTGGGACAGCACAATCCCCTGAAACGGAGCAGGTTCTTGACTGAATGATGGAAGAGCAGCTTTGGAGAGAAGGACCAAAGGGTCCTGGTGGACAGTCAGTTGAAGAGAAGCGTATGAAGTTGAAGCTGCAGTGATGACAGCTAACAGATAACGGAGCTGTGTTAGCAGAAGCATGGCCAGCGGGTCAAGAAAACCAATTCCTGCCCTCTATTCAGCACTCATGAGACGACATTTGGAGTACTGCGCCCAGTTTTGGGCCCCCCAGGACCAGACACAGTAGGGAAGGTCAAACAGAAGCCACCAAGATGGTTAGAGGGCTGGAGCATACGCTGCACAAGGAAGGGCTGAGGGAGCTGGGTTTATTTGGCCTGGAGAAGAGGGGGATATAATTGTTATTTTCAACTACCACATGGGGGTTGTAAGAGGATATGGAGGCAGACTCTTCTTGGTGGTATGCACTCAAAAGGACAAGGGGCACATTCTGCAGCAGGAGGAAGTCCTACTGGGGTACAAGGGAAAAAAGGAAAAAAAAAAAAAAGTCTTCACAGCAAGGGCACTCGAGCACTGGAAAAGGCTGCCCAGAGTCATGGGAGCATCCTTGGAGATGCCCAAGGCCTAGAACAACCTATCTGACTCCAGAGTCAGTCCTGCTTTGAGCAGGGGACTGGACTGAGACCTCCAGAGATCCTCTCCAACCTAGATCACCCTGCAATTCAACATAGCACACAGAAAATGAGACCAGAACTTTCTCCGTGAAAGTCCTTTTAAGTGCTTCAGACCAATATTAATGTCTTTTATCAGGCTAGTATTATACTATCCTCCACATACAGCAAGTATAACTGACGCTGGGATTAAAATCCACGCTCTGTGCAGTCTCATGCCGTAATCCACCTAGCTGCTCTTTTCTCAGCTGTTAGGCTCCAGCCCTCTTCGCTGCCTGCCCCTGCCAAATCCCGGGATAACCTTTCAACTGCTCTGTGCTCCTCAGGACTTCTCCAGGCCAGGCTCCGTGGCCCCTGGGCCCTCCCGATCCCACACTCCCGCTCACTCGTTCCATCAGCAGGCATCGCATCGCATCCCACATTTCATCCAGCTCCCACAAAGGAACAGCAGCAACGGAACTTGCAGGCAGCAGAGCTGCTTAAACTCATTTTTCACTTTCTCTTGCGTTTGACAAAACAGCACAGGTCAGGATTTCATACAGTCAGTCATTTGCAAGCTAGCCAGTCAGTTCCTGAGCCTGCTTTCCAATCTAAGAGACTGAAATCTATCAAATCGAGCAAATTTGGTCTTTGTAGTTCCATGCCTAACACCACAGGCAAAATTTTGTCAAAAACTAGATGCCTGTGCTAAGGCAGCATGTTAAGGGATGAGGGGGATAAAAGGTACCATTTTAAAAATCAGCGTAACAAAGTACTTTTGTGTTCGGTTGTTGGGTTTTTTCCCTTAAAATCTCATTCACAGAAACAAAACCAAAGCTTTTGATACATGGAAGTTCACATACAATCTTTATGAACCAGTGACATTCTTTGAAAATAGTTTCTGTATTTTACAGCTTAAAAATCTCTATCACAAATATTTGAAAAAGATATTTTAAGCAGTTATAAAGTTACCCTAGGTAATATCTCAGTATAAAAAAAATACTTTTTGTTAGATTTACTACTTCTTGAATTCAAATTCATCCTGATGCAGAATTACAAGTAAGTAAGTAAATCAGGAGACTTGATTTTCAGAAATACCAATCAAAATAAAGTAAAAACAGGGAGCTGCATATACGCGTAGCATCCTCTTACACTGATTTCCACAGCAAAAAGAGATCATACTGAATTTATCTTAAATGAATCTGAAACAGTTTTCTCTTCGATAAACCTCGTGAAGTAACAGATCCAAGTGCTGACAGTAATCTACACACTTGTCACACACTTCTCTTGGGAAGCTTGCCATAAGTGCCTGTGCAATTGCAGAAATGGGTAAGAGCAAATAGGAATGTTCTGCCACTGCTCGATCCCCTGAAAAATATCTTGAGCTTTTAAAATGTTTTTCTTGATCTGGCACATAACTGAGAATATTCTCTAAATTACTTTTTCATGCAGTTGTATTTTTCTGCCAGGGTACGTGACGATTTCTGAACAATGACAGCGGTGCTATGTACAGACCTCAGGACTGCAACAGCACGTTCTTATCACTGCTAACACTTAATCTCAAAATGTGCTATGGTTCTTTCACGCTGATGTGACTTTCATATTGCATCAACCCAGAAGTACAAAAATACTGAACGTAAAAAAATGCAGTATTAACATGAAAGCAAAACTGCTCTGCTCAGTAAATTTTAGAAGTTCAAAACGATTATATTTTTGGAAAACATTATTCAATAAAGGAAACCTTAAAGTTCCTCGATGTTTCAAGTTGGGGTTTTCCCTAGTGTCTCCTGATATGCAATGAATCTTCTCAAATTCATCTTCACATTGTCAAGAACATGCAGCTGATCTGTACTATATTGTCCTTTGCCTTCTTTTCGCATCTGTAAAACCAAAAAAATACATACTTTACTAATGCAGAAGTTTCTCCTATTAGATTACCTGAAGTTTATAGTAATTATATGTATGTCTTCTATCAAGGCATGCTACCCATGCCTCTTGAGAACTCCTACATGTTCACGTGTGCATATGCATACCTAGCAATTACTCCTGCAAGTCAATTTACTATAATACATCTCTGCCTAAAACTAGACTCCTATTGGCATGCTATTTCATTCATAAATCTGAAACATACACTTATTTTCTGTAGTTTTTTATATGAAAGACCTTGCACATCTAACTAACCAAACAACTGTCGCGCCATCAGGTATGTGTTTTGTGTGTATAGCGCTTACTTTTAAGACTATGCAAGTCACTCCTCAGGCTTCACCTGACTAATGAAACTACCTATTGAAGGTCATTGTCTGTTTAAGACAAGGAGGTACGTGAAATTACTGTTTAGAATTTTGGCCTTGTGAACATACAGAATACATGATCTGTTTTAGTGAACCACCAAGAGTACAAAAATGTCCACCTGCATCTACAGCAAGTTAAAAACAAGAGATGTCACTGCAACTTCAGAAGGGACTTTTCTCCCACTGATTTAGCTGTCTCCTCCAGAGATATCTGCAAGATTTTTTTTTTTCTACAAGGGTTTCAGAACAATGCAGTGATTTGGACATCAATAATGCTGATGGTGTAATGCAGATGTTGCAATGCAGATGCTGCGCTGTTACCTGGATGGTTGCATGAACTGCAAGGTAAGCGTATTTGATTTCCTCTAAAGTGGAATATCAGAAATACAATTATTTGTTTTCTCTTTTTTTTTGGTCATCTTAGAAATCCATACGCTCCTGCTTAATTATCTCTTCTAGCAGCCCAACTCTCAAAGCTTTAACCCACATTGTGTGTTGAGATCCTGAGCTGTCGCATTTGATGCCTACCCTCATTCTGAACACTGGCTGAAATTCTTTCAGTGCTGGAAGCAACTTGATCTGTACCGCTGCCTTTTCTGCTTCTTTACCATCTGCAAATACATCAAAAAGTGCATCCAAGGCTTCCCCTGCTACCACAAGAGAAGATTCCTTCATAGCAACCTCAAGAAGAAATTTTCCAATCATCTGAAACAAGACAGAAAAATTGATTTTTCCAGCAATGCTTAAGAAAATTGAAAGTATCAAAGCTGTTTTAGGCTTGCAATGCAAAGTTTGCTTTTTCACCTTTAGTGTTTCAGCTGTATCTTGTCCTTTTGCCAGGACGCTGCCAGAAATTCCAAGGATGCTCACTACGTTCACTCTAACACTGTCACTGCTGCTGTGAATACCAGCTTCACATAAAGCCAACAGCTGCTCAGGAGTCATGCACTGTTTAGCAATGGGGGGGAAGAGGAAGATAAGACATATTTACATTTTCCTGGAAATTTTCAAATACAACATTTAGGTCATTTGCTTTTACAGAACACAGGCAGATTCGTAACAGAGAAACAGTGTCCTGTATCGTGAAAACTACATGAACTCTGAAAAGGTATCAGCAAGAAAACAAGTTAAACACTCCCTTTCAACTTCTTAAAGTGCTTCTCCCAGAACATAACCAAGGCTGTCATGAAGCTGAAAGAAGTAGTTTTGAGCCCAAAGGGATTTTCACAAATTTACTTAGCTCAATAGCTATTTCCAACTCATTGCAACTTATAGCATAGAAGCTCATTTTTCAGTTCAAAGTCAGAAAGCACCAGCAGCCCATATAGTATTACGTCTTGTACAGCAAGCTATTATGCTTCATTCCTATATTTAGGTCACTAATTCACATCCAACCAAGATTCTAGAAGGACAACTAGCTTCAACTAGATGACACTGGGAAATAAAAGACGGGGAAAGAAAGAAAGAAAGGGGAATAAAGATTCTAGGTGCTAATTTACTAAATGTTTGTCATTATATCCATTTCCTGAAGATGCTACCTGTGGCTTACTGGTGTTTTGGTTTTGAAATACTTTTCATCTGTTTACATGTTGATGAGGAGATACATAAAGTATTCCTGTAAGGTCCATGAAAAATATAAAGAGTAAATGAATGCTATTAAATGTATTCTTTCAAGTGTTCACAGTTGCTGAAATTTAGCTCTTCATTTAAACGATTTTGTTTCAAAAACTTTCTAGCACAATCTCACATGAACTTGAACACCAGAGTTCGAAAGCGTTTACCTGGGAGATGTTCTTTGATGCCATTGTTTGTAGGAGAGCTCTCAAAGCGCTGGTTATGGCTTCCAGGAATTCTGCGTCTGTAGGGAGTTCTGTCAAAGAATTGCACCCAGAGCCAAAAGTTAAACAGGAAGATGAAGGATATGAGAAGCAAAGAAATACAAATTCCTTAATCCCTTAATTGTTCCTCCAGGTACTGCCACAAACAGGAAGAGCTAGATTTTCAGAGACTGGTCGTTGTAGGTTGTAACCATGGCGATTTGTTTGACTTCGGTATTAATTGCATCTGGAGGTTAGACCACAGCTGGTCCTCATTCTCAGGCACATCCCTGGGCAAGAGACTTGTGTCACAGAAGGGACGGCACACACCACTGCCGTCACAACAGCAGCTACACAACTGGGCTCGTGTCGAGACCATAATACAGGAACGGGGAAAACTCCGGAAGCTGACTGCATGCTTTAACTCCTTTCTCCTGTCTTCTAAGCAGGCTTTTTAGACACCCAGAACACAGGCCTCTTCCCAATTCATATAAAGAGGGTGGTTTCCAGTGGTTTAATAACCTTTCAGAAATGTATGATTCAAACACCGCATCATTCTTGTTTCACTACAAATTCATCAATACCAGCCATCACCCCCAATACATGTCCTGCATTTCTTGAAGCTTTTTAGATTCCCCCAATGTGTTCTTATCTTCTGGACTGCTCCAGATGCAGAAACTCTCAATTATTTCATGCATATCTCCTTCTTTCCCATGTAACCAACTAGATCTTTATGCCTCTTTTTTACCCTGTAAGCCACAGAATTCCTTCTAACCACATCTTGGTATATTATCAACTCTATCTGGCAGTTTCCACTACATAGCATTTAACTATTAAAAAACCCAGCATGTTAACAAAAATGGACACGGGCCATTAAACTGATTTATCAGCTAGCCACTTGGCCAGTTTCATCCAGGAAACTTTCTGACTATCGCGAAGCCTAACACGTAGACCCTGAAATCTTGCAAGTCCTGCTCTTTAGGAATGAGACAGATAGGTTTATGTAAACTTCCTTGCATATGTCTTCACATTTATTTTCATTTCCTGCATTTTAGCTTTTCAAGCACTATGCTCTCAGTAATAACATTCCCAGGGACTGATCACATGCTTTTAATGACACTGAGGAAAAAAGTGTGTTTTGTAGGCAGATGCATTTTCAAGCATTAATGCAGTGTCATCCTATGTGCCGCAGCAAGTAAGAACTATATACACATTTGTGGCTACAAATGAAGACACTTGAAGAAAGGGAAGAAAACTGAGCTCTTCAAGCTTTTAAGAGACAAGAAATGACAAAGCCATGCATATGCTAGACTTCAACAGATCTATCTTAGGAAAAGTGTTTCCTGACAATTTTGAGAATTGGCAGGCTTTTCCAGCCTCAAAGAATATCTCTTATTTTCTGAAAAGCCATCATCGCTGACCTTAAAATAAAACCAGATTAACAGAATAGTCTGAATGAAGCAGCCCATCAGGGAACCAGATCATCAGCTTGGAACCAAGTGGTTGGGGAGGGGGTGGGGGTGGAGATGCCTTTTTTTTTTTAAATTTTTTAATCTCAGTTCAGCCTCTCTAATGTCAGCAACAGAGAGATCATAGCGTAAATGGTCCAACAGTATTACTGGAATGATGCTGCTCTGATGCATAAGGTTACAGGAGGTAGCTGGAAACGCTAACTGGTGCATATCTACACTAGACCATCCAATGATACCGATACTAGCAGATCTACGGGGAAACCATCACAGTATCTCTATGAAACAACGTGGAGGCACTACAGGGGATACCAGGATATATCTGGTATTCCAAGGCAGTATTTTTAGAAAAATGAAATGTAGTGCCTTCTCCATTGAAATCAAACCACCACCATGACAGGAAGTTAAGCAGCTCTAATATTTAGTCATAAAAGCTTTGCACATTTTCTTATTACAGATGTATTTTCAATAAAGCTATGCAATCCTATGCATAAAGCATGTCCCGGAGACAAGGCACCTGCTATCTTTCCTACTGTAATAAGTATGTACATTCTGTACATTTTTGCAGCAACCACCTTTGCCATAATTTCATAAGACTCCTAGAAAAAGTGATGTGAAAGACTGTGCTACATACCCTTTTTTCCACATGTCTATCTAGGCTAGTTTGTACATTTAAAAGGAAAACGTCCCATCTTCTTCATGGCTTGTCTGATTGATGAAAAACTGCTATTATCACAAATAAAACCAGGCAAACAGTTCTGATTTCACAGCGAGGCAGGATTCATCCGCTAACTTAGTGACTTTCTGTGTGCACACACAGACATATTCTTTTATTAGGAGCATAGTTGTTCAAAATGCAACTCGGAAAAACATCTTATCAGGCTACACTGTTCTGTCAGCACATTTCAAACATTCAGTATCCTTATTTCAAAACTCCAAAGGGATAAAATTAGTAATATAATGGCATTAAAACTTAATGAAATAGGTCAGCAAGCCCCCTTTACTAAACACCTTACCCATTTTAGAAAAGACTAGCTGCGAGAGATGCTGTGCAAGGGACTGAAGTGCTGAAGCTCCTCCAAGACAATCCACGTCTGACACTAACAAAATGCTATGAAGGCATGTTAAAGCTCTACACTGCACCGCATTCAGTCTGAAACAAACAAACAAAAAACGCACTTAGCAGATCTCTTTGAAAACAGATGTCAAAATACAAAGAAGGATCTTAAACTAAGTAAGGCTGTGATCTGGTGTGCAGTTCACACAAATATTTCTATCTCTTTATTCAAAATCACGTATAAGATCTGCCATTGTCCAGATCTCAAAGGCAACCCAAAGATGGACAATCCTTCTAAAAGTTCCAAAACAACTGAATATACATGAAAAATAGTAAGAGAGACAATGAAATTCCTACTTTTGAATTAATGGTTTCCAAGACGGATTGTGCATACAGATGTCTAGAGCAACACTGTTCGGAAAAGCAGTTTTTTCAAGAATCTGGGGAGGGGAAAAAGAAAGGTTTAGCAATAAAGCTTTTTTCTTTTTTTTCAGGTGTGTTTGGGGGGAGACTGAAGTTTTAGCTTAAGGTCAAACAGATACCTCAAACTACATATTCCAAAGCTTTCCAGGTAGCAAGTGTCTCATCTGGTAAAAATGCCAGAATCTTCCTCAGTCACTCAAATGGTGCAATTATACACTGGGTTTAGCATAGCATATTTTAAGTATCCAGCTGTACTGAACAAACTGAACAAAAGGTGATTTTCTAGATCTCTGCTATTCTTTTTTTATTTAGACCTTTCTTATTACAGATTCCGCTATGGAACTTTCAGATAGCTGCAGGTCTGAAAGACCTTGCCATGAAACTCAGACTGCTTCAGTACAAAAAGCCCTGAATGTTTTCATCTCTCATCTTGACGTCTTGGGTCAGAATTCTACCACTCTGCTGAACTAGCATCCTTAACTGATTCACATGATGAACTTCATCTTTACAACCCCAAATAAGAATGAGCAAAACAACTCTGCAACAAGAACATCTGAATTCTTGTCAGTGCCCTACATATACAACACGGGGAAAGAGGAACTCGCACTTTTTCAGAGTTGACTGTTGCCGTTCACATGTTACTTCCATCTCACTTAGGTAATGCAGAAATCTGCCAGTCACACCTTTACCCAAAGTTTCCTTCTTTTTGCAGGTAATCTTTTTCATGTCCAAATCAAGGAATAGTATCCTTTGTATTCTGGAAAAGCCAAATTAAAAAAACCCAAACACAACCAATGCACCAGATTTCTGGAACACACGGACCTTCTATTCCCACTTATACGAAGAAACTATTTAGGTCAAGACAGCTCATGTGATGATACTCCGCCTCTAGGCCAAAAAAAGTGAAGATAAACTGATTTAAAAAAATAATCCTTTTCTCCAGATGGATTGGGATAATCTGTTTGCCTAACCTGAGACATAAATCAGGCACAAGAGAAAGACTGTACCATGAG
This sequence comes from Chionis minor, assembly GCA_013398295.1. Taxonomy (NCBI): domain Eukaryota; kingdom Metazoa; phylum Chordata; class Aves; order Charadriiformes; family Chionidae; genus Chionis; species Chionis minor. The sequence goes on from VZSF01001349.1 coordinate 2,209,161, forward strand.
TTGGAAATAAAATAAAAGACAATACCTTCTTTGGAATGAGGTTGTTCAGAAACGCTGAGTTAACCTCATCAGAGAGGCACAGGGGTGACATTAGCAGCCCACTCCCCTCATTGTATGAGTTTTCCATAAAAAAGTCGCTTTCATCACTGCTGGAGAGTTCTTCCCATTCATCATCAGAGGGATCTGAGAACAGAACACAGACTTGTAAATATAACAGCACTCCCACAACAGGTATCCTCCTTCTCAACTGTACTTGGCCCCAGCTCTTAGTTCGGGAGTCTTTAAGCTCTTGGGCTTTAATGAAGGCCACACAGACCATTAAGGCCACAGTGCCATTAAGCTGCCGTTCTAAATATACTACTACTACTTCTGTTTAAATTGCTTTATTTAAAAAAATTATTTACTTTATATTCACTCAGGCAACAAGTATTCTTATGAGAGGTTCTTCATACACAGACACTTCACTATGCTTCGCCTAAAGATATCAAAAAAGGCATAGAAAAAACATTTCATAGGACATTTACTAAGATTTCAACTTGGATTGGAGCATTTTACTTTTTGAGGTAGATTCAAGCATGCAGATACACCAGTTCAGCGCAACTTGTTTACTGACTGCAGTGAGTTCAAGGCAAGTGCTTCCTCTGGCAACGCCGAAGCCGCAGACAGATGGGCTCTGACTGGGCTCTGACTGGGCACCGATGGGACGGATGGAGATGCTGCTGAAGATGTCCACAGCAAGGTCAGTGGAAAGGAAATGATGGCAGCAAAACCAGCCAAAACAAGCCAGATCCTCTCTGTTAGCCACCTCAGGCAACTTACTTTAAGTAAATTAAACTAGGCTTCTAGTTATAAACCTGAAAGAAGGCTTGTACTTACGACGTACGCTACTAGCAGACCTGCAGGGACAGACATGGCGAGAGGGGCTGCGGCAGCGCTGCCAACGGGCGCAGCCACCGCAAAGCCGCGGCAAGGGCAGACGTGGCCTAACAAGCACAAGCTCAGGCTCTCATTTGTATTTAAACTGATATCTCTACGTCCACAGGGTTTACACTGGTTTATCTAAAGTTGTTTTAAAGCTAGTTACATTTTAACTGGTGTGACACTGGTGTTACACAAGTCCTAAGTCTACAGGTTGGACTGATTCTCCTCACTGACAGGTGAAAGCTCTGCCTGCGTACACAGGTCAGGATATTCAACTACTGGGACGAAAAAATACCGTATTCACCCCCAAGTACTTTTGTCCGACAACAGATTCATGTGAGACCTAGGTATTGTAGTAACTACAGGAATAGCCATGCACTTTTTCTATGGCCAAAGGTAAATTCATTCACTTAAAACGCAGCACGAAACGTCCGAATGAACACATTTCACCTGCACTTGCGCAGCAGCTCAAGAACTTATTTGAAGGTGACAACTACGGTTTATCTGTTAAAGAGTAACTCATCAGGCTGCAGCAACTGGATCACATGGGCATCCTCTTTTGCTTATAGTAATAGGCAATTCATTCTATAGCCACAATATGCTAGCATTGACAGCCTTTGCACAAGAAAACGGTTCTTCTACGCTTTACCAACCCACAGCAGCAACAAGCATGAACCACAAAGCAGACATCCTCCTTTCAGTCAGTCTCTTGCCTCTTCTAAAAAATTACAAAGCAAAGCAAACAAAAATCCCCTTTAAAAATTAAATGATAACTGTATGAGCTGACCACGCAATGCAGCAACAAAGACAACCGCCGTCGTATGTGCACAGGGAGCGACCAGGGCAGAGCAGGAACCCAACTCTGGCACGTTGGCCCATAACTAAGATCAGGTTTCTTGTACTCTTCTTGGAAATACAGAAGCATTTCCAACGGCAATCCCATCTTAACTAGCACGGGTAACCTACAAACTACAGACTGGACAGCAATGCTGGCGTCTCCTTGCTTCCCTCCCGTGTCCCCGTTACGGGGAGAGCGCTCCGCTCTTCCCAAGCGCCAGCCGGCATTCAGAAAACATGTCTCTTGCCAGCCTGGTTATTTCCCTCAGCTCTGTGGCAAGCAGAGTGTTTCTATGAACTCAGCATAATGGCTAGAGCTATTTTAGTCCTCAAATAACTTGAAAATTAAATGAACAGCTGCCTCTGAATTCCTTTTAATTTCTACAGACTATGTTTTTGTCTGCCCATGAATTGGTATAGTACTGTAGTGAAATACAACACAATCAACCTTACATTACACTGAGTGAATGGCAGAATATGCAGCTTATCCACAAGAGATTTTCCAATTAAAGGGGAGAACTTATGAATTACAGCTCATTAGATGAGAATGCAGTTATGCAAGGAGCTTCCTATTACTAGGTGCAGAATTCCCTTGTGCTGTAATAGAAAAAAGAAAAAAAATCACCATTGGGAATATCCAGGTATTACCGTGGATTTTATTAGAACTTGAAAGATTTACTTAGAAAGTTTTCTCCTACACAATTACTTTTACATCAGGCTCACAAATTGTACTAGCAATTACATTTTCCAAGTTTTGGAGGAATTTTTAGGGGGTTTGTTTGTTCATTTTAGACAGAATTTGAGTATCATTTATTTGTCTTCCCGAAGATTTGCAGAAAAGCTATCAAAACTGATTATCAGAGTTCACAGAAGATACAGAATATCTGTCTCCCACTCCCTCAAAGCACCAGCCTTTCTCCTCCAAAAAGGTGAAGAAAAGGTTCATAAAGGTAGAACTCTGAACAGCCTAAATCCGCATTGCTGTCAGATTTGCACGCAAAAGCTGTCTCCTCCTTTTGCAACACTTGTAGTATCAAAACTAAATCAAAACTAGAAGATTTATCTGCTTCAGAAAAATTGATGCCCCAGTCCTGCAGTAGCATTCACACCCATACATTATCAGATGAAGAGTCAGACCAAACTCTTACTGAACAAAGAATTTGCTATAATACTTTTCAGCAAGTATCTCGTCGGCACAAGTTTGATTTTGTTTGTTCTTAAATGTCGGTACATGTAGCATCATGCAAAAAAATACATGATAGAAATTATTTAAATCAGAAAAACCACCACTTAAATTAGTAATAGAAATTACAGTCTAATCTGCCCCACAGATGAGGGTGTCAGGGACAAGTCTATGTGCACTCACCCTTAAAAGCCACAATCACCGAACAGCAAACTAAACATGACTTATTCCAGAAACAAAATGCAGCACACCACTTGCAATGAAAAATGCTCCTACAAACCTTCGCTGCAGCACATATTAACAATGATTTCCAGAGCAGTCTGCTGAGCCATCAGTAAAGCTGTCACTTCTTTCAGTTCCCACTTATCAGGCTAAAAAAAGAAAAATACGAACCAAATTTAATTTTGTAAAACATTTCAGCGCAATTTGGAGCACTCAGGCTGTCAGTTAAAAATACAATCCAGCCATTTCCCCTCCTTGCCCCTCCCTAAGAAATAAAGAAGGAATGGGGGTGGGAGGGTGGAGAAAGCCTATCATCTCTCTGCTGGATGCTTCACAACAAACTACCTTTCAGAAACACCACCTGCGCTGAAGTTGTAACAGGTGAGATTCTGTAATGTCAGCTAAAGCCCTAACAGAAACATTTATTTCTGTTATTCATTTCACCTACACACTAGTGAAAGCATTTGTTAACCTCTGGGTCATTTCCACTCACGACTGAAGGGTCACAACCATTAAGTCTCCCCCCAATCACGCGGAGATCAGAGCTGCCCGCAGCAGCGACAGGCAGAAGTGTCAGACAAGCCCGTATCTTCCACCAGTGGGAAAAAACGGAAACGCGCTTTCCTGGGGTGCCGCGCAAGCGTGCAACTTGACTACGTTGGAGCAAGTCGTGCTGAAATTCTCCATGCTCACCTGTGAAGTTTCGGCTAAACTAGTCAGGTCGTTTGGGAGTTAGGACTAGTAACACCTGCAGGCAGTTTACTCTGACTAATGCCCAGTCAAAACCAGTCAGACGCCCGGCCAAGTGCACTAAGCAGCCCGGGAGCCAGCAGCCACACTTACTGGAAGCAGATCGGAAATATCATTTTCTCTCCTGACTTTTCCTTTAGGTATTTCTTCCATGTCATCTTCACTCAAAACACAGTTGTCTATAACGTCACTCATATTTTCCTCTGCTTCTGTCTCCGCAGCAATTTTTAGCCTGTTTTTTTCAGCTTCATTCATGCGAATAATCATTTCGCCAGCATCTATCGCTAACGATTCTGAAAAAATCTTCAGGATTGCATTAACCATGCTTCCCAGGCTGCCTGGTGGAATGGTATCCTTGATATTCCAGATAGTGCCTAAACATAAGATAGTTGAAATATAAAAATTATTAAAATACTCAATTCCCAGCTCTGTAATAGTCATGTATTTTGTAAGGATTTAAAATACTCCTCAGTGCTTACATTTCAGTATGAACGTTCGAGTCTTTTCTCTACAGACTTACGGTTTTTTTCTGTTTAGCATTTCACATACTTATCTAGAATAACTACGTTATGCCCACATATGAAACTCAAGTAAATTTCAGCATATAAGTATACACAGAGTATTTGTGTGGAGAGACTTTGGTGACACTTTTTAACTGCAATAATAAATCCACATGAGATAAGCATTTTCTAAGGATTTGCAGAATTAATTTATTACACTCCAGTACCAAAAATCACCATGGTTGAGCATTTGCAGTAGAAAGAAGAATGCAAGGTAGAGAAGTGGAGGTAAAAATCCATGCATGTTAAGATCAAAACAATTCCTGTACTACTTGTTATTGACTCATTCCACTGTGGAAGACCAAATGAACAGTTAAAATGGGTTATCGCACGGAGCAGGTACTGAGTTCAGAATGAAACATTTAAGGCTGTCTTAAAACAAGTTGCAAATGCCTGGTCACTGCAAACAACAATCCCAAAAGGCAGAAATAACGTTACGAACAGTCTCTGATGATCAGATGTCCAGACTATCGGAGAGAAGACTAAACCTCCTGTCCTTCCCACGCTGCTTTACCTGCCACACTCTCCACCCCAAGGCAACGAAGGCCCTCGCGCACCGTACCTGCGATCAGGGTTCTCAGGAGGACGTGCTTCATTGTGCTCTCTGGACACAGCATCACGGTCTCCAATACTTGTTGTGCAGAAGCGTTAAATGAAGGAAGAAGATCTGGATTGTCTTCCGTCACTGCCTGCAAGCAGTTTGCTGCAGCAAACAACAACAACAAGGACGATTAACAAACCCAACAGTAGCTTTCCCTCTCCTAATGAGAAAGCATTAGCTTCCTGAAAGCTGGAGTAACGACACACAGACAGAGGAAAAAACATCTCATGCCGCATCATGTTGTGATGGTGTGACGCTGTCCTTCACAAGCTGTGTTTTAGATTAAAAGACATTCTACGGCAAACCTGCAAGTAAAGCGGGTGATGACAGTACCACATCAGACAGGGAACTGGCTATATTAATTTCAGCTACTCAAAATTCAATTTCTCCATTGTATACTGACTAGGGTCAACACCAAACAATATTGCGAGCACATACACCTCTAAGACCATTATAAGATTACACTAACAGTACTACTAAGAAAACCATGTTGAAAGAGACAGGAGTTGCCTGGCTTTCTTTTACACGGGCTCTCTTCTTTGCTTCACAAATTAAACCCTTCATTACCGAAACCAGAAAACTAAATGAAAAACACTGCTTCCGTCTAGAGCTTTCTTTCCACAAAATTTTTCCTCCCACGTAACCACCACCAAGTCATTCTCCTTTGGACTGAAAACAAACACAGGAGATGGCAACTTCTGAATGATGTGCTGCTCAGAAGGGAATTAAAACTTTTATATTCAGTGCAAAGTCTAAGTAATGCTAAGGCAGGTGCGCTATGCAATGGGTGTGACATCAGCGTTACATTCATATAGTAAAAAAAATTAAAAATTAAATACTTATCTTCTCTTTTTACCACTTACCTACTGAAATAGCCAGATCCACGTTTGTGGAAAATTTCTTCATGTAATGTAACACAGCCTCCAGACATCCTTCTTTATTGAATACGTGTACTGCGGTATTGTTGCATTCACTAATGCGTAAAAAAGATTAATAAAACACTATTCCCAGGAAAAAACTAGCGTAACAACATCTTAAGTACCATGTACTCACATTTTAAAACCTACGTAAGAATTACACATTAGTCAAAGAGCTCCCCTTCGTTATCGAGGTTATGATGAACTCTGTACAAAATGGAGAAAGAGAGGCTGCAATACCACGGACAAATCTGAGGAAAGCTGGCTTCTGCCAGCTGCTTCCTCACACACGGTATCCGGGATTGTATTTGGGAGCCTGAATACAGTCTCCTGAGGAAGGAGCCAGGCAGAGCGTGAAGGGCAGGTTACAGCTGCAGGCTCCCAGCCAGCCCAGGACTCCGCAGCCACGGAAGGCTCCATCCACAAACTCACTGACAACAGAGCGGGCTGTTCCCTCTCAAACCCATACTCGCTTACTCCAGAAAATGACTGCTCTTAACATTCAGAAATGCATGCTAAATAAATGCTGAACGTGACATTTACTGACAGTAAATTATCTGACAGTAGGATTTGTGTTTCTTTAAGTTTTCACAGCTATTCCCATTTTTAAACTAATATATTGATACAAGAAAATTCAAACTAAAAAAGCATGGGACCTAACTAGCTACAAGCGTCTTCAAAAATCTGCTTTTGAGGATATTATGTCCTAGCATCAATGCTGGCCCCAATTTTACCAGTACCAAACTTAGCAATGAAGTCAGCAGTTCATAGTTGCTGCCACAAAGATCAAAATACGGAAGTGATTTATAGCACACTTAGTGATTACAGTTCCTGTTCCAAAGCATTTATGTCTACAAAAGAAATAAAAAACTTAACACAAAACATTGTTGAGCCAGAGTTACAAAGGGTCATGTATTCTGTGTAAGGTGCTGAGTAAGCAGTTTCTGTACTGTTCTAGATTCCGATCCCTAAAAAAACCCAAACAATTTACAAATAAGGCCTTAAGCCAGCAACCACACAGACAGATAGAGGCAACTCCACTGAAATACTGTACAGCACAAAGCAAAATTCTGCATGGACCAAACTGTATAATGATGTGGAGCTGTTACAAAATGAAGATAAACAACAGAAAATTCAAGAAGAACTTTCAGAACGGGTTTGCAGTGTTGATAGCCATTTCTGTATTAATAGTGTTGCAATTTCTCTTCCTTCACCTGGTGTTTCCAACAAAGATTACTAATTGAACAATTCACATTCTTTCTCACATAATTAAGTAGGTTTGTGCCACTGCCTCAGTCACTAAGGGATGGTTTGTCCAAACATTTAATATTAACATTTGGGATGACCTGCAGAGGGAAGACGTGGTACAAAAACTCATCATATTCCCAGAGCACTGGAGTCCACTGATCAGAATTTGATTTTCTCCATTTCCTGTATCATGATAAGGATATATCCTTATAAATATATGCGTAAGGAGACGATGACAGAACACGTTCAGAAAACAGTATCAGAACTTAGGATGAAGAACCAACAGAAGAAAAAAAATTGTCAGTCTCCTAAAACTGATGAACAACTTTGCGCATTTTTAGAATCCTTCACTTAAAAGTTTACCTTTTACCATAAATTACTTTTATATTTCAGATCAGATGAGGGCTCGCCATTTATTAAGAAAGGCGCATATAGGAGCAACACAATCAGAATCAGCAACTGAATACACCTTCCCATGCAGTGACAGTCATTTCTTCTCTGCCTCAATTAGCACGCTTTGCTTCAGGAACAATTTAACTTAGCTTTTCCAGAAGGCCAGTGTTTAGACAGCACTTACCACACATTCCACAGCAAATTAATAGCCTCATTGGCTATGTCCTCGATATAGTTTTTGTTCATCTCTCTGCATTTCTTTGGAGAGAGCTGGTTAGCGTCTAGTCCAGTGCTACACTACAACCAAACAAGAGGATCAGAGTTGGGAAACAAACAAGGCAGGAGAAAAGCAAAAACTTAAAACATCAGCAGCAGAGTGAATGGAGAGATCTCTCATGAAGCGTTTATTACCAGAAAACCCAACTAGCTTCCTATTCTTTATGAAAACTGGGCCACAATGGAATTGAATCATTGATGATTTTTTTTTTCTCTTGTAGAAAGACAAAACAGTATTTGGTTTGCATTCAATAGTCTTCAGAACTCTTTTTTAAAATAAATAAATAAATAGCAATTTCAGAGCCTGAAATGTTGTTTCTTGCTAACACAGTCTGTACGCCATTTTCAACTGTTCTTTCTAATCATACAGATTAATCCAGCTAATATCTTACTGTGCTTTACAATAACGCTATTACCCATATTTTAAAATGGGGAAGAAACATACAGAAAATGATGGTATTGCTCAAGGCTGCTCATACAAAGACAGCAGGTGACAGAATTCAATGCAATTTCCAAACTGCACTGCAACACCTGGACCAAACAAAGAATAGGTATTCAGTACAGATTATTCTACAATAGCAGTAACCACCCAACTGTAAATCCAAGCTTTCATTTAGACAAAATTGTTTACCAAAAAAACCTCACTAGAATAACGTTGCAACATAAGTGTTGGATCTAGCTCTTGACTGACAGAATAGACTTGTCTTGACTGAGGTTCCAGACCCAAAAATCTCCAGACTGTTTAACCAAAAATCAGCCTAGGCAGCAAACCTCATCATGGACCCAAGTTAGCAAGTCAGGAGGCAGAACCAAGTGGTTTGAAATCTCTGGAATAATTTTTGTACTATTAAGTCTCCTGAAAGAGTCTTTTGAAAGATCTTTCAAATATCTTATCTTGATAATAACTACAAAAATTGAGCTATTTTTGAAAATGGGATAATTCAATGGCTAGATCAGTTTTTAAACCAGAATAAAAATAAACATACCTCTTTCAGAAGAGCAACAAGTGGTGTCATAATGTCTTTTGTCACCATGTCATCACAGACTTCAAATCCTCCACAAGCACTCAGATTTCTGAGGGAAAAAAAAAGAACGCTTTGGATCAGATACAATACCTTCCAGGAATGTTTTAAAAAAAAATGTATTTGGTATTCTTCTCTAAAGGTTATGGTACTTTACGTTTTAAAATCAATCTGCTTAATTAGTAACTTCAGTCATCTGCTTTCCTAATATAAAAGGAAAACCTTGTTAGGAAAAAAAAGCACCACTATTTTCATTTATTTGTCTAGCGTAAGTAGAAAGCTTATCTGTACTAAAATATGGCTTCTGTCAGGTATTACTCAGCATAAGATAAAACATGAACATGTTAACAAGTATTAACATCACATTTTTGTACAAATAAAGCAAGCTGTAGGTCTGACTAGAGAATACCAATTCAAAACGATCCTGTTCGTTATGGGTAAGTTTCTCAAGCAGCCAGCCACGTGCATTCTCCTACAACCCACCGCTCTTACAGCGTTACCGAGACAGAAAACGCCATTCTAACAGCATTCAAGTTCTTTGTATTTCTTCATACCACTGTTGGGTCTTTTCCCCCCTCCCAACATAAAGGTAGAAAGCAGCGCGTTCCACTGGAAGTGCATAAAACGGTAGTAATTGACCCAAACTTTGCTCCTGACATTACAGTCTCATGGCAGCCTACTGGAGCAGGAAAAGCCCCTCTCCAGGGAACTCTGACTGATGGAGGCAAACCTACTCAAAACGCCGGGGACACGAGAGAGGCTGCCATTCAAATTCACAGCTTCTAACAGCAAAACTTTTCTTTTCTTTTTTTTTTTCTTTTTTTTTTTTTTTTACCATGCCAAGCATACCTCGTTTTAACTCTGACTATTAACGGTTGCTTACCGGAGAGCGCCCGCAGCTGTCTCGCGAACAGCTAAGCTGCGATCCATCAGCAACGGTCCCAAACAGCGGACGACGTCTCTCTGCAGGAAGGCCGGGATGACGTGCTTCTGCTGCAACAGCTTGGAGATGCTGGCACAGGCATACTCCCTCACTTCAGCATTCGGGTGCTGCAGCTGGGGACACACACAGGGAAAACGTAGCCGTGAGTTTTTATTGAGTGAAAAGACTAATCTGCCTTTTGACTTGCAGGCGCAGCACTGTAGCTCGCGTTTTACTGCTCCTGAATGGAATCAAGAGCTTTTAATTTCCATGGAAGATTCTAACTCCTTGCATGGGTGATGTGCATTAACTATATAACTAGATAAATACTATTCTGGGCGTTTAACAAGAGCACCATAGCTCAGACACACATTTGACACTAGCTGGCACTGGTGAGGTCTCTTATCTACCTTTGATAACCATGTTTTAAAAAAGAAAAAAACCCTCAACAGACAAAAGCGGGGGGAAAAATACCATCAAGGAAGTGTAACAGACGTAGCACGTGCCGCCATAAAGAAAAACCAAAGAATCAAAAAATACAAAAACACACGATAGCCTCTAGACTAAAAGCATCTGCCCAGCGACAAGAGCAAGCGCTCTCCACATCCACGAGACGGCACTGGCTTGTGCTGTGCCGGAGGTTTGGGCGAGATGTAAGAATTGCAATCCATAAAAATAATAAACCAGAAGTGCCTGTCCTGGAAGGTCTCGGAGTTCACTGAGAACCTAACAGGAAAAAAAAACCCCAAAAAAAAGAAAAGAGAAACACCTGCTGAAGAGCAGAGGGGAAAAGCAGCACATTAGATCCCACCTCACTGCAGCTGGGAGAGGTCTCGCGGTTATCCTCACCCCTACAGTTAGGCATTTTTGTACTTTTTTTTTGCTGGGTTTTTTTTGAAGACTAAATAGGTCAGTCCAGCAGAACGCTCAAGCGGTGACTTGCTCAGGGAGCTCAGTTACACGAAGCAAACAAACGGGATTCATTTACTTCAAGTAAAAGAGATTTTTACTTCGGATTCCAAAGTACCACGTTCCGGAGGAGGTTTAAACTCCGGCTTTCGCTTGGAATACTGACACCAAACCGGGAACGCGGCCAGCAAGTGGCCAAACCCAGCCTTTTTCCGCGTCTTCTACGTGTTACTTCCCGCTCGCGGCTCCCGCACTCCTGGCTCCGGCCACCCGCAGGCACGGGGGTTCCCCCGCCGGGGACCCCGGCGGGCCCGGGGGAGCGATGCCGTCCCCGCCCGGCCGGGCGCAGCCGTGACGCCGGAGAAGCGACGCGGCGGCGGGGCAGGGCCGGGGGACGCCGCGCACCGCTCCGGGGCTCCCTCCCGC
>VZSF01001349.1:2225935-2248626 GCA_013398295.1 Chionis minor
CCCCGCCCCGCCCCGCACGCGCCGGCGGGACCCGCCCCCGCAACAACGCCGCGTCCTATTGGCCAACCTCCCGCTCGCCACGCCCCTCCCTTAGCAAGCGCGGTTCCTATTGGTTCCAGAGGGGGAAAAGGCGAGGCCCGGGCGGGGCCCCAGTCATTTGAGGGCGGCGGCGGCGGGGCGCGGAGCGCAGGGCGGTCGTGTTGCCGCTGCTAGCGGGAGGACGCGCGTGCCCGGTCGGGACGGTGGTGCCTGGCGGGAAGCTCTGGGGGATTTGGGGTGTTTCCCAGCGTTTTGGTCTCCTCAGCGTGCCAAGTTCACCAGCGCTCTTGGGGCGGGCCCCTCCGGGCGCGGGGCCGCTCTCTCCGGCGGGACGCGGGGCGGAAGCGGTGGCGGGTTTCCCCCCCACGCACACCCCGGCTGGCGGGAGCGCTGTGGCGGCGGCGGAGCGGCCTCCGGACGGGGGTGGCACCCAGTACCAGCGGCGCGTCGGTGGGGCCTCTGCCGCGCTGCCCCGCCGCGTCCCGCTCGTCCCGGCCGGGCTGAGGCGGTGACTCCTGCCTAGGGGATGGTGACATGGAGATGGCGAGTGTCCGAAAGCCGTATCTAACCTCGGGGGTCTCTTGCAGGCTGTACGTGTCCCTCTGGGCACACACAGATCGGCCACCGCGGTTCCATAGCCTTTGCTCCTGCCGTCCCGGCTCGGATACGGAGGTAACGGACCTGTTGTTTTTCCTAAGTGAAAGGGTTTTGAGTTACCGAGTAACGTGCAGAGCGAGCTCTCCGGGGACCGCGGCTCTCTGCGCTGCCGTGTGTTCGCAGCTGATACCGGAGGCTGCGCCGGTGTGGTGTGGCCCGGTAAGAGTCCTGTGCTGCCGTCCTCTGCGGGCAGTCGCCAGCAGCTGCAGGGGCGGGTTGGGCTGTCGCGTCTCTCCTTTTGCGGTGCCTGGGCAGGGCATCGCTTGTGCACAAGGACTTTCTTAAAAGGAACTTGGAAAGCTATGAAAACGTGACTTGTAGTCGTTTTGCTCTCATTGGTTTTAGGTAGAATCACAAAAAATGGTGTCTTCTAGAAAGTCTTAAGTTACTTTTGCTTTGGTGGTGCCACACTGAGTGTAGATGATGGCATAATATTTTCCTTAGTGTTTATGAGTCCAGCTTATCACAGTTCTGCCTAGTGAGTTTGCACTAGTTTTCCTGGTGTAAAAACCTACAGAAACACTCCCACTAGTGGTGGGTGGAATTCCATCAGCTTTGTGGAACGGCTGAGCACCTCAATGGTGGTTTTTTCTGGCTGTCGATAAAGACTGTAGCAGATGTTAGCACTGGACTGTTCCACTGAATTAAAAGTCTGGGGTCTGGGAAGTAGATGTTTTCTTCCTTACTTCAACTATGCTCTTGTTGGTAGAACCTTAAATTAATCAGAACCCCAAGAAGTTATATGCTTCTCTGAAAAATGGAGTGCTGTGTGTAGCCCTTGGAGATTTCTAGCATCCTGAAAGTATCAGAGTTGTAATTTGCACTAGGCTATTTATACTTTTGTTGGTTTGTTGATGTGCAGATCTCCTGCTGATCTCTTATCTTGCTCTAGCTATTAGGTTTGCTTCTGAACAGCTACAGATACCTTAAAGTGGATCTTAAAGCTGATTTTTATTGAGGCTTTCATGACTTGTAATGCTTAAAAGCTGAACCTAGATTAGGAAAAAGCTTTTAAGAGCAATAACCCTTGAGGTACTCAAGTAAATTGTAATTCCTTTGTTGCTTGTAATGTAAAACTTCTTGGGCAGTTCAAAATGTTTTTATTTCCCTGATTTTTTTTTCCAAGTAGTAACTTTTACTCTCTTCTGTACAATTCTTTTGGCTGCAGACTAGATAAGGTAAATGAGACAAGACAATGTAACCCCTGTCATAGTAAAACTATGACTTGAATACACGCTTTCTTAGGGTTAGTGTATCTGTTAATAATCCTTGATGTCTTTTTCTGCCAACACCTCTGAAGCCTTAAAATTAACAGCTTGCGCAGAAGAGTCTAGTGTACATTTGGATCGCTTCATAATGTGGCAGTCATTGGAAGAAATGTGCGTTGTCAGCCTGGAATGTTATATCAAGCATCTCTTTTCAAGATGCAAGGGATGCAGCTTCGAGGCTTGCATCTTTGGTGTCTGTTTCTGGTTCTCACAGCTGTACTTTGAGCATAATGTGAGAGCATCTGTTAGCAGCATCTGCTATCGGAGATAATTAGGATGGGTCACTTGTTTCTTAGTTTGATTGCATTTCCACCCTTCTCCTGCATGTTTTTCTCTACATAATCCCTTCTCCTGCTCATTTGCCTCTAAACACTCCCTCCCTCTTGAGGCAATGTGTTACTTCAGAGATAGTGTGTTAATGTTTAAGGCTGTTAAAAAAAAAAAATCAGTCTTTACTAATCCTGTATCTTTATAAATCTCTGTATTGTAGTAACTATCTTCCAAGTTTGAAGAGAATTATCCTAACTTATGTTTAGTGATATGAGGATAGTGTTTAATGCTTTATATTCCTTTTCTAAGTAGATTTTTTTTAATCTCAAAATCTTATCAAGAAACTGTCTTTTTTTTCTTCATTCCATCTAATTTTCCCTGAGAAGTGTTATTTACCCACAGAACTACTGGGGGTTTTTGTTAAGGAGTTCTATATTTAGGACTTCATGGTCTAGACAACACAAAAATCTGATCAGAAAGTTCTTTCTTTCCTTTACTTTTTTTGTAGGTCTATAGAAAACATTTCAAAGTTTATCCCGGAAGATGAACTTTATCAAACAGCAGTATCTTCAGTAGAAAAGAGAAAGCCTTTTGTTGGAGATCTCAGCACAATCCACAGGATCATCTCTATATAATGCATGCATAGTGTGGAAATACGCAATTTGTGTGTGATGTAATAGGAGACTCATTTTCACTTTTTTAGAGGTGCTGTTTGAAACTTGTTCTGCTACATTAAATATGATAAGTTATGGCTTGAAATGCTAAAAATGGTTTTAATTTTGGTAATCTGTAAAGCTAATTTATCTTCCTCTGCTCTTTCTGCAACTGAAGTGAGTGCGGTTTTTCATGTACTTTTAGGTGCTTAGCACAAGAGTAGTAAAACTCACCCTCTATTCCTTATAGCACTTATATCAAAGATAACTTAATTCCTTTTTTAATTGATCACATTTAGGTTAGTCTAAAAGAATGTTGTGCATGTTCTGTGCTCTAATTAGCACAGTATTTTATTAATGTGGTGACTGTTCTTTGCTGTTTGTCTTCAATGTTATTTAGTCTCCAGACTTTCTTGACTTTCAGCCCAGGCATAGATCCGGTGAGACTCTGTCTTCTGAAGTGAATAATATGTAATGGACATGTTGCTATGAAGCAGTTCATGAAAAAGTGAACCTTTGGCTATCAGGCATATAACATCAGATTAAACGAAACTCCCTTAGCAGCTTCATGTTCACTTTTGTCATGGTTTTGTTTTACAATAGAGTTCTTGTTTGATCTTGATTTATGTGTAATCAATGATTCCAGTTCTTAGTCCTTCCCATTTAATTCCCAAGTAGTGTCTTCTCAGCCTCTTCTCTTATTCCTCATGATCTCCTACACTTTATTTGGCTCTCTAAAAAGCTGACGGGGAGAGATGTATGCATCTGCTTTTTCCTTGTTTTGAGGGGTACCTTGGTTCTTCAGATCTTTCAGTCTTTCCTGATAATAGAGTGACAATGCTGTTTTCTTTTATTGACTTTCAGGTTGAAAGCTATGTGTTTAGAACAAGGATACTTGATTTTAAATTCTTGGATAGATGGCAAAGACATTACACCATAATAAAGGCTCATAGGAAAAACAAACTGTTACTAATGGTGTAGAGAACCCAAGACTGAAAGCTGAACTTGTTTCTTTCCTTTTGGATACAGCAGTGTCATCTCCTCACTGTAGGTAGACAGACCTTGAGAGGTGGTGCTGTCCCTATCTGCCTGGTCGTTTCCAGTGGGAATGTCCCCATCTCTCCCCTGGCTGGCAGCTGCCGCTGCTCCATAGTGTGGCCCAAAGCTGTTAATGCCCGCTGCGGTGGAGGCAGAGCACAGGAGGACAGGCTGTGGTGCTGCTGCAGCTCCGCGCACGTGGCTGACAGCTTCCTGGAGGCTGGCGTCTGGTCACTTGCTCAAGCTCTTCTGTTCAGGGTGTAGCTTTTCAGTGAGGTCTATCTTGGATACTCTAATTGAAAAACGTGCTTCATTTAGAATGTGTAGGTGATGTACAAGTGCCACATCTTATGGGAAGCAAGGAAATGAAATATTAACAGGCTAAACTATTTAAAAACATTGACAGGCTTATGTGTCTTCTACCCTTCTAGGAAAGCACAAAATAGATTTCAAAAACCTCATTTTATTAGCCCAGTCTATATTTAGTGAAAGGATACTTTATAGCCTCATGAAATATGGAGAACTTATGTGGCAAGATAACTGGAGATGCTGGGAGGAACAGAAAATGCAGTGTAGCAAGGAAAATTAATTAGCTGCTAATATCAAATGATCTTGTATGAGTTGTGGGGAACAGTTTTCCACATCAGTTCAATCTTGGTGAAACATACGCATTCAATTAGCAGCATTTAGTATTGAAAATTTATTTTGAAATTGATTTTAGTTTGAAAATTGGTATGTCTGATTTATTTAAATCTTCCTATAAGCATGGAAGAAAACATATTTTGCATGAACTGGCCTTTTAACTTGGAGAAGGGTGCATTCAAAACATACTTTTTCCTTATCTTTACAGAGCAATTTGGGCAGCAACATAAGCATTTGACAGAGAAAGAAGATTAGTAAGAGGTGCCCGTACTCCTAAAAAGGTAAGAATTGTGACTAGCTCCTATTCCTGCTTGGAGCATGCGCTTTCATCTGTAGTTGACAGACAAGCTCATAATATCGCTGAGTGGTGGTAGCCTTAAGTCATTGTAGAAACATCATAACTTTGCTTATCTTCAGGTGGTACCACTCTCTGGTACCTCCAAAATACATTAATACACCAAAAACTGTGGTGTAGATTATTGAATAAGCCTGTTCCTGTTATGTGGCCTCAAAGCCAGTAGAGAGATTGATTCATTCTTATTGCAGCGAAAAGGCTCTCATGACCAGTAGGACAGAGAGTACTGTGTCCCAGGGAAATCCGGTGAGTTTATCAAGGTATAGCAGCACGCCTGGGAACATGAGTTGCATTTGAATATGTGGATGCAACCCAGCAAACTTATAAATTGTGGGAGTATGGCAGGAGCCCGTTACTGAGGAGCTTGCATTACAGCCTACACTAGGAGTAGGTGAAAAAGATCTCTGGTCTGGTTTTCTGCTGCAGCATTGTTTTATATTGCTAAGGTTTTCTTGAGTTCCCAGAAGATCAGGTAAGTGTTTCTCATAGGCCATTATGCTGGAACTTCAGGGAAGGCAGATACTTTTAAGAATAGATCCCTGTGGTGGAGGGCAAAAAGGTTTGATTGAGACAGGTATCTGCATTAGCTGTGTGGGGAAATCTCTCCAGTAGAAGAGGACGGGGATAATGGAAAGAAGGTGAGCGTAGGAATGTGAGAAATGTTTAATCCCTGGTAGAACTCCATGGCAAAAATACACAGGTTCTTCCCTTTGGAGTAGAGAAGAATGTTCATGAAAGTTTACTGCTACTATCTAAAGAGGTTGTTAATCCCATGATGTCAAGGACAGGTTAATGATCAGTGTGAATGTTGTAGCACGTGGGGTGATCTGTGAGAAATAATTGCTAATTGAATTGCAGGATCACTTACGGATTTACCTGTACTCAGTCCAAGTTCTTCCAAGACGGTACAAGAGTGATAGTGCTTAACTACCTGTTTTGTGCACAGGCAGGTGGGTGAGCAGTAGACCTGGAATCATATTCATTGCTTTATTCCTCCTTTAAGACTGCTAGGAAAACTGTGAAGACTAGTTCCAGAGAAACGCTTCCAGAATGTGACAGTTATTGTTTTTCCTGGTGTTTTCACCTCTTAGTTTGTTTTGACAAGGTCATGCCAATAAAATGCTGTATATCCATGTTCAGCACTTGGAAAATTCAGCCAGTTACTGAAAAGCAGAAGTGGAAGGTGTGGATTGTGATAGGCAGTAGATAGTCTATATTACTACCACCTTGCCCCAAAGCAGAATTCTGAAAAATTTGTTTACAGTATGTGGCAATTGGTGGGTTTATCTGGCACTGAGGCTGTAGAGCAGGCTGTGCCAGCAGGGCTCACTTCCCAGGGCTCCAGCTCATCAGTGGGAGCTTATTTGGGATGGGGCTGTGAGGTGTGACGTGACTGGGAACAAGGAGCTGGAAGTGGTTTGTGTTTGAGAATTAGTGAACATGCTGCACTCAGCTCAAGAGAGCAGAATTAATGCTTACCCACAAAAATCTCTTGAGTTACTTAAGAAATGTGAAACATCTTGTGCGAAAGAACTGTATGTGTTTTGCAGATCCAAAAAAATTGGAAGGTGGCTATATGTTGGAGACAAGCAAGCTCATTTCTGTGATTCCTACATTGGTGTGTGTCCAGTGTGGATATTTTTTCAACCTGGCTCTCAGTATTTAGAAAGGGTGTTCTATAACGCAGCTGAAAAACGTTCCTGTTTAGCTCCTACGGTCTTGCTGTAGCGGGGATGGGGGAAGCAGTCCAGTGGCTCTTCCTAGTCTCTCACTGCCTTCCCTTGGAGTGAGATTTGAGTCCCAGCATCAAAATGTAAGAAAGTTCAGAAGAGAATGGGACAAAAGTAATCCTCTGTGGGTTGGAACAGACGAATGGACTGTTCTCAGTAGATTAATTCTGAGAAGTCTGCAGCCAAGTTTAACCATGTTTCTTATGCTTTCTTGCATGTCTTTAGCAAATTTCCTCAGGGAAAAAGAAATGGCGGGGGGGGGGAAACCCTTGTTTCAGAGAACTATTTTTATCGCTTTTCACAGTATAAATAGTAAAGTAGCAAGGACTTGGTGATGTTCTAATACAGTTTTGCAGTCTGGGCTGTTGCTTAATTGATTTTTCACTTGATTGCAGATGATTGCACCAGGGATGATTGTAGAGAGGAGCTATACCTGCAATTTTACCCACAGATGCACAAGGAATGGGACACCTTCTGACTGTCATTGTTGCCATCGGCAAGGAGCAAAAGTAGGTTTCTATTAGGATTTCTTTCAGCTAATTCTATTACAGAGGTGGTAATTACATAGGTAAGCGTAACCCAGTTCAGAAATGTGACCCTGCAAATATGTAGATAACGTTTGAAGATCATGCCTACTTAATGTTTCTGGATCTCTTTAATACTTCTATTAACCATGAGGTTCTTAATTCTCAAGTAAATCTTTTTAAGTCTGATCTTAATCCAATCATAACTTCTCTATTTTGTTTTAAAGGCCACCTCGCAGCGCTTGGTTGAATGTTGTGGTCTTTTAATCTAGACATACTAAAAGTAGTTTCAGATGCTATTTTTGCCTGAGTAATCTTTGCAGGTTCTGGCGCAGGTCAGATGCCTTCCTAATTTGAAAGATTCCTTTCACAGTTGCCAACAGAAGGAAAAATGGAAGTTGGCTATATAAAAAGGACTTTCAAGTGCACAGTACTTTGTCTAGTCTCTAGCTGTAGTACTTGAAGCAAAACTAGAAGAATACTTTGGAAAAAATGAATTCTTGCAGTAATATTCTGTTAAACAGAAGAAAAACTTCTAACACAAGTGTGTATCTAATCCTGTAGAAGAGTTGGTTTTCGTTATATTGCTGTTCATCTTCTGGAGGTAAGCTGGGTCAGCTTGAGTACAGAGATCTTAACCGGTCAAATACAGAATTAATTCTTCTAAGAGGACTGTCTAGGGAACTGGAAAACTAAACTGTAGCTCCTTAGAATATGAAAGCAGCAATAAGGAATTCAAACTTTGATTTATCTTTCTCCCTGTAGCAAAGTGTTTTATACCAAACTTGTTATTAGTGTCACTTTCCTATGTATTTAATTTGAAACTTACAGGATATGTAGACTATCTATTCTGTCTTCACATGTGTAACAACAGAATCAACAAAATTATTTTAAGCCGAGACAGCTGCTTTTTAAATTGAATTCTGGTGCTATAAATGCAATATTTAATTCCCTTCCTCCTCACTGACCCCCATATTTAGCATATCCCCTTATGATACCCAAATATAATTGGGAATACACCTGAGATTTTCTGTTTCAGTTCATAGAGTTTGCAGAAGTGTAGTGGTACCTAATATCTTTATGAAAAATAAGCCATAATTTTTCCTTGACTGTCTACTGTCACATTGGTGGTTTCAGGATTAGCTTTTTTGTTGGTGAAGCCAATGAGGCTTGTGGCTTTCAGTATCTCCATATTGCTATCACTAAGAAACATGAGCTTCCAAGTCTAAAAGACTAAAATCAAGTTATCAGTAAAATTCTTAAAGGGTAGGTCATAATAGTCTATATTCTTTTCATTTGAATGTTTCCCAGTATACTAGGGAGATAGAAACAAATGCTGAGTATAACATAATTTCAATAATGTATTTAGCTCTCAAATCTACTGCTTAAAACACGATCAAGCAGGAATCACTAGCTAAGGTTCCTTTTATGTGTATTACACCTTCCAACTACATTTTGACAAAAAAATTCAAATTTTCTCCATGTGGTTTAAAATGGAGATCACAGTTATTTCCTGATAATCTAGAAAGTGTATCTGATTACTGAACATCATGTTTTGTGGGGTTTTTAGGCCTGATACCACTGCACTTGATCTTTGAGGTTTCTGGTACATACTAGATGGGGACAAACGCACAGCAAGGGGAAACAGTGACATGAACTTTTGTTTGTATATAACCAACTTCTCTCTTTTTTTTTTTTTTTTCCCCTTCAGGGGAATATGCTAGACTTGTAGGCGATGAGTTGCAGGAACCTGGTCGTGTGGTGAAAATAATGTCCCTAACATAAGTCGGATCTCACGCATGTAGTCCAAGAAGTTAAAGATGGCTTGTATTCTTCACCACGCTTCATTATTCTATCAAAAGTAAGTTTAGCTTGTTTGAGAGGTGTCACTTCAAACAGTTCCCATTCAGGACTGCAGTTTAAATTTCTTTCAACCCATTAAAATTTTAAGTGATGATTCATTTTACTCTTGGTAACAAATTTTGACCCAGTTAAAACAAGACAGTTTGCAATAGTTCACTGAATTAATGTATAGTAACTCATAATACATGGAGTGATTAAACATCTGTTCTGGATTGCTGCTGCTTAAATGGCATAAAATGCATGTAACAAACTGTCATATAATAATTAATGATAGGAAGTTATACAGAAATTCATTAAAATTTTACTTTCTTACATTGTATGTAAATGCATCAATAAAATCCTTCTTAAAGTTTTCATCTGTCTTTGTTTCAGAAATTTTTATTGCAAATTTACAGATTTTGTATCTTATATCATGAACACGAGAGGAAAAAGGTACTTTCTCCTAGAGGGAAAGTAACTGCCCTGATCTCCAGTTAGGTAAAAAGTATTCTGAAATTAAGGAAGAAAAAAATCTGTACCAATCCTCTTATTTCAGGTGTAGGTGTTTGTGAAAGTCTTTGTATGGAATTGGCAATCTTTATCTCAATTTCAGCTTTAGATTGTGACTGACCAATAATGTTTTGACAGTGGGAAGAAGGAAGAATTGCAACTCTTCATTTATATTTCAAATGAAGTTCACATACTGGTGGTAAATTAAAACCAACCTCTGCAGCTACAGGAGGGCTATATCAATACTGAACTGAAGACTTTAAAAATCTCACACGGTTATATTACACAAACTTAGCCGCTATATTTTTCTATCTTATTGAAAGTGTGCAAAATAGATAAAAATACAAACTTGATAAAGGCAGCATATCTCTTCTCTGTAGCGCATCATAACGTGCCTGTGGAGGAAGCACTGGCTCTGGTAGTTAAAGCTTTTGGGAATACGTTTGCTGAGTGTGAGCAACAGGAGTGTACCAGGATTTCACAGAAGCAGCTGATCTGCTGGAAGCCTGCCTGGCATGTGAGATGTACGGTGAGCCTCTGGGTATTAGACATTTCTGTTAAATGCAGGGAAATAACTTGGATTGGGTGAAGTTGAGCTCAGTGAGTGACTGTGCAAAGACCAGAGAAGATTTGGGTTGAATGTATTCATTTTTTTCCCACTGAAATGTAGCTTCAAGCATCTCTTAAATCCGATGTAAATAAACTTATGTATATTCCACATAAATAATCTGTAGATAAATGGGAGGCACTAGAGATCAAAAGTGCATGTATAAAATGCCAGTTTGTATATTAATGGGCATGTGCATCCTGAAGTGCATAGGGTGCATATAGTCTTCACAGAACTGGGTATGTTGTAAGGATAGATACACAAGTCCCCTAATGGACAATTGGTCTCTTGGGTTGTGGTTGCAAAGTGAGTAGTTGATCCATCTGCTACTGCTCTTGTGTATTTAAGTTTTAATAACACTGTAAATGTAAATGCATTTAAGCTAGTAATACCTGTCAGTCCATTAAGCAGAATGCAACTCTTGGTTTAACAGAATTTAGTAACAGAATGGTGTGTAAACTTATTTTAATTAGAGTTTAAAATCCAGCAGATCATTTCTAGAAAAAAAAAATAAACCCAGCTGCATAAGTAAATTATAGGCTTGGAATATCTGTGCCACTTTGATTTCAGGACCTACTCTACAGAAAATTCTGGGGTCTCCTTGTGCTAAGGGGATAGTGAGATTCTTGCAAGCTTCTACTTGTGCTGTTAATGTCTCTTGAACTGCTTACCACTCGTTCATTTTAACTGAGCCTGGTTGAACAAACTGATCCTTCAGCTGAAGTTGAAGACACAATGTGTCTTGAGGATCCAAGGGCAGGTACAAGCACTGCCACCCATACAGTAGGTGAACCTCCACTTCTTCCACTGCCAAGCAGGATTGCGCTCAGGCCGGTCACCACTTCCTCAAGTTAAACCTTCACTGGGGTGATGGGCTGGCAGGGGCTCTCCTTCCAACGCTAATTCAGTTTTGTATTTGAAAGTAATTCATTCTGGTTTCATTATTGGCTTGGTCATTTGCCACAGTACACTTACTCATAAAAGCAGAATAAAACATGGTAGGTACTATGTGAACGACAATCAAGTAGATGGGTGGGATGCGTAAAAATCTGAATGTGCAAATATTTGGTGGTGATCAAATAATGGTTGAAAGACTGGAACTCAGCCATGCCATTTTCAGAGCAAACTTTATGTGAAAGAATAGGAGAGTAGGGGAGTATACTATTCTTTATCTAAAAATGAATTCATTGTAACATTATAAAAGCATAAGAATATAAAGCTCATCTTTCATGTCCTTAGTCTGAAATCGGATTCAACTACTGTCCTTGCATCTGTTTGAAGTTGGTATGGGTTGAGGTGAACACCTGGCTATTTTAGAAAGGCTTTTTTTCCTCCCCTGTTGTGAACTTTTCCCATTCTACAACAAAGCTTTCTTTTTCAGTTACCAAGTTGGTTGTGATTCTTTTGAGTTACTGAACCTTATTGAAAACCGAAAGGGCAGCAGAAACAGTGAGGGCGGTTCAGGTTTTAAATGTGAATATTCTTGGATGCATAGGATTAGAGTATGGTGCTTTGTTAATTAAATACTGCTTTAATGAGTGAAACAGGGAAGTCGGCAAAAATATTGTGACACCTGCTTAATTGGATTATTTTCGTTTATTAAAAGGTAGTGTAAAAAGGAACCACGTGTATGCTCTTGACAGCTGTCAGTGTTAGCGTTGAGCCCGAGTCCTTGGAATGAATAGTAGGCACAACCCATATCAAAACTAGCAACGTGCATTATGGTCACAGATTAAATTCTTGCTTAGAATCAGCCTCAGATGACATCCAGAATGTTTGTCATGACAAAATGACTCAGAAATAAAATCTGGCTTTAACTTTCCGCACCAATTGTACTTCATTTGTCAGTTTATGTTTTAACTTGCCTGTGCAGGTTAACGTTAATATCAGGGAGAGTTTTGCTTTGTAGTGTGCTCATGCTAAGATGAGTAAGGCTGCAGGTCAGTGGGCTCTGTTGTTAAATATGTACAGGAAGGTTATGCTGGTAGCTCAGGGATTGTACATCTTTTAAAGTAGGGCACTATGGATGATAACGGCGAAGGCATTTGTAGCTGTTGGTGCGTGGTGTCACTGCTTTGTCTGCAGTGCTCGTTTCCATACCTGCTTTTAGAACCTCCTAGTGAAGAGTGTCCTGTGCAAACAAGAGGATTTTACTGTTTGTTTTTAAACAATTGACAATAAGAAAACCCAAAACCCACTTCCAAACAGGACTGTCAGATGCAAAGAATGAATGCAAAGTGACATTTCACATTGATTTGATTTGCAAGGCAAGCTGATTGTTGCTTTGAGTGTATTTTTTCATCCTTTTTAAGGAATGAAGCTTTTCCTCCTTGGTAGGATTTATGGTAATAACCAAGCATAATGGTTAAATTTGTGAGTAATTGGACATCCCTGTATTTTGTAGACAAAATCTATATAAAAATATACTGATGTGCTTCTCTGGTGAAACGGAAGTGGATGTTTTTACTGCTTACTAGGCATGCAGTGCCATGAAGTTATCTGAGAGTGCACAGTAGCTGGAAGCTGGTGTAATCTGGAAAATGTTATCAGAACTCTAAAAGACGATTAGAGGAATTCTGTGGGTTTTTTCAAAGGTCTTCCTCTTGCCATGGGTTGATTCTTTCAAGGTTATGCAGGGGAGATAACTTTTCTCTGTGGTCATTGTAGATAGAATCATAAGTAATTGCTTTAATTTGTAACAAAGATGACGTAGGTTTCATGTGAGGAAGCATTGTGAGGCCAATTCATGTTGAAACACGCTGCCTGAATGGAAGCAAGAATTAGTGAAGATGTGCACCAATCAGTGGTAATTTGGGGATACATGATTGCGCATCAGACATTAGGACAGGACATGCCTTTTCACTGTAACGATGTTCTGCAGCACAGTATCAGCTGGAGAAGTACGTTAGCTTTGCAGTGGGCCCTTGCCTGAAACCTCAGTCAGGCAGGCAAGATACTTCAAAGGAATAGGATATTGGACTATGTTTTGCATTGAAGTGAGGAGCTGGATGTTAGATTACCTATCTGAGGATGTGGAACAATCAAAAGTTTACAACAAATCATTAGGTTTGATAATGCAGTAAAATGAAAAATTGAAATGGCAATTACCCTTTTGCTGATGGAACAGGGGAAGTGATTTTTAGGTATAAGTAGATGCATGGAGAGTGACTAGATACTGAAACTACAACTTTCTTACAGTATTTGTTTTATTTTGTCACAGCTATTCACGTTAAAGCAGTACAGCACCAATGGAGAGCTTAACTAAGAAGATAATGCTGACACCATTGGCAGTAGCGGAAGTCCTGTAGCCACACATGCATCACACCTTCTGTCGCACTCCAGTGCACGTGAACTTCTGAAAAATTTAAGAAGGCTTGTATATTTAAAAAAAAGTTCATGAATTATCACTGTTGTACTTCTGTAACTTTAAATTAGAAGCTACTGAAGAGTCACAAAATAAAGTTACCTGTTTTACACAGTTGTTGCCAATTTCAGTTTGTGATTGAACTTCATCTGACTATTCAAGTTAGAATGGGCAGGTCTGGTCAGGCCTTGGTTTTCAGTCAGTGTATGTGGGATGGATGGAATTTCTCTACATTAATGGAAAGTTCATGAAAGTTTTTGCATTTTACATGATAGACTGACTTTAGCCTCAACCAGAATTGATGGTGTTACTTGCTCACCTAATAACTGACAGCTTTGAAACTGTTTTATATTGATTGCTTGTATATTGAATTTGCTTGGGATTGGGTTTTTTGTATTTTCAACTGTTTGCACTTCCATTATATCTCAAAGTTATAACAGTGGAAAAATTAAGGAAAATATTGAAATAATTGCAGTCAGAAAAGCAGTCAAGTAAATTGTGAGGAACCGCCTTAATCTGTAGTTACATAAAGCAAATCAAATACTAGACTTAAAATATTAACAGCCATTCTACTAAAATATTAAGGCTTCTTGGATTTAATACATGCAAAAAAGCAAGGTTAAATTATTGCTTATAGATTGAACATAAACAATGCCGGAAGCACTGATCTTGAAACTTTGTGTGGCTTTTTCTACCTTCTGAAAGAGGCCATTACTTAGAGAAAATAGTTTGGATGTATACGAAGCACACTTAGTTACTGAAAGTAACTTCCATAAAGCATTAAATACATTATAGGTATTACTTGCAACCATAATAGGCGCAGTACTTTTTCAGAAAGGAGTCAAATTTTTAAATGATTGCAATGCCCTTAAAAATGGGAAGTAGTTTTCATGTTACGTGTTTCTTGTATGGGTATATGACAGCTACTTTTCAAAACCATAGGGGAAAACTTATGCTGATAGTGAATAGCAAAGAACTGTTATGACTAATAGGTGGGCTTATCAGTATGTCAGACTAATTAAATGTTTTTGTTCTTTTTGCAAGACAGATGTCTAATGCTTTCACTGTGGATTATGTAGTGGAGCGCTTCACTCTCTAGAAGGTTATGCGGTGACTTCAGTATTCTGTTTTTCTGATAGCGCTTGCTTGGTTCTGTTGTAACTCATGTTGTCAGATGAGTTTTCATTATTGAATTTGTTCATTCTATGAATTAAATCAATTCATAAACTTAATTTTGTCAAGAAACAATACCAACTATAGATCTTAATTGAGCAAAATTTCCCTGCAGTGCAAACTGTGGAAAATAGTCCTGTGCTGGAGGACTAAGTGGTGTCTTTCTTCAAGGTCTGCCAGCTTATTTTTATCTTGCAGATTTTCTTCATTCACTCAATGCACTAGTTAAAACCATTAGGAACTAGCTGTCAGCCTGAGTAAGTAATAATAGAACTTACTATTTTTCAAGACTCTTTCCAGTACCTGCTTTTAAAAACAGAAGTATGACTTCTGTAGTAAGAGATGATCTAGAGGTAGTGCCCTCTTTGGCTAGCTAACTAGTCCCACCTAACTGCTACCTATGCATTTATTTGGCTGTTGATACTATGCTCTCTGAGGGCTGTGTGCACTTGTAAATTACCCTCCTGGTGTCCATGCGAGATAGGAGATTGCATAGGCTTTCCCGGGGGAACCTGGAAGCTTGTTTCAGAGCCCGGAATTGAACTAATTCTCTTGAGCCCCACAGCAGGTCCTTAATCACAAAATCATTCCCCACTTCCCCCAAAGGGATGAAATGTAATAACTTGTATCATTTAAGGGGTTTTCTTTTTTAACACTTGAGGTTGAGGTTTTGAGTTGAACTTTGCTGAAGAGTGATCTGTCGTGGTGTAAAATCTCTTTTTGAAGGCGGGGGGTGGAAGCTGCAGGGATTGATGGCGTCTTGCTGGCCCCGCAGTGGGCTCCAGCTGTGGGTGGAGAGCTGGCACCTCATCTGTCTGCCCGCCTCTGGGGAAGGTGCTAAAGCTACAGATCCTATGTAAATAGAGAGTGAGAGAGGTGCATGCCTGCACGGGGAAGAACAGAAATGAGGTGTGTAAAAGAAAGTGAAAGGAGCTGTTATGTTGCTGTTTTAGGAGTCAGCTAGACTTTCTGACTTCAAGTGTGAAAAGGAAATTTAAGGGGGCTAACCAAGGCAAAACCAGTTTACACCTGCATTTGGATACAAGGGGGGCATTTCTGTGATGCTTACTTTTCAAGGGTTTTGGTTTAAGTTAGCAGCCTTGCTGATGTGCAAGTAGAGAAAAATAAAACCTAGAAGTTCTAAACTCAGCTGCCTGTGTGCAAAGGAAATGTTTGAAATGTCACTCATTAAATACAGGAGAAAAAAAACCAAACAACAAAAATAAACAAGCAAACTCCTGAAACGCAAAACCTAAACCTTGTAGAACGTTGTCAACTAAATGAATTGTGGACTTTGGATTTATTTTCCTGAGGAAACTTCTGAGCAGCTTAAAGTAGTTTAGATAACTTCTTATATTGTCCTGCTGCTTGCAGACTCTTAGAAGTGGTCTTTAGCTTTATTACAGATGAGTAAAAATGCTTGTTTCTTCTTCCACGAGGTGTTTGGGTGAGGTATACTCAATTCTAAACTGGTTAAAAAGGCCAGTGGTCCTTCACAAAGGCTTGCTGTGCTGGGGAGCGTGCAAGAAGAGTGATGTGCAGCACTGTACAGGTGAGTAAGGGGAGAAAAAACCCACACCACCACAACCGCAGCCCAGCACGCTGAACCTTGGCCAGGTAAATATTTAAGTCCTAATGCATTTGAAAACAGCTGATACCGCTTCCTTGCAGCAGCAGCAGCCGGGCTGCTGAGGCAGGGCCTGGGGGAGCCCGTCACGCTCTTGTCGCCCAGCCAAAGCCTGTCCCAGGAGAAGGCCTCCCCCCGGGCGTGGGGCAGGCAGGGGGGTCGGGGAGGCCTCCCCCCGGACGTGGGGCAGGGCTGGGTGCCGCCGGGAGGGGAGGCCAGGCCCGTCGAGCTCCAGCGCACAGGGAGCACCCCGCTGGCTGTGGGAGGTGAAGGCGAGAGACCTCCTTGGCCGCTTTCCACGTGCCTTTGTCGGTGGCCTGTGAGTTTCGGGAGGTTTTTCGGTGGCCCGTGAGTTTCGGGAGGTTTCTCGTTCCTCCTGGGAGCTGCCGGCTGCGCGGGGAGCCTCGGGCTGTGTGAAACGCCTCGCTGAAGCCGTGGGGCTGGGAGAAGTCTGAAACTTTACCCGTTGTCCATTTCCTGCTCTTCAGAACTTCGTATTGTGCCTGAGGATGGGAATAGCCGCCAAGTGCCGCCCGTGTCAGAGCCCCCAGGAGACATTTTGTGGACACCTAATGACTCTCAACGCATCTCTTGATCAATCTGCTGTGTATTTTCCGGGCTGCTCAGTTGGGCAGTAGTCACTTGAGGCCTACATCGTGTTTTACAAAGAAGCAAACATATCAGATGAGATTTTTAACCAAAATCCTGCTCCAGTGATCAAGTAGAAAAAGGAAAGATAACTTTCATCTGTAGTTAAGGCTGACATATGGCCCGGAGTGCTTGAATTATTGAATGCTTTTCATATCACCAGTACTACCGTTGATTTAGATGTCCTCAGGGCTCATGTGGTGATATATTTTAAAGGCACTGTATTTTTCATCTGGCACTCTTACATCTTTAGCTGGATTTACTTTTCTGACAGAAAACTTGGATTTAAAGTATTTTTCAGACAAGCATCAGCGCTGCTCTGACCTGCTTTTGAACTTAAACGCTTTATCTGGAGTAAATGAAAACGTTGCTGTCAAGCCCTAGTGCTTCTGCAGAGGTCTGGTAAAGTTTGAGTAACCAAGGCGAGAGAAAGCGACTTCCTCATTTCAAACGTGCGTTTTGGGCCGTAAAACGGCTTTTTGCAGTATACCATTGCGATGGCTGCATATGAGCCCGGCGCTTTCCCTAGTGCCACACACCTGAGGTGACGGAGGAGCGCGGTCCCGGCCAAGGGCAGCGGGAGACTGCCCAGCTCCCGGGCTGGGTCGGGGAACCGCTCTCGCCGCCAGCCCTTCGCCAGGAGCCTGGAACTGGACACCAACCGTGCAGGGCACAGAGGCACCTGACGCCGCTTTCCTGAGCAGATCAGAGCCCGGCAGAGCCCAGTAGCTGCCGCAGCCCAACCGACGGGGACGAAACAGTGCCCTTGCTTTGCCTTTTGCTTCCGTGGGCAAAACAAGCATGATGTGCTCTCTGCCCGCTGCAGACCGGGGAGGAAAGGGCGCTGCTCCCTTTGCCTGTGTTTTCTTTCACCCTGTGGCTTCCCCAGCTGGCAGCCAGCGACGGGCAGGTGAGCCTCGTGCTGGGGCGGCAGCTTGCCTGCTCCACCTGACAGGGCTGCCCGCGGCGCGTCGGGAGAGGGCCCTGCTGCAGGTAAGAGCTTCTTCCTCAGACATTTGTCTAACGTAATCTATAAACTGCAAAAGTAGACTTCAATGAATTTGGTTTCGCTTGTGCGCGTCATGTCTTTGTACTGTATTTGCTGCATGTAAAACCTGCACGCAGTGGGCTGAGCTGTTTCCATGCCTCGTGGTGCCCTGGCGTGGTACGAATCCAGGGTGGGCTGTGGGGTCCCCCTCAAGCACTCTCATGAGCTGTGGGGTTGAGAAAGAAAAGCTTTTGATTTATGAAAGTGATTTCTAGTGTTTTGCAAATGCAGAGCCTAAGTAGGGAGGCTGGGGGTTACGTACCTGATTGCGATATGGTGGCAGTAAACTTTGATCTTCACAATGGATGTGTTGAAAAATACAAATATTGGTTGGCTTGTTAATTGCTGAGTGACGAGTACTGTTGCTTTAGTGTCTGAGTCCACGATGATGAAAGCTTGATGGTTAACTATTTCAATGTTTTTAGATACGGTTCTCTCTCTCTACAGTTCTGTGTTCTTTCTCAAACTGGTTTTTTTTTTTTTTGTAGTTACCTGTGATACTTAGGGTTGGGCATACACAAATACTTTGATATGTTTTTAGGGTTCATTTTTTTGTTTTAATGAGTTTTGCTAAAGATGAGAGTGCTGCATGGGTATCAGTCAAGAAGATGTTTCCTCTTGTGATAGTAAGTAATTTATGTGGTGCTTGGTTTTCCTTGGTCTGTGGGCTGAGCAAATGGTGTGAGCCTAAAGCCCTTATCCTTTTGTGCTCATTTGTGTGTTGTAAGCTTTCTGATGGTGTTTGTAAAAGTATGTATTTTATTGGGTATTTTCCTCTTTGGTGTGTCTTCTGCATCATCCTTTTATAGTGTTTAATGGGGTGTAACACTGTTGGGCTTGTAAGTGGAACATGTAGAGGGAAGAAAATTTCCATTCTTAGGTCTGCTATGAATGAAATTATGTACAGTGTTGACTTGACAGTACTTAAGCTACTTTGATGTCTTAGCAGCTTCTTAATATCCCTTCAGTGAGAACTAATCATTCAGAAATGCTCACTGCAAAATTCTGGCATCCTCTGTAATTATAATTCCTCATTTCCTGGGTAAATTTTAGACCCAAGTGTCAGTACCTGAGAACTGTTGAGTTCTGAATGATTTAAGGTGTGTGTAACCAGTGTTCAGAGCTGCTATTGTATTGTATTGGAGCTCCACTAACAACGCTAAAGCTGCAATATCAAATATTTAGAAGATGCTGAATTGAGGCTCGAGTTCAATCCCATTCCTGATGCGTACGATGGTTATGCTATGTTCCTTAGTTACGGTTGTCTTCTGTTGTGTTTGATTGTTGTTCACTTGTTTACGCAGGATGTTTGTCTCATATCTGGGATGTTTTAAAATCAAAGCTGCCTCATGTAATAAAGGCAGAGGGTGATGCAGAAGTTGGAAGGCTCTTCATAGCTAAAAATCAGCAGCAGACGCTAATCCTCTAAGGCTGTGTTAAGCCTGAGAGCTGAGAGATGGCAAAAATCACAATGCCCTTCCTGAAGTTCCTTGCCTGTCACAGCTTTTATGTGTAACGTCAAGCAAACCATGTAAAAAATGTTTGCAACTGCGTCCTGTTTGTGTAAGGATTTCATTATTTTGAGCACCTAATTGGTTATGCTGGCAATGGGTACCCGAAATCCTCTGACTCTTCTGACCTCAGTGACAAGGGACAAACTTCAGAGAAAAGTGGGAGGAAGCAGGAGGCTGCGTGCAGGGTGTGCTAAATGCTGGCTGGTAACCAAAGGCACTCCCTTCGTCATACTCCCTAGAGTGGGGGGAAAAAAAAAAAGCCCCGATAGTAAATAAAATTATGCATTGCTCCTTATCAAGTAGATAGTCACTCAATTAGAGAAGCGGTGTGTCTTTATTTAATATGCAACCTTGAAATCAGAGAGTGTGCCATACTACACATGGGTGTTGGGGAGACCTCATGGCGGACATCACACCTTCAGCCCAGACATGTCCTAACGCCTGAACTCTTTGTTCTGCATCCGTAAAGCTTTGCGTGGCTTCCTAGGGAATGAAAACAACAGAGGCATCATTGCATTGCTTTATATAGTAACAGGATCGCTTTACTGTGTTGCTTTATTTAGTAGCAATTGCCTATGCAGTTCAGTGCAAACCAGCTGTGGAAGTTTCGTAACGTCTGCTTGGGTCTTCTCTGTGACTTGTGGAGGGAAGAGTACTAGATTGTGTAATTTGTGTAAACTAATTAGATGCGTTGAAGCAAGACACACAAAGCAAATAGGATGAATGGAAGTAGAAACTCTCCTTGGAAGTGTATCTGCTGCCTCTTGTGAGCTACACTGAAATTGCAACAGCAGATCTCCAGTTTCTGGTGGAAGCTGCGAGGTTTCAATCCTCTTCATCTTTTGCTCTAAGCATTTAGGCTCTTGGGTTAACTCTTACTGAAAGTTCTGCTACTGACAACTGTGTGCAAAGGCGGGATGCAGGGGCAGGCTGCGGGCAGGAGGAGTTGGTTTGTCAAGCCAAGCACAGCCTGTGTACCGCAGATTGAGCACTTTTAAGTGATAGAAACCCTTTTTCTGGTGAAACTTTCAAACAGTGAAACAGCAAGGTAGTAAATAACAAAGACTTTGCTTCTGCCTGACTGTTGGTTAAGTGGACTCCATCGTCAAACACAGCCAAAGGCAAGAGCTGGCTCTCGCCACACATCTGGGTACAAAGGAGGCAAGTTGTGTTTCAGATGGGAGATGGTGCTTTGGAGCTGCAGCTGGAAGACTTAGTGCTGTGCTGCAGTGAGAAATAAATACAGCCCTTGCATGGCTTATTTTTCTTTTGGTTCCATTAGCAGAAGGGAGAACACTTTTACTGGTGCAGTTTTCAGAGAAAAAAATACTAGAATTGCCTGTTTTGAGTCCATATTTTAGGGAGGATTTGGAGATATATTGTGAGCCTATTAGAGACCGGAGAAATGAGCTGTGGCTGTGGAAACCAGCCTCACGCTGCTAAGTTTTAAGAGATTGATTTTTCTCTCAAAAAGATGGTTGGATGTGATACGAGTGGCCAGGTACCTAGGCAGCAGAAGGACATCTAATAACTGGGAAGCTCTTTACCCTTGCTGACAAAGATGTCATGTGTCCCAGGGTTTACCTGTTGCATCAACAACCCTGCTTTTTTTTTTTTGTCTTCCATCACCACAGGGACTTGCAGAAACCACTGTCGATATGTTGGTTTCTCTAATGCTTTTCCTACAGCTTAGAGCTCCAAGGGTTAACTGTTTTAGAGGAGTCATCCTGCTGAATGGGCAGAGTGGGTAATCTGAGGATTCTGGGCTTACATCCCTGGCAATGGCCGAGGTGGTGTTGTTAATTACTCCTGCCACTGGTTCGCAATCACCGCTAGCGCCTCCGCCCGCAGCTCCTGCCTCGCCTCTCCCGTGGGGTGTCACGCCTCTCCCGAGCCTGCTGCACGGCTCCTTCCCTGCCTTTGCCTTCTCCGGGCTGAGCCTTTCCTTCCACGTGAGGCAATGCCTGAGTCCTGAAGGGGTGAGGGAAGGGGAACGCAGCCCTCCCTGCCCCAGCTGCGCCGGACGTTTTAAGCTGTTCACCTACGAATGTACCTCTCTGAGCTCTGCTTCCCTCAGGGGTCCCGGGACGACTTTTCCAGCTTTATGGGAAGGGGCGGCGAGGCTTGGGAAAGTTGTGACTTCCAAGTGGGCGGGAGGTGCCAGGGGCTCGCCAGGACAATGGGGAACTCCAGGGCTCNGAGCCGCCCCCTGGCGGCCCCGGGGGCCGGGCGGCTGCGGGGAGGACAGCGGGGACGGGGGGCGGAGCGGGCCTGACCGGGGCTTATTGCTGCGGGCGGGCNCACAGGGACTTGCAGAAACCACTGTCGATATGTTGGTTTCTCTAATGCTTTTCCTACAGCTTAGAGCTCCAAGGGTTAACTGTTTTAGAGGAGTCATCCTGCTGAATGGGCAGAGTGGGTAATCTGAGGATTCTGGGCTTACATCCCTGGCAATGGCCGAGGTGGTGTTGTTAATTACTCCTGCCACTGGTTCGCAATCACCGCTAGCGCCTCCGCCCGCAGCTCCTGCCTCGCCTCTCCCGTGGGGTGTCACGCCTCTCCCGAGCCTGCTGCACGGCTCCTTCCCTGCCTTTGCCTTCTCCGGGCTGAGCCTTTCCTTCCACGTGAGGCAATGCCTGAGTCCTGAAGGGGTGAGGGAAGGGGAACGCAGCCCTCCCTGCCCCAGCTGCGCCGGACGTTTTAAGCTGTTCACCTACGAATGTACCTCTCTGAGCTCTGCTTCCCTCAGGGGTCCCGGGACGACTTTTCCAGCTTTATGGGAAGGGGCGGCGAGGCTTGGGAAAGTTGTGACTTCCAAGTGGGCGGGAGGTGCCAGGGGCTCGCCAGGACAATGGGGAACTCCAGGGCTCAGTGGAAGAATTTGTGACAGCCGCATTCCCGGGCTGGAGCGCACCCGCGGGCCGGGCTCCGCTTCCTGAAGCCTCAGGGAAGCCCTGGGAAGCCCAGGGACGCTGAGCTGCCTCCGCGGCCGCGGGGGGGAGACCCGCACCCCGCGTGAGGCCCCGGCCCGCCCGAGGGCGCAGCCCCGGGGAAGGACGCGGCGGGACGAAGGGAGGATGGCGGCTGCGGCGCCCCCTCCTCGGGCGCCACGACCCTCCCCTCGCTCGCCGGGCCGGGCCCGGGGTTAATCCCGCTCCCCCCGCGCCGCCGCGGGGAGCGCC
>VZSF01001349.1:2248638-2277919 GCA_013398295.1 Chionis minor
GGCGGGTTTGGCGGCACCCGCGGGGTACGCGCACCCCCGCGGCGGAGGGGGGGTTGCTGCTGGAAGCCTTCAGAAAGAGAAGGGGAAGGGGGGTCTTGAATAAAAGCAAGCAGAGAAATTAAAATGCTGCGGCCGAGCCTTGCTGGGTCGGGATGGTTCTTGTGTAGGCTGGGATGTTTATGGCACAAAAACGGGCCAGAAGTTCGTGATCGTTTTGGTGCTGCCAACCCGGATAAGTACCGTGTGCTACAGTGGTTTTAGCCATTCAGTGTGAAGCCTGTTCTGGCAGGTGTTTAAGGAGAGCACAGAAAAGAAAAGTCGAGCTGCACCACAGAGGACTTTCTTGCCCAGCCTGAGGGGTGTCTCGCCTGATCCCCTTCCCGTCTGTTGGGAAGCAGCAATCGGAACGGCGGGGGGCTGCGTGCGCTGGGCGGGGGGCTGCGTGCGCTGGGCCAGAGCCAGGCAGGGGCCTTCAGGCTGGGCACAGAGAAGCAGCTTCGCGGGGGGCTGCATCCACACCTGCATTTCGGCAAGAAACACAAGAAGGCTCAGTAACACCATGAGGCTATGAAAATCACCAACCTCACTTTCTTGATTAAAACTGGAGTTTTGATTTAAAGTTGTTTTATCTGGGGAAAATCAAAGGTCTTCTCCTGTCTCTGCATCTGTGCTCCAGCTTTGTTCTGCCACTGAAAGCTTGTCTAGCTGAACTGGGGCGGAGAGGGGCAGAAAGCTGTTGGGGGGGTTTCCTTGCCGTTTCTTTGTTCTGCTTCCTACCTGGAGTGTTTATAAGAGGACATGTAATGAAATTAAAAATTTCATTTAAAAAGTTGGAAATTTCCATTCAAACGTTGCAGTAGATTTGAGTCAGAAAGGGCAACGCTCTTTGCCAGCTGCCTCTGAGTTTGGGAAACAAGCAAACAAAAATTCCCCAAATTGGAAACAAACGACCTCTCCTGTGCAGAAAGCACTGTACCCACCTAGACATTACAGAATCTCTAGAAAATTGTGCTTTACTTTGATTTGGTGTGAGAACGTGTAGCGAACACAGGCTGGCTCATCTATTAAGAGTCTCCCAGATATACTACTGAAAGATTTGATAAATGCAACAGCACTTAAACAGCTGGTTTTATGGCACCTCACACCAGCGTCCTGGGTCTGTCTGCCCTGGGAAACTGCATCCCCTCAGAAGTGGAATAGTTTTTCACTGTGGAAAACAATCCCCTGTCCCACTGGTGTGCAAAGTCACCTCCTGTACTTAGGCACAAACCGAGCTACCTGATTAATGTTAGTGTTCATCTGTACTTTCAGTCTGGGCTAATTTTAGAGCTTAGAATAAGGATGCTAATGGATTCGGGTGGTCAGAAATAGCTATTCTGCTTTGAATACACTGAGCTGGATCCAGATGAATTTCCCCACAGAGGCTCGTTGTTTAAACTGAGTGGGTTTTGCCTGTGTTGTGCATCATCTGCAATTACCCACAGCGCAGGGCCCCGCTCTGGAGCCAACGCTGGGCTCAGCCGTGCTCCTCGGCCCCCGTGCAGGCCCTCGTCCCGCGCAGAAAGAGCCGGGGGGCCCCAGCGTCGCCCCAGCCTGCCTGCCAGCCACAGCTTTTCCCTGCAGGACGAGGTGCCTCGACCCCTGCTGATGGCAGAGCTGCAAGCTCTCTGGAGACGCGGGCTGGTTTCGGTACTAGCAGTGTTTATCTGTAGCACCCTGCAGGTGACACATCTCTGGCTGTTTTGCTGGTTGCTGTTTGAAGTTAAATTGTGTCAAAAAAGTGACACAACGAGATGATATAACTGGAGTGTTTTGGAGAAGGACCAGGTTGGGGAGGGAGTTAAAAATCTTTTGTCTGGGCGTAAAAATGGATAGAAGTTCCCTTACAGTCTCTTCCCAATGCGTTTGGATTTGCAAGCCCCATCCACCACTGCGTGCCCCCACTGCAGTGCCATGGGACACAGTTATGCCACCACCATCAGGGGCCTGCGGCGACACACTGTCCCTGGGAGGATGCCGCAGCTGCCTGTGAGAGCATGCAGGGCTGCACAGAGACATTGGTATTTCGGGAAAATCTTGAAAATAATAAAAATCTGTCTTGTCTCTTCTGTAAGAAACGTGCTGCCAAAGAGAAAGAGAATGCGAGGAGAAGGAAATACCCCTTGTCAGGTTTGATAACCCGCTTTGTGGGGGCCTTCTTTCGTCCTGCAAAGCAGCCGCCCCCCGGCGGGGAAGCGGCTGGGCCAGCCCCCAGGCATCCCCACCACGCAGGGTGCCCCTGCCCTGTGCCCACCCAGCTCCCGGCTCAGCCTGCGCTGAGCTGCTGGAAATGCTGGAGGTGAGAGTTCAGTGTTGAGGTCCAACGTGAATGAAGTGTGGCAGGGATGTTGTTTCATGAAGAAATGGTGTGGGAGAAAATTGCCGTGGATCAATGTAATCTAATTTCTTTGCTTCTGTGATCTAAATACATGCTTTAATAATTTATTACGGGGGAACGTCTAACGGGCAGGAGGGAAATGATAAAGGATGGTTTAACCGAAAGTGGTACAGAGCGATAAAATATTGAAGCCAGTCATTAAAAGGTGGGTGATGTCCAAGTAGTTAAAGTGGGAGAGAGAGAAGGTAAGAGAGACCTCGTGCGTTGGGCAAGAAGCACCTGGACCTTTAGGAAGTCCAGCAGGTGCGAGCTTTGTTGTTCTGTGCCTTTCCATGCAGATCCGAAAGGCAACGATGGGCTTATAGGGTGGTTCAACTGTGAATTACATTTAAACTTAAAACTGAAGAGATACAATAGGAAGTGACTGGTTCTCAAAACTCACTGTTCTTTTCTCCGCTGGTATTAGTTTAGTTCACAGAAAGGGTTTGTTGTGGCTTGAGCTGCTGGACTTGGGGCAGAGTACCCCAAAGCAGCCCTGCCGGCAGCCTGGGGCTGTCAGGGGGCTTGAGTGCACACAGCTCTCGCAGCGCTGGCTGCTCCTGGTGCTGCGCTGCCCACCCGCTCCCCTCTCCTTGTATGGCCCACTGGTGGAAGAAACTAAAAAGCAAACCCTCTTCTGAGGTGTGTTAAAGGGAAACTGCCACAGTCCGGCCGCAGAGAGGGAAGAGACTGAGACTGCATGGCAGTGACTGTATTGGGGGCAAAAATAGCAAGAAGTGGTACCAAGAGGAATTAATTGCACTGAAACTTCAGCACATCTTGTTCACATGTTTGAAAATAAATATTCAGCTGAGAGTCATCGGGGTCATAAAGAGCGGTAAATTTTAATTCTTCCTGAACCTTATATTCTGTGCTTGCGGGGGACCTCACACAGACTGATATGCAGGGAGTGTGGGTCCTGTTCTCGCTCTGTCTTTGCACTTGCTTGTGCAGAAGCTTTTAACATAGACATCATCTGGTAAACAGCAAGACGAGAGGGCCATAGGGTTTTTTTTTGTCTTATTATATCTTTAAGCACTTGAAAACATGCTATTTAGGTTCCTGGACGTAATTTTGAATTAAATAGTATGTGATAGGAAGGACTTGTCTGAGACCTGGTCTGTCTGTCAGACAAGGACTTGTCTGAGACACCAGTTTGATTTTTCTACTGCACTGGAATTTCTTCCTGGTAGCCTTGAGCATGTTTCTGGACCGTGGGGTCTCTGTCTGTGGTGATGGGACGGTGCTCAGGCTTGTGCGAGACTCAAACAGGCTGGTGATGGAGTGGTACAGAAATACTACGGAGGATTAATTATTTGCTCCATGTATCTTTGATTTTGCACCCAACAACAGTAATCATATGGAATTGTAATTTGCATTGATTTTCTATATATTTAATGTTTTTTAAAGTTTACTCTGCAGAAAAGCAGCATTGATCTTTTCTACAATTCTGGATCCTGGCTGTACCCAGTGATCTCTTCATGCATTTCTTTTCCTATTAATATTACTTAGTGATTAGTATGTAGTAAGTGATTTAGTCAAAGCTATTTGGAGGCAAATTTTCTAGGGAGCTCTTGTGGGTTTACAGTATCATTACCAATGGGCTGAATTTCAAATAAATTCAAATTTGTTTAATATCTAGCAACCTGAAATCTATGTAAGCATTACTTCTGGCATGCCCACTCTAAGTGGCCTGTGTGCATGTGGCAAGGGTTTTATCCATGACATTGCTTCAACAGAAAAGCACTGAAACAAATAAATGCAATGGTAACGCTTTGCCAACTGTGTTCCAGAAAAAATCCTTCCCCACTTTCATTGACCTCTAATTATAACTGACCCCCCCTCTTGCCAGGCTTTCGTGCCCACATTTATGTGGCGCTCTGGAGCTGTTGGCTGGAGGAGCCCCACAATAGGGACAGGAGTCGGGGCAGAGCGGCTGACGGGAGTAATGGCTTTGCTTTGTACATCTGTCAGCTAATGCTTAACTAATGCAGAATTACTGTCAGCCTCCTGTGGAGCTCACTTTCCTCTCCACCTGAATGCGTAATGACTGCGTGGCAAGGAATTTGAAATAAACGCTTAATGGCCGGACATTTAGAAAATTAGGAAAATAGCAGAAGTTTGTCACAGTTGTTGTCTCACCAGCTTTCCCGGGCCCCCTACAGCAGGTGTGGGGCACTGGGTGCCGGTGGTGCAAAGCTCCCCCCAGCACCGGTGGTCCCTGGGCAGCCTTCACCCACCGGGCACCAACCGCACCAAGACGCAGTGCTGCCTGGGGATCCCAGCAACCACTGAGGCATGGGGGATACTGGCCTGGTTTGGGGGCTACCTCCTCTGCAGGGGCAGCTCTGCATGCCGGAATCTTTCCCCAGCGCCAAGCCCCTTGCTGGCATCACCACTGTCCCACAGCGGTACTGGTGCGTGGGGCTTCTCCTGGGCTGTGGTGCACCCTGGAGCCACCACGGCGCTTCGCCCCAGAGAGCAGAGCAGTCCCTGCGCTGAGCTCTTGTCGCTCAGTTTGCAAACCCCTCTGGAACCATGTGGGAGGAAATATGTTTTCTAAATGTTAGTCATTACCAGCTAATGGGGATGTTAGCAAACGGGGTGAGCTGGGAGACGTGGGGGTGGCCAGGCGCGGGCCGGCGGGAGGGCTGTGCTGCCACAGGGACTCGGCAGGAGGCAGGGGCTTGCTGTGGGCAGCCCCGAGACAGCCAGTCCCTCCAAAAATGATTGCTGGGAATGGTAACCTGTGGCTCAGTAGGATTGGGGCAAATCC
This sequence comes from Chionis minor, assembly GCA_013398295.1. Classification (NCBI taxonomy): domain Eukaryota; kingdom Metazoa; phylum Chordata; class Aves; order Charadriiformes; family Chionidae; genus Chionis; species Chionis minor. The sequence goes on from VZSF01001349.1 coordinate 2,253,831, forward strand.
CAGGCAAATCCCAGTCTCCTTGCAACGGGGCCTGTGTTCCCGTGCCCCGATGTTCCTTCCCTCCCCCAGAGGGGCCACAACAGCTTGCAGGGATGTATGAGTGTTCCTGTGCTGCGCTGGGGCAAAGTGGTCTGGGTTAGTTTTCATCAGTTTTGGCTTGTCTCTGCCTGAGCAATGAGGGACTGTGGTGGCTGGCAGCCTGACCTGGTGGCACGGTGACAGCCAAGGCCGGCCATGTATAGGTAATGCTGGAAGTGGAGGTGTTTCTTTGTCTGAGGTCCAGTTCTTGTAAGGTCTCGCTGGCACCTGCACCAAAATCATTTCAGATTGTGCATCTCTGTGTGCCTCGTCCCTCACCAGCAATGTTCGGAAAACAGCGCTGGCCTCCCTGCTTTGGACAGGAAGTGTTGATGTGCACAGAAAAATTTTGGAGGTGGAAACATTTCCACCAGTGCTGTTGACAAAGTTGTGCATCACCTTCTTCACAGCAAACTGTGGTATCCTAATTTCACATTGGTGCAATAGCGGTGTTCGATCACGACTGAGGGAAGATGCCTGGGCTGAGACAGCTCCTGCAGGCGGTTGTGAGCTCCTCCACACAAGGGTGGGAGCACCCTGCCATGGGGGAGGATGTTTCCTGACCCGGTGTCTTTAGGATTTTGATTTTTTTGCTGTTGCTTTTTCCCCCAATGTACTACTTTTCAGCTAGCAGAAAACATTCAGGAAAATATTTGTGTTGGAAAAATTTAAATCTACTATAATTTCTCGGTACAGTCACCAGGGAAAATACAGCCCCATGTACAAATATTGAATGAGGTTTTTAAAACAAGCGGTGTCAGAGGTGGCTGGTGTTTAGTCTTTGAAATACTGCATGAAACGTGTATTTGGAAACCCAAACGTGAGCTGAGAGCACAGCGTAAAGGCCGGGGCTGCCAGCCGTTGTGCTGAAGGGGGTGATGGCAGGCGGCCGCAGCGCGAGCTGGTGACTGGCTGGTTAGCCAGGGTTAGCCAGGCACAGGGTTTCAGGAGGTACCGGCACAGGGCTGTGGGACATGCCAGCAGCGCCCTCCTTGGGAGCGCAGCCAATGTCCTGACCCACGGCTGTGCCCCTGCCAGCCTGTGCTGCCACAGGTCACGCGTGTGTTTGACCCGTGTGTATGGAATTACGTACACGCTGCCTCTTGAAGCGTGCGTCAGTAAGGGGCTGTGCAGCCCCAGGAGGAGATGCCTGAGCTGGCTCAGCAGCCTGCTCCTGTCCCCAGCAGTGCCCCAGGGCTTCATGGACCAGCCCTGGGTGCATCTCCCGCTGCCTCTGTGCCCGAGGGCCAGGCTGTCTTTGCAGGAGTCGGCAGAGCTTCCCGCTGGTTTGTTACTAACCAGACCTGGAGCAAGTCCTTTCCAACTGCTCGCTGTGCCCAGGCCTGTTAACAAAGTGGCCCAGTCAGGGGGAGCATTTTGGGTTGGATTGTGTGGAGTTTGTGTATCCTTATTCCTTGTGCCACACCACTGTTGCTGTGGGTGATGCTTAAATTGGGGAAGAAAAAAAAAAAAAGAAACCACAAAAAACCCACCAGGAGATCAGGAAGGAGTTAGGCAAGTGTTCTGTGTGTCCTTAACTACCCCACAAACTGACTTCCCTGCTGAAAATCGGCAGGTTTGCCACCCTGCTTTCCAGGCCACACCAAACGTTCAGTGTCCTGGCAGACCTTTGCCATGCAGGGAATTTTTGGCTTGGTATATTTCCAAAGAAGGTAACCCAAACTGCTTTGGGAGGGCATCCTGAGTCCTGATGCAGGTAGACTTCCACAAAGCTCCCAGGGCCCAACTACTGTGAATTCATGGGTCCAAACCACCAAATTTCACGGCTTTAGACCCTGCTCTCCTGTAATCTGCCAATGCAGCAGAAACAGGAGGTCTCGCCCAGCACAGTCCTTCTGCCATGTGAGGTACTTGCTTTTTACCCTGGAAATCCTCAAAGTGCAGGCCCTGTAGAAACAGTGTTTTGGGAATCCTGATTTATTGTATCCTGCTGATTCCAAATCTGATTTACTCCTTTTACTGGTAAAGGGAAGTTTTTTCCTAACTGCAGCCATTGTGAGCCAGCCTGTCAGTCAGGCTGGAGCAATTCCTTTTCTGGGATTTTGAAAATTTTTGGGTTGCTCATTTTTGAGCAACCTGCTGTAGTCAGAGGTGTCCCTGCCCATGGCAGGGGGGTTGGAACTTGATGATCTTTAAGGTCCCTTCCAACTCTAACCATTCTATGATATGATTCTATGATTGCCATTGGTAGCAAAGATTTTAGCAGCCAAATTAGGTCCTCAGAAACAGCTACGCCAATGCAGCTGAGACACATGCACGTCTCCAGCTGTGACCAGTGTGGCCATAGAGACTCTGGGCCACAACACTTCTGCGTGACCAACTCACTGTTGTCACTGGGTTGAGTTACATGTGGTCTGTTGGCAGGCAGGGCAAGTATACAGTTGTTATGGATAAATGGTCAACCACGTCCTGTACCAGCTTCCGTCACTTACAAGTAAAGAGGAACTGATCTTATGTTTGTTCAGGGTCCTCAGAAAAACTATTGTAACAACCATAGGTTTCCACTCTCAGGTCTCCTAAAACCGTGCAAAATGAAGGGGTGTTTACTCAGCTCTTACAGGGGTCCTACACCTCGTCTTCTGCCAAGAAAGCAACAAACATGGTATGCCTATCTCGATTCATCCAAATACTAGCTACAGCCACATCCACCTGTCAAATAGCTTAATTGGACTGGAGGTGCCCATGTGCTCCAGGGTTTAGATCTCTCCTTCAAAAAGCCGCTTCCACGCTCTGCCGATGTGTTCCCCACAGCGCCTTCACTCATCTCCTAACAGCCACAGCTCTAATTGTTTTGTTAAATTTTGTGCACGGTTTGTAGCATCCATTATCTCTTTTACATCGTCCCTTTTGAAGGGGAGGCTCCACGCGGGCTCATTCGGGTAGTTCCAGCAGACCTAAAAAGTCAGTCTTCACTTCGTCTTGGTACAGCACCATCTACAGAAATCAGAGCATAAATGCAGAGCGAGAAAGGGCAGCAACAACAAGAGCAGAAGAAAGCAGCGTGCCTGGGAGAGGGATATGAGGAGAAAAAGAGAGAATTTTCTTTGATGTATTCGTTTTCTCTTATTAGTATCCATCTAGTGGTGCTCAGGCTGAGATAGCTGACCTGTCCAAAAGTTAGTGATCCACACACAATCCACTCCCAATAGTGCAAAAGTACAGACATCACAGAATGAAAATAGCAGAAGTCAAGATGAAGGAGGAAACCACGGGCTGCCAGATATGAGTGGGAATAACCTAAGTTCACCCAAGTGGCAGAGGTACTATCTTAGTTTGTGGAGAGTGAGGGGAAAAAATGTCTTAACAATCTCATTCTCCCACCTATAAGCACATCTCTTCTGTGTTTTCTATGCTGCTACTGATAAAGACTGCCCAAGCTTGAAAGGACCTGGCAGGGTACGAGGTCAACCTTATACAATTTCCTCTAATTGTGTGGGTCTGGCTGACCTCCTTATTCCAGCGCAAGGAGGGATAACGGCAGGCAGAGATGACAAGGGAAAAAGGCAGCCAAAACTTTTCCTGCCCCTGTGGCAGGAGACTGCCTACGATCACAGACCTCCATTTCCATAATACAGGCTCCTGGTGCCTGGGTGCACTGGCTTCTCGCTGCTGCCCACCAGGGACGGCAGCCTGCCCACACTGCCCGTGCGAAGGATGTAGCAGGAGGGACAGGGCATTACACACCTGAATTAGCCTGACCTGCCCGGAGCAGATGGCAAGCTCAGGTTTGTCCCTGCCTTGGCTTTCTGTTCCTCTGCCCATGCATTGGGTTCCTCTGCCGAAGAGAAAAAGGGGGGAAAAGATGCTCCTGTGTGCTGTGAGCCAGCCCTGCCCTCTGCTCCATGGTTGCCTCCTTTGGCTGCAGGTCCTGGAAGTGCTATGTCTCTTTTCAGCTCAGTTTCTTAATTTAGAGGGTGCTTTTGTGCTGCAGAGGGTGTTTCACTGTTTTCTGGGAGATCTGCGTGTGGGTAAAAGCAGTAACTCATCCCCTGGGCGACCACCGCCCAGACATCATAGGATGGCCCCTGGAGCAGCGTCCCCTCCGGACCAGAGGGGAATTGTGCCTCCAGCTCTCTGCGTGGCACTTGCACAGCTCTTCCCAGCGACGTTCTTGACGTCTTGCTAGTCCTGGAAGGAGGTGCATTGGGCATTGGTACTAGCTTAAAAGTTTATTTGAATTGCTCCCTGGAGATGGTGCCAGTTTTGTGTTTAGCTCTATTGGAAAGAGATGAGAAGAAATTTCACAGAGACAGTAAGTCAATATCGGTGCTCATAGGTATCGCTTCATAATAATGCCTTTTGACAAATGGATGTCAGTTCTCCAGAAACTTAGCTCAAGAAAGCAGAAAATGAAAACTTGCTGCAAGTTTTTATTGCCGATGTTTCATGTACAATCACGGGGAGTCTGCACCATCTCCTTTCTCGGCGCTTGTGTTCCTAAGGAGATGAAAATGTAATAGATGGACAGCAGTAAAATAAATCACTAGCTCTTAAAACTATGGAAAATAGTATCACAGGGAATAATTACTCAGAACCACTAAACAGTTCTGCAGAGAGGTGATGTGTTTTTAGAACAGATCTATCATGGCTGGAAGAAGCTGCAGGATGTGCCCCATAGGTCTGTGGTGGTGCTGGCCCAGGGGCTGGGTTGCTGACAGCAGCAGCGTGACGTGAGAGATGCCGGGGCTGCTGCTGGCGCGCTCTCCCCTCCTGGGGCAGGACCGCTGGAGCCCGGGCTGCAGCTCCTCCTCTGCTGGCACCCAGGGCAAGGCTGGAGTCCTCTGTCCACGGCCTGTCCGTTAGGTTGTAAAAGCACTTTGGAGCGTGTAAGGACTGTCCTCTTGGTTTCCTTGTTAACTTCTTGCCTTTACAAGAGGAAAGGTAAAACAGTGTCCTTTTCCAGAGGAGCCAAGTGGCTGCGATGGTCATTCACTCTCGTGGGAGATCCAGATGCTCAGCTTATTTGCAGTGATCCTCCCCAAAATGCAGACTCATTTAGACTATGGGAGAGACAGTTTACTGGAGCTTGCAAAGGCAAAATGGAAAAACGTGCTGTCTACACAGAGGAGGATTTATCGGCTCTTTTCCAGATTTGTCATGTTTGCCTGTCACCTGCGAGCACGTGCGACCTCCCAGCCACCTCGGGATCCCTTCCTTTTGTGAGGCCTTGGCTCCTGGCAGGTGGTGGTAGGGGCTGCTCTGGCTACCTGGGGCTGCGCCCGAATTTTGCAGGGAAATGTAAATTGTGTGAGGTGAACTCTGGAGCTCGCTGCTGGCAATGCTGTCACATCACAGGGCTGTCTGTCTCTGCCACCCTCCTTATCCAGAAAGCACACGAACCTGCCAGTCTTAAAAACTCCCAAACGAGGAGCCTGCAACGCTCTGAAATGCACTACTTGGCTTGGCAGGGCTGAGCGGATTATCCACTTAAAACTCAAACCGTTGTGTTGATAAACTTTGACATGAAAGGATTTGGAAAGCTTTAGGACCAGAAAACCACAGGAGAGTAGGTTTGGAGGGGATCTTGAGAATGGCTCAGTACATCTCCCCGCTGTGAAACAGGGACAGGCATATCTAGACTGCCGCTAGCTCCTTGCCTCACCTGGTAGGGAAAAACACAGAGAAAATGGCTGGAGCATCTCTGGAGATGTGTTGTTCCTGCACTTCTGCTGGCAAAGTCCTTCCTTAATGCCAGGCTCAAATTTCCCCTGCATGTTAGAGTGCATCGTCTTTGCTCTGGACCTGGAGCAGGACTGGTTTGCTCCTCTTTGCAAAACCCTTTACTTCCGAGGAGATTGTAAGCGCGTCCTCCCCAAGCCTCTTCTCTTGTAGACCAAATACAGTCAACACCATTAAACTTGTCCTCCTAGGTCGTGTTCTGAAGCTGCTCATGGTTTTTGCTGTTCTCCTCTGGACTCCCTGCAGCTCACAGTGGGGGGGTGGTTGTGCTGGTGCCTGGCATTGCTGGTGGCTGTGCCCCGCTGCTGACTTCTCCACTCGTGCTGCTCAGCAAGGGTGGGGGCTGTGTCTGGGCCTCCCCTCACCTCCTTCAAGCTCCTTTTCAAAGGTCTCACCTCACACCCGCTGCAGGAGACTCCAGCAGTTGAACTGAGAGCGTGGCTGGGCTGGACCCATGGCCTCCCACTTCCTGAGGGGCTGCTGCCCCGCAGCCCTGGGGAGCGAGGGACCGGCCTTGTCTGTGGCTGGCGTTAATGCCGTCAGAGCCAGCTTCTCCGAGCTGTGCAGCGGTGAAACAAATCGGTCCCCTCTGCAGGAGGCAGTGCCCTGTGGGGGTACAAAGCCTGCAGACTGCGTCCACCTCCAGCTCTTGCGCTCTGTGCTCCAGCGCCGTCTTCTTGTGCAGAAACCCTGATGTATTTAAATTGCGTTTGTAAGATGTTCGGCCTAATGCTTGTGCTGGCCAGTAGCTTTGAAGAGCTTTGCTTGGCCCTACTGAGGAGACTACACGTCAGTCTTGCTAGACCTGTTTTCAAAAGCAGCCCTTAAATCTGTGCTCTGAAACTGCTCTTGCAAGCACATGGGTGAACAGCTTGGCCATGCCGGAGCCCTGGCTGGTGATTGCGAGTGGAACGTGTATAGAACAAACCCCAAATGAACAAGTGTAGAGGTTGACCCAGGGCTATCTTGAAAAAAGAGAGCATTGTATCTTCTTTTCTTTTCTGCCAAGCCACGTATACTGAGCAGCCCTCTCAAGTCATTTGAGGATCTTAGGATGTGCAAAAAGAACAAATGCGAAGATGCTATTCAGTAAATAAAGTTCTGGGGTGACGTGCCAGCACGGTGATGATGCAGCAGCTCTAGGTGCCCAGGACACCACATGACCACAGACCCCTGGGGACTGATGCACCAGGCCAGATCCGTGTCCCGCGGCACTGCTCCCCTCTGCTGCTTGTGAGAGACCCTGAATAAACCCAACCTCCTTTTTCCTCCAAAGGCTCAGAGCTCGGCTGCTGTAAGCTGCAGCTAACGACTCACAGTCCGTGGAGAGCTTTCCAGTTCCACTGCCTAAACCCTTAGATATGTCCTTAAATCTTATGTTAACAATAAAATGTGAAAATGTGCATATCCAGGTAAAGGCTTCATGGAGAATGGAAGCATGAGGCTCAAAAATATCTTAGCTATATAAATATTTTGTTTAATAAAAGGGTAGTTATATATATACACACACATATATATGTAATTTACCAAGGACTTCCTGGCTGCCTGTTTTCCTGAGTGTCATGGTGGTAATCTTGGCATAATTACCAGGTAGACAGACAGACAGATTTAGCCTTTAGTGTAAAAGTGCTTCTTAAAGCTGGGGTGTTGGAGTGATTTTCTAGTTTCTTACTCCCCATGCTGTGCAATCATGCTGGGCTGCCCATCGCATAGGGCTTCCTGGGACACCAGCACCGAATGGCGGCATGGCACTTTGAAGGTCTGTCCATAATATGGGTACCATTAAATAGCCTTTCTTCAGGCTATGCAGGATTCAGGAGTGTGACTGCATGGGGAAAAAGAGAAACAAGTACTCTGAGATAAGTGCATACCTCAATATTTTAAATTTTTGTTGTTTAAAAGCCAGCTTACTCCCAGAAAGGTTCAAGACGAGAGCCACCCTTCTTTTACCTTTTTGGCCAACAAGGAAGCAGACCTCAGTAAACAGCAGCCCAGGGAAAAGAGAATGTTACTCAAAGACTGCATAAAACTACAGTTGGCTATAAATCACAAAATTTAACCTCACATCCCAACTGTCCTACATTTTCCAGGAGTGTGTGATTTTTCAGACTTACATTTACCATTGTGAAGGTTTCCAGAAAGTAACATGACGTCTGTTTGTCACAATGTGGTGTAGTAAAAATTCATTTTAGTTTCCGTGTTTGTGCTGCCTGAAATGGCATATCTATGACTGCTCTAATCTCTATAACCACAATGTGCCAACTGACTTAAAAGTTATGGTGACATCAAAAATTATTTTATTTAGCACTGAGTGGAGTTGAGGACTGAGAGTTGTTCTCCATTTTGGGGCGGGTGGTTGGCCTGCAGGATGACCCAAGAGTGAAAGAGGGGCCTCACGTGGGATGGGAGTCCTGGGAGAGGGATGGGTGCTGAAGGAGTCACCCCGTCCTGCCATTTGGGTGGGCTATGGCACCACGGCGATAACGGGTTTCTTTGATGTGGATGTTACACATCAAACCAGTTAAAATTTCTGCCACATCCCATGCTTTCACTTGAGGTAGCCACCATGGCAAGTACTATTTTTTCGAGTTAATTTTAGACATCAAGAAAACCTAATTCCTTCGGGTTGCTTTCAGTGCTGCAGCCTGAGAAAGCGCAGCGCAGTGTCGGTGATCTGTTTTCCACAGGGGCTGCTGCGATGCGCGCCGCTCCACGCAGCTCCAAAAGAACTGGGGCTGCTGTAATTAACGCAGCAAAACCTTGTTTCTGGTGTCAGTGAATTCCTTATGTTTATACGGTGAGGAGTGCTAAAAGATGGACCATAATAGTCTATGTTTAAAAAAGAAAAAAAAAAAAAAGAAAAGGAAAAAAAAAGGAAGAAAGCAAAAAAGAAAGGAAAAGGAAAAAAGGCAAGAAAAAAGAAAAAACCTTGAGATGAAAGAAGCTCCTGCACCCTTAGAAATGGGCTGTATCCACAGGCTGGAGGTGTGGGGCAGTGGCTGGGAAAGGCTTGGAGAGAGCAAGGTGAACCCCGGGCATGGAGGCCTCCCATCATCTATTTTCCTGAAAATGAATACAACAATGGCAAAAATCCTGCAGTAAAATTTGCAGGGTGACTCGGGGCAGGGAAACTCTGCTCGCTGCAGTGGGAGCCCCGGCAGTCTCACCCCCCTACTTGTTACTGGTGTCTAAAGGAGACTTGTGGGGGTAAGAAGCAGGGAGCAGGAAGGGCTGGCACTCTCCAAAACAGGCCCATCTTAAATTACACATTTCACTATCCAGACAAAAATGAGCAATTTGCGTATTTTAACTGGAATATGGGGAGTCTGATGAAGCTCCTGCTGCTGGACTTTTGCTGGCTGCTGTGTTAAGGTTTCAGGATGGATCTTTCTGGATTTCCACCTTCCCACATGGAGCTGCATCTTTCCAGGCTCCCGCAGTAACAGCCCTAGATGCGTTTTCCACTGATGTTCTTATGTGTGCATTTAATCCAACAGGATCTTCAGGTCTCAAAATTGGACCTGAAAAAAGTACCATTTGAATTGCACATTAGCTAATTGCTATCACAAGCGATGTTTACCCTTTGTGTTTGAGGAATGTGAAGACCTGGACATTGCGAAGCCCAAGCAGGTGATGCAGCGTGGCCCCGGTGTCACAAGAAGTTTATTGAGAGAGGAATGATTGCAGATTTCTCTTTGTGGGGATTAACCAAAGAGTCAGTTACGCTAAATATAAACATATGTTTAAGTTAATTCGATCTTCATGCTAGATAAAGCATGGTGATCATTGACCAAAGTGCTTGTGCTCAGAAGAAAGCTCTCTGCAGTCTGAGGAAGGCATACCCTGAAGCTGTTTGAGCTGGAGTTTGCCTGCCCATGGGCAGCATCCTCCTCTGGAGCCAGCTGGGCTTGCGAGTAGGCTGCCCCTCGCTGTTGCAGGGATGGCTCCCACCGACGTGGAGGTTTTCTAATTCGCTTCAGCCCAGATGGGTGGCGTTAGGGCGGATCAGCATGCTGGCTGGCTGGGGCTGCACACAAACCCGCCTGCCGGAGCCCTGGAGGGGTGCCCAGCAGCCACGCAGAGGGGAAGGACGCCGGACGTTGGTGCAGTCGGCAGATGATGCCCTAATTCAGTTTCCAAACAGCATTTTGCATTTAGGTTATGCTGACAGGGAGCACCCTGCAGCTAAGCAGAAAAAATCCCCAAATTTGCATGTACTGGTGTTTGCACCAGTTTCTCTGCAGCCACATACAAGCAGTGTAAGTGGAACTGGGCTGCAGCTGCCACAGGCCAGCAAAGCCCAAGCAGCTTTCCAGGCCAGGCATGTCACTGGCGGCGGAGCCGAAGCCGGCCCTGGGCATCCCCTGTGGATGGCTGGTACCCCACAGCCTGACTCCGTGCAAACAGCCCTTTGGATGTGCCTCCCTGCTGATGGGTTCTTGGCTTCCCGGCTGCCAGGGCAGCCCGTTTTTCTGGGAAGGAGGCGATGTGGCGGGCAGCAGAGCTGCTCTCCTGTGTGCTGTGTAGGAGGGCCTCCCATGCCCCAGATACATCAAACCGCGTAACGTTATCTCCTAATGGGAGCGCTGGGACTCTGCTTCAGGAATCTGCAACGTTGCGTCAGTTCCTCGCCAGGAGAGAGGGGCCCACGGGTGCCAGTGGTGTGGGCTGTGGCAGCTGGCTCGTGGACGGGGCACCCGTGGGAAGCAGAGACCCAACAGGAGTTTAAATCAGATATCCCTGCCGAGGGAGCCCTGCGGCACCAAGCACCGTGAGGTCTCCGCTGGCGTTAATCTCGCTCACGTCTTCCTGCTGCACTTCCTCCGGGGACGTGTTTGTAATGGGGTTGGAGGGTGCCAGCAATCCATAAAAGAGTGACAGACAAGCTGTTATATTGTTATATTTTGCTACCTATCATTTTAATGTCACTTTTAATGTATGAATTATACCCCCATTGTGTGTAATTATATTTCTCCTCCCAACCCTGCTCAAGGAACAATGAAAAGATGGAGCTGTTAATATTAAAAACAGCACATCTCTCTCAAAAAAAGTTAGAGGTCACACCTTAGTTCCTAGTGCATGAGGATAGTTAATCAAAAGATGATGGGACTAGAATGAGTATGGGGACAGAAATATCCTGCACAATTTCTTGTGGAATTTAATTAGAAAGGGAATATTAATAGCATCTGTATGTGCAACTATTTTGCCTTGCAATGTGAATAGCCTTACTAGGAGCCAGGCTGATGGAAAGCCCATTGAACTTCTCTTTCTTTGCTCCTCTTTTTTTTTTTTTAAATAAAGAAAAATAATGAGCCAAAATCAATAATAATAATAATACTTAATAGCAATAAACCCCAGCAGGAATCAACTTCCTATCAGCTCTCCTTAGAGTTTCTCTTTTAGGTCAAGAGATGATGCTAATCGATGAGGCATTTTGCAAAAGTTCGTGCTCTCCTTGTCCCAGTAATGAACTTTCAACCTTTAATTTTCTTAGTAGCACATGGTTCCTTGGTGAGAAAGTCACTGAGGAGACCTTCATGTTGGAAAACCAATTATTTATGCTAACTGGGGGGTTGGTACTGTTTGACTTTGGTCCCTGGTTGCTGGGCAGGTCCATTCCTGGGCCAGCCCGTCACTGTGGGATAAGCGGTGGCTGCAGATCAGAGCTTCCAGGCTGCTTCCTTCCCAAAATGACACACTGTCCTCCTGGGGCAGGGACCTCATTCTGGCTTCAGATTCGCAGAGTGCAACTGCTGGATTGAACAACTAGGAAATGTTTAAGAAGAAATATAGATAGCTTTTTATAACAAAGAAGTGGATTTCCTTCCCTGCCCACTCAATACAGACTGAGGTTTTTAATATTCCTTTTTATTAATTTTCTCACAAAAGAGAAAAAAGTGAATATATTCAATATCTTGCAACTTGATTTCTATTACGAGATCATAAAGCAAACTCTGTTTCTTAATGCATTAAGAAATTAAGGCTTTGTTAATTGAATTCAGTATAGCTTGCAAAATGTTTTGTTCAGATAAAAACTGCTAAAAAAATGCAAAGCATTTTCTTACTGGTTATTTATTTTGTTTGCTTTCCCTTTGTGGTTCCCGTGCTGGCAGGCTGGAGACGCTGCAGGCATCGGGCAGAGCGTGGCCTGGCCATGCCTGGCATGGGGGCACAGGTTTGCAGCTCTACTGGGATGTGATGGGAGATGTGGACCAAGGGGAGGTGAGAGAGCATGGGGAGGAGGTGGACACTAAATGGGACGGGACGTCCCTTGGGGTCACACATGCTGTTCCCAGCTCTGCCTCGATGAATGCTGTATCTCAAACAGTCCATGCTTCAAGTGCTCAGGTTTCTTAATTATTTTTTTCTGTGCAGCAGTCCTGATGCTGAAGGAGATCAGGTCTGTAAACCAAATTAAATTTCGTTCTTAGTCCCCAGGCATGCGCCGGCGCTGGTGCTGGAGACAGGACTGCAGCAAACCCCAGTTGTGCCATTGCCTTTAGTCGGGGCCAGGAACTTGCCCAGCAGTTTCAGAACAGTAGCTTGTAGCAGAAAGCTTACTCATGTGTCCCCTAGGACAACTCTGCCCAATGCAACTGCTTTAAATTGTCTTTCTGCTTCTTTGGTTCATTGTGGTATTTTCAAAAACGCTCCTTTTCTTAGGACAATGAAGGACCTGCGTAGCCCGTCAGTCATGTCAGAGCCTTCCCACGGCAGCGCCCGTCCCACGAATGGCACAGGGCAGGCAGCAGTGCGGCGCGGGGCCTTGGTACAGCAGCGACAGAGGGGTGGAGAGGTGCCGGTCTCCTCTCTCTCACACGGGCATAAGCAAAGACCGTTGCCAGTGAACCCACTTGGTAAAGCCAGTTCCTTGCCCTGACACGGGGCCGTTCTCCCCCTGAGGTTTTATGGCGTTACAGGTAGAGATGCAGCCAAAGCTTTTGCTGAGCTGCCCTGCAAATGGCAGCGCCTCGTCAACAGCCGCCTTCACAGCACCGATGTCAGGAGCCCAGGTTTCCCAGAGCCGCAGCAATGCGATACGCCCTTCGCGGCAGGGACGGCCAGAGCAGGGGGAGCTGCTCTATTAGCAGATGGCTATTAGGAAGGGGGAGCACTTGGCTACCTCAGAGCTTGGATTTGTATTTCCCTAGGAGAAAAAGTGTGTTAATTCGAGGGAGGTTTGCTTTGACCTTTAGATGAAGACAATCTTTGCTAAGCATTCAGGCTGTTATTTTGTAGTGGTGCCTTGTTTTCCTGAAGTTTCTTCAATGTAAAGAAGAAACTTCTTCTTGGTAAAACCGAGGTCTTATTTCATATGTGACATAAGCAGAATGATCTCTCATCATGTCTGGCAAAGATTTAAAAAGTATTCATGGGAGCAAGTGTCATCTGGGCGTGTATGTTTGAACACGGTTCTTGTGGGATCATTTGAGTCCCTGAGTTGTGGGCTCTACAGTTAGATCACTGACTCAGCTGAGTGACTTGCACAGTCACGTGGAGCCGGGTGACATGCTACAGGCTGAGCATCTATGCGGATAATAAGAATCCCACCATTTGCATTCCTCCAGCATGCCCATCTTTTCCAACCAATGGCCCCTGCCAGCCTTTCGGAGGTGGTGGAAGTCAGTGCTTGGTTTATATCCTACCAGACAGTGGTACAAAACCAGCCGGTGCGCAGACCCGAAACGCCACGCTGCAGGGCGAGCGGCGCCCACCGAGGGCTGCCGTGTGCGCCCAGCCCCGGCACGCTTGTCCAGCCAGCCAGCTGCTGGAGAAAGGACCGGCAGCTCAGCAGAGCGGGAGACGGCCGCCGGCGCTGCAGCGGAGAGCCATTGTGTGACAAGGAGTGCGTGTTCCCAAAGGCAGACATCAGCTCGTGCTGGGATGAACTGGGATATTCACATTGCTCCTCACGCTGCTGCTCGTGCCAGCGCAGGGGAGGTGGAAACCTGGATGGGCCTGAGCATCCTTCCTTTTCAAAACCTTTTATTTCTGGAAGAGAGCCAGTGGCTGCAGCACAAGCCGAGAAGAGGAAGCGTATCGCCTCCACGCAGGGGCACAGGCATGTTCGGGCACTGGGGCCGCTGGCGGCTGTCGAGGATTTCCAGCAAGTCCTAGCTCTTGGGCTTGTGCAGGCACTTGGGCTCCAATTATAGTGATATCTTGCTCTCAGTCCAATTAAAATTTCATAATCTCTCCACCAGCTGGGGTGGACAGAGTGTTATGCGAGGTCAAGAAATATCTTCTAGCTACAGTACTTCTCCAGGAAGTTTTTGGCTCCGTGAGGAATAGTACCTATACAGATCCAATGGAGAAGGGCTGTAAAACCGCAGAACTTGCAGCTTCCTTGCAGCCCTTTTTGCAAGCTATTTTATTCTACGTTTGGGGGCAGGAAAATTAGGCTTTGAAATATGAGTTGTAGATAAGGCTGTGAGGAAGCTTAGGATCACAGCCTTAGGTGAAAATAAAGCTGTAATACATAAAGCATTAAAAAGGTGAAGTATAATGGCAGCCTCCAAAGACTTCTGAACAGCTGCAAGGAAGTCTGCCTCATTGCTGTGATTTTAACATGAATTATATGACACTAGGAAAGACCTGCTTCTGATCAGAGAAATGGCTGCATGGCTGTTTGCTGCAATACACCAAGGGCTCTATTTTAATCAGAGGTAGCTGCCATTCGGCCACCTTTTTGTTAATGGTGTTATTGATTATACAGAGCCGCTCGTAAGCCTCAAAGCACTTTACAGAATTAGGGGAAGCCTCAAGAGCGGAGTTGTTGTTTGTTTGTTTTTCCTTTGCAGAGCAGCTTCACCGCAGACCAAATCCTGAAGTCCATACTTAGCTCCGTCTTAGCCAGACCTCGCTTAGGCAAAGGTCCAGCTGGCTCGGGTGCTCGCCCAGCAAAGGCAGGGAGCAGCGCGGGGCCCCGTCCGGTGCGAGCGGCCGGTGCAGCCAGTGGCGGGAAGTGCTCGGATTTTGCCCAATAATTAAATTTGTAAATAATAAATTAAGTAATTCATTTGGGCCTTGACGGTGCCTGTCTTCAAGAGGAGTGGTGCTCACCATTTAGGAACGGCTCATTGTGGGCAGAGCCAGGCAGGGTGCGCTGCTGCAGCCCCGTGCAGCGTCACCGTCTGGGGCATCCAGCCCAAGTGTCACTGGTGTGCCCAGCCCAGGCGTCACTGGTGTACTTGAACGTGTTTTGGTTTACCAGCCTCAGTGAACGGAGCCATAACCCTGACAGCTGCCCGTGCCCTCCCTAGAGCTTTCAGCCAAGAACGTGCTGTGCTGGGAGGCACTTGCTTTGCTCTCCGAGCTGGCTCTGGAAGTGCAGTTAGTGAGGTGCAAGGGGACAGGCGAGCATGGCTTTTCATCAGGTAGGAAAACTTTCACAGCAGAAGTTGTCTCCTCCTGCGAGCAGCTCCTGGCCTGGCGTGACAGCAGCAGTGCTGCTACCATCTGTTGGCGGAGAGCAGAAAAGGAGCAACAATAAACCCCTTAATAAATCATATCCCAGACGCACGGGTAGGTGTGGCACCAGGTTGGCCACCATCCCTCAGCGAGCTTGGGAAGGTGTGCCATGCCACAAAGACCCCTCGGAAAAGCTGGGTCAGAAGCTTCAGTGAGGACAGTGCCGGCTGTGCTGGCACTGGCGAGTGGCAGGTGACACTCAGCTTGGGGCAGTGGGGAAGACAGGCGGCACGCTGCAGCAGGCTGGCAAGGAGCAGTGGCCTCCCACTGCGTTTTACTCCAAAATCCCATCCCTGGTGGCTACTCCCTGGGGAGATGGGACGGATGGTGCAGGCAGGGGCAGTACCGGAGGGGACAGCACAGCTCCTGGGCTGCAGCTTTGCCAGGGCCACACTACGCGCTGCCGCAGCACAGGTGCTTAGGACACAGTGGGTGCTGGGGCTGGCGAGCCCCGCAGGGTGTCTTCTCCAGGGCACAGTGGCTGTGCAGGGCAGCGCTGGCATGATAGGGGTCTCCTGGGGAGCTAATTCTATATTTCCAGGGCACAGTGGCTGCACAGGGCAGCGCTGGCATGGTGGGGGTCTCCTGGTGAGTTAATTCTGTATTTCCAGGCCCCTTTAGCAGAATGTCCTGGCGCAGGGGAGCCTGGCAGAGCTGCAAAGGGGGGGCTGAGCCGCTGCGAACAATGCCTCTAAGAAGTTGATGGTATGTCTTAATGTCCGAGAGATGCTTGTAGAGATCTGACCTGCCCTTGCAGGTACTGCTGACCCCTGGCAGAAGGGTTACAGCTCCTGACATTTATTTATCGTTTTAGAGGACACTCGATTTATCATTTAAAGGTGCTCTCTAAGATGGCAACCAGCCTTGACCACGGTCCAGCTCATCCCCCCAGCTCCCTGCGGAGCAAGGCTCCTGCAGCTCCCGCAGAGGTTTTCTGTAAATGTTGTAAAGCTCTTTTTGTATTTTTAATAACAAGGTGGACAATAACTCTATTTACAGGGAAATCTTCCTTTTGCGGGAGTATCATGTATACCTCTTTCTTATTTGTTGCTCCCTGTTCCTACAACCCTCTTGCAAATGGGTAATTCTTGTTCTGATTTTTTTCTAGCAGAGATGTTTTGTTTTCCTGTTGGCTGATGCTGTCTGTTCAGTCTGTGGAGGATTAACCTATGCGCTGTTGCTAGGTGGCCTTAAGCAAAGAAATAACGCAGATCACAGGCTCCTGCATTCCTACAGTATGTAACTCCCTTGTTCAGCACGATTTTTCTTTCTCTATCCTTCTCATGCTTTGTGTTTATGGCTGCGGATGTATATATCAGAGGATGCTCATGTAATTTGAATAAAAATAATGGACCATAGCCCCCTCAAACATCAGGTTTATTTGGTCTTAAAATATTTAGTAACTAACTCTTTGCCAGCTGTTTCCGTGGCTTGGTTTCTGATGGTGTCCAAGCCTCTTCCATCATTTTCAAGATTTTTTTTCTTCCTGATGTGAGGTCTTGGGCTCCTGAAGGACACACAGCTTGTCATCACAGCCCGCAGGTGCTGGGAGCAGGGGGTGCCAGCGGGGCCAGCACCCCTCTGATACCACCTGGCTGTGTTGGGATCTCATCAGAATTGCAGCGTGATGGGTCTGAGCATCCCATCATGTTCAAGAAAAAAAAAATACTGAGAGCTGGGAAGAGCTCAAGGAAGAGCTGGAAAAGTGATTGCAGGGCCAACAGAACTGGCTGGGGAGGAAAGATTAGAAGAATTTTGTAGTTCTGGCACGCTTTACTGCCAGGTCACTGTCTTACCCCTGCCTGTTGTATTTTGCAGCAGTTTAGTGCTTTTGTTCGAAGGACCTTTGAAGTCTCTTATGACCCAAATACAGCCTGAGTCGTGGAGCATTCCCCAGAGAGAGCAGCAGTTATCAGCTCCATTTGTGCACTAGTGAAACTGAGTCAGAGTGATTCAGAGCCGTGTTTTCCTCACAGGGTATGCTCAAATGTAGGTTTTAGAGGTAACTGCACTTCAGGTAGACACAGAGCCCGAGTCCCGTGGCACTGCCCAGGGGCCATACAATATTCACCAAAAACCCAGTCACGCTTCTGTCTAGTCCAGAGCCTAAGTTCTGTCTCTGCTCCAGCTCCCGTCTGCCGGTATTGCTCTGGTCCTCTGTGCCCTGCCTGCATGGGCATATTTTCTATTAACTAAAAATAGTGACAGGATTTTGCCGCGTGATTTCATAGTAAAACGGGACTCTGCAGCCTTCGTGCAGGCATATCTGTACTAACTTCTGATAGCATTAGAGAGGCAGAGACCTCAAAGGCACTCCGTTTCTTCAGAGGGGGGGTGGATGAGAGCACCCTGTGCGGGTGAATGGGTGCCTTCTTGCTGCGTGTCCCTGGGGAGAGCACCCGCAGGTCTGGCTCTTTCCAGGAGACCTGCGGTGTCTGCACCTCCAGAGCGAACCGTCAGAATAAGACAGTTGTATATATCTGGGAAAGCCTTTTATCCCAACCTTTTTTTTCCTGTTGTTGGACAACTAATTCCCTGTACTGACTGCTGATACCTTGGGATTTCACTTTCTTTTTCACTTTGACCTATCCTGCTGTTTGAACTGCTCGTAAGCAGCGTTTATCAGCCCTCTTCGAACGCTGATGAGAGCTGAGTGAATACATCACCGTGAATATTTAATGAGTTGGGGTTTGAAGTTTTCATGTGTCTTTTCTTGAGAGTTCATTTTACAGATGTTTTCTGAAATGTGGTTATTCTGAAATTGCTTGAAATCTCCTGAAATTGTACACTGGACTATTAAATGAATATTTCACCCTGACACCGTACAGGGCAGTTAACACTGACCCTGTAAAGCCCACAGTGTTGTAGGCAGGTCTGGCTGGGGCGCGTGCAGCCCTGTTTCGAGGGTACACACTCAGACGTGCAAATGTAGGCAGCAGTTGCCATGAATATTTTCCACGTCCAAAACACGCGTGCCATTACTGTTGTGCCCAGGAATGCTCAGGTCATTTGACCAGTAAGTAGAAGACAGGTACAGTACAGCCCCAGGCAGAGCTGGCAAAACCCACTCCAAATTACAGACATCTTTGTTTTGCACCACTATCACTTGCCCAGCTCCATTTCCGATCCCCAGCTAGGGGCGATATGACCCACGGGCTGGCAAAGTACTTACTGTGGGTACGTTCCTCCTTCCCAGCCTCTTGTTTTTCAGGCTGGCTCGCATGTTGAATCTGGCAGTTTGCATTAATAAAATAGGTTGGTCTGAAATGCCCACAGGATTTTTTTTCTCCTAGCACAGCAGGGTGGGATTTTTTGTATATAAAAAGAACTCTGATGTAAAAATACATATTTCTACAAAGCTCTTGTGTTCTTCCTCCTGCGGCTCTTTAGTTCAGCCGCCCCAGCGTGGCCCCGGCGCTCGGCACTGGGGATGGCCATCTGCGCCACGCGAGCACGGAGCCGCAGCCGGGATGCGCTGCAGCGGAGCGTGCACCTGCGTGCAATACGGCCACGCTGCGGGCCTGCTCACGTGCACTGTCGGGGCTAACGGCGGAGGGGAAGGACGGGCTTGCGGCAGGGCGACAGCCGGGAGTTCAGGAGCGTTGACTGTTCCATACAGCTAGCCTGCCTTTATCCTGTGGTCACTGGGCAGGTCGCTGCTGAAAACACCCCAAAAGGGGGAGCTCCCCTGCCTTGACGCCACTCCGACTGGGACAGGAGCACCATGGCAGGGTGGTGGTACTGGCTGGGGTGAATGACTCCCCCAAAGCAGAGAGCAGGCAGACCCCCGCTGCCGTCCCGGGGCTGGTGCTGGGACCCTTGGAGGAACAATCCATCTTTTTCCTCCTGCCGTGGCGGTGCCTGAGGCAGCAGCCAGCAGGTGGGCTGACCCCGCTGAAAGCCTGGGGGCAGCTGTGGCCCCGGGCAGCCTGACCCAGCTGGGAGGAGGTGGTCTGCAGGAAAACTCGGTCTCTGGGCTTCAGGTGGGTCGCTGCCTCTTGCCTCCGTGTGCGTGCCCACCCGGGGAAGCAAGGCGAGTGGCTTGGGAGGAGCGCCGGCTCCAGATGCCATGTCTCACCCTGCGGGGGGCAAGTCTCCTCTACAAATTGCTGGAGAAGAAACAGACTGCTGTGTGTTGGGAACTATTTTAACTTAATTCCAGAGGAAAGGGTGATGGTTGTTGCTACTGTCTGAAATAACTCACAGCCCTGCAGTAGCCTTGAGCCGAGAGCTCTTTCAGGTGCAGATGTCTGCTAATGCCGAAACAGAAATAGTACTGATGGTTTTGTGAACTTTATACAATTAAGGAATCTTCTGCAGTTCCTAAACCAGGTTCTTTAGTCTTTTTTCTTTCTTATATAGGAGAGGGCCATGGTCATGGCTAAAATTAGAAAAGTGTTAAAACCTGGCACTGTATACATGTAGCTTTCAAAATATGAAGGCTGAGGTTTTGGAAAGGCCTGAATTTACTGGGAATTCATTTCCACCAAAAGTCGAAGGAGCTCAGCAATTAGCTTCCCTAACTTTGTCAGGAAACCCCACACTATATGCCTGCTAGATAGGCCAGGGCACTTCGGGAGCATTTCACAAACTAAAAGCAGAATCATTGATGTAATCAAAACTTCCCGAAGTTTTCGCTGGCCTGTGCGGTATCGGGAGTACTCAGCCGTTGGTTATTAATGATTGCGCAGCACTTGGAGAAAGCAAAGCCTCATACAAATGTTATGTCTTATTGCTATTGATTTGCTGTAAGGGTATGACTTGAGCAGAATATGGTCAAATAGATTAACTTTATTAATTATTTATTACATAGTAACTAGATATTTAATGTATCTGTGCAGCTATTGTGTCTTCTCTGCAGTTTGATTAACATTTTCTTCATGCAGAGGACCAGCACTCATGTGTAGTAAAGCAGCTTTTGTGACATGAAGTCTAGTGGCAGAGCAGTGGCTGCCCGCCGTGAGGGCTAGTTGGTCTGGGGAGCTGGACCTGCTGCAGAGCAGCAATGGCTGCGCCGAGCAGAGGAGCTACCGCCGAGCCACGGCTCTTCAAAAGCAAGCTGTGTGCAGGGGGAGCAGCGCTGCAGCCCCCAGGGTCTGCGCCTGGGAGCGATGCCGTTACAAATCCTTGGCCAAGAAAGCGGGGTTGTGAAAGACTGGCAGCCCAAAGCGGGGGCAGAGGGGGGAGTTAATCTGTGGGATTCGGTGGGGAGAGCAGCAGGCAGCCCCCAACTCCCGCTGCGGGGCTGGCGGCAGCCAGCGTGTGTGTGGGACGTGGGCTCTCCGGAGCCGCATTCAGTGGCTCAGAGGCAGCGTTGCTCCCCGGCTGGCTCGGCCTGGGCTTGGGGCCCCCGTAGCCTCCCCGCACACAAAGCGAAGGCGAAGCCCCCTGTGGGGCGGGGGCTGGCAGCGGATACCAGGCCAGAACTCACAGCCGCCAGCAGCATCACGTGCTCTCGGCTTCGGCTGCTTTCCTTGGGAACGCGTTGGTGACATTTGGGTTTCCTAAACGCAGCAGGCATGTGTGCTGCTTGAACCCAGACCTCTTTTGTGCTCAGAAGAGGCTGTGGGTTGTTCCGAGGGGACCAAGCCCAGGCGCAGGCTGGCAGAAATCAAAGCAGTACACAAATCGGTGCGTTAGGATGGCGTAAAACTCGTTTCGGAGAGGCTGTCCATTCCCAGCCGGCAGCGGGAGAGCCCACACTGCGCACCCCCAGCCTCCTCCACTCACCCCCGCCCCGCGCCCCCCCCTCGCCCCGCCGCGCCGCTCGCTTTCTCACAGCTCCCGCTGCTTCACGTTCCTCCCCCGGCTCCCGTTGCTATGCCCTGCCGGGCCGGCCGCCGGCAGGAATTCATGGCCCGTCCGGCTGCTCCCAGTGTGGCCCCACACCCCTGGCTGCACCTCCCATGAGCCCCCCAAGCTGCCGCCCCGCCACCAGAAATGCACCAGGCTCCTTTCCCACGGCACGTCTTCATGGGGATTCGTGTTTTCCCCTCTCAAGAAGACATCACATCACGCTGTTCACCGCGTGGAGACGGCTCACGAGCCAGCGGCCACTTGGGGCTCGGTTTATCCCCCGGGAGCTGGAGGCACGGGCGCTTGGCGCTGCAGCCCCCCGCTGCCAGCGGCCAGCGCCTGCCTCACTGCGCCCACCACCCCGGCGGCAGCACGGCAATGTTCCGGCTGCCCTGGTGCTGCTGTAGCGTCCATGCTGCGCTGTGCTGCGCCACACCAGGACACGGCAAGGGCCCTGGTGGCAGTGCCCACCTGAGAAAGCCCAGAGCCACACAGCAGTCCCCGGGAGGCCGGTCCCGTGGCACAGCCTGACCCCAGAGAGCAGTGGTGGTTGCCCGCAGAAGCGTGCAGGCTTCAGGTCTGGGAGGTTTTGGTAGCTCTCTCGGATGTTTGTGCCTGCCTCTGGGAAAGGCCGTGCGCTGGGGCCTGGGCATTCGCTGCCTGGTTGGAGGGTGCAGCAATAATATTGCTCCAGCAAGGCAAGATAACCAAATAAAATACACAAACAGCAGGGCAATTTTATAAGTGGTATCGTTATACATATTTTACAAATTTGCACTGCTGCATTTAAAAATGTGCTTTAGGATTAAAAAAACCCAAACAAACAAACGAAAAACCCTAAAAATAAATGTTAACAAACCCAGCTCTCTTAATATCCTCTGGCATCTCCTATTCTGCCCAGCTGACTATAAGCCTTATCACTTATCCTTTCTGTCTAAGAAAGGAGTCCTAACAAGAGAAGAATAAACACTGCCAATCATCGGATCTGAGCAGGACATCAGTGGGGCTGATAATCGGGCAGTATTCTGTGACCCTTCCCAAATCCTGTGGAGAGATGAAACAGGGAGAGATCTGTAAAAACCTGGGCAGATTCTATAGAAACTGCTTGACAAATCTTACTGAATTTAATACAGAATGAGATCTTTTCCCTAGGTTTTTGGCATCATCCCACATTATTCAATAGCGAGGAGATAATTTTCTATTAATTTCTATAGAAGTTTTTCAGAAGAATAAAAACTGCGTGTTCTTACACTGCCACCTGCTCCCCACCACAAGCTCATTCACGTTATCACACCAATTCAGAGGGGGGACCATAAATATCTCAATATTAAAGAACAAACTTTCTTTAAAATGCCGCTTTCAAAACTGCCTGGGGGTCTGTCAGTGCAGCTGTGGGGTTTGTTAATCAATAGCACCACGCAGTACGCCGTGCCTTTTTACGTAATTACAGAGTGAAAGCAGACACAGAAAAGAAGCAAGTGGAAACTATTAATTTTGTCGAATAGGACTTGATTTGTGTTTCAGTTTTCTTTTCTTTGGTGCAGTGGGAAGGAGCTGGAAGAGGAGGTGACAGCGGTGGTTTGGCTGTCCGTCCACAAGCCGCTTGGTTTAACGTGAAGCCTCTGTTTGGAGTTTTGCTTTCCTGGACCCGTGAGCAGCTGTGGGGGTGCAGAGGCAGAGGGGACACGGCTGCTCCCCTGGGACAGGGATGTTGGGCAGAGACGGGGCTGAGCTGGGACATGCTCTGCTGCAGTTGTGAGCACCAGGCTCACACCACTGGTTGCCAAAGCTGCAGTGATGGTTTTAACGGTAGAGACAATCTTGAGGGTGAGAAGGTTTTGTTGCAAAGGGTAAGGATTTCTCTTTGGTTCGTGCTTTTGCTTTTTTAAGAAGCAGCAGTAGTAGTAGATGACAGGCTAATGCTGGCAGGATTGGAAGTGTGGTCAAGGATTACTATTTTTGTTTCATTTATGAGGAAGCAGAGGTGGGGAGAGGTCACTTCTCCCTGTTATTTTACTGGGAATGTACCAGTGGAGTGCAAGTCTTTGGAAACGCAGGAGTTTTTAGACAAACTGTGCTTGCCCATGTAAAATGCGTGTAAAAGCCTAGACCCCGGTGACAGGTTGCTCCTTGGCTGCTGTTAGGAGAAGGTCCAGACGGCCGTTGCCTGGTTTGTGTTTGGCAGTCTTTGATTCGGCATTTTGAGATAGTTCCCATGGTGTGGGTGCTGCCAGGTCCAGTTCCGGGGTGAGTTTGCCCCGAGGCCTCCCAGAACTTCCTAACATCCTGCTGGGACCAGGTGTATTTTATGGCTTTGGAAATGCACCTTACCCTTCTAGAGACGGCCCTGGTCCAGCGTGAGCGAGTGGGACTCCTGACTGCCCGGTGTGATGGCCCCGCTCCTGGTAATGCTGCCAAACCTCTTCTCCAGATAAAGCCCCGTCTTCTGTCTCCGTCGCGTAATTCTGAACATCTCACAAACATTACAGAGATACATACCACAGGCGTTTATAATCATAAGAAGAAACAAGGATGCCTAAATATATGGGGGACGTGAATCACTCCTAATGCTGGAAGTCGATCCATAATACCTTAAATAAGTACTCTGAGTCCAAGTGCTAATTCTCTGCTAATGGGGTATTTGTTCTCCTTCAGTTATGCAAAAGCACCCAGCACTCAGCGTAAAGAGCGCGCTCAGAGGCTTTGTGCTGGCGGAGAACGCGCAGAGCGAGCCCCGAAGGCTGGTTTGCCCCGAGCCCCGTGCTGGGCTCCCGGCGCTGCCCCCGCCGCGCAGCCGCTCCTCTGCTCTGCTCTCCTCTGCTCTGCTCTGCTCTGCTCTCCTCTGCTCTGCTCTGCTCTGCTCTCCTCTGCTCTGCTCTGCTCTCCTCTGCTCTGCTCTGCTCTGCTCTGCTCTCCTCTCCTCTCCTCTGCTCTCCTCTCCTCTGCTCTGCTCTCCTCTCCTCTGCTCTCCTCTGCTCTCCTCTGCTCTGCTCTGCTCTGCTCTGCTCTCCTCTCCTCTGCTCTGCTCTCCTCTCCTCTCCTCT
>VZSF01001350.1:0-22849 GCA_013398295.1 Chionis minor
AGAAAAAACCAAACCAAAACAGAAGCAAAGAAGATATGAAATCACCAGTAAAAGTAATCACACACACAAAATCAAAGAAATCTTACAGCATACAATTACAATCTCATTCTTGTATTTCTGTTGATTCACAGAGACAATGATGAACAGTGAGAGATTAGCCAGTCCACCCCAGAGAACAATGAAAGCACCTGGGTTCACACAAGTTGAGGACCTATCAACATCATCCTAATAGCCAAAGGAGACCATCTCGCCAGCCATTTCTCAGAAAGACTGTCCTAGAAAGTGGTCCAGTTCATTTATTTTTAGATGCTGGGAAAAAAAATAGTAGAAGGGCCATTCCAAGAACACAGCAAGCATTCCTATACAAATGGAGAAATCCACCTGCAGACCAATTCTGGTGCTTCAAACCTGGTAAGATCCAGTTGTGGAACAACAGATGCTCTGTGGATATGATACAGGAAGAGAAATATATAGCAATGACCTCTTATGAAATACAAATTTCCACTATAACCTTATTTGGTTGTTTGGCTTAGGTATTCTAGGCTGTTATTAGGATTTAACTCTACGGATTACCAAACTGAGCAGACACTTCAATTAGACTTTTGCTAATTTAACTGCCTGCTTTTATTATGCCACTATTTCAATGAGTTATTTTCCAAGCTATAAGGTTTCTGTTAACGGCAGAGAGAGATTGCTTTGGATTTATGTCAAAATCAATACAGTGGTTTACTTGTCCTCCAACTGTATTGACACAGTCTCTGGGACTCTATTTGCTTGGTACTTGTAAAAGAGGGACAGTATTCTAATGAATAGGGCCCCAGGGCCAAGGCACAGCTTCCCGTGGAAGCGAAGACTCCTTATAGATGGGTTGAATTTGGTCCAGCATCATTCTCACGGCACAGCTCTGAACAATTTCTACTTTCTCGTGGATATGTGAAAGAGAATCCTTTCTTTCTGGCTGGGACTCCTAAACGCAGCTGCAGAAGACAGCTTGCTTTTATCCTACTCAGCTGGTATGCCATATAATGTGCCCTGACTCCTACGTCTCCTTCAGTTTTCTTTAGGAGGTAGATATTTCATGCTATGTTTTAGCAAGGAAAGGTACAATTCCACCTACGTCCCTCATTTCAGTGCACCTGAAAATGGTTGGGTAAATAAGCAGACTTTGATGTGCATTCCAGAAAGACAGCTAATTAAAGTATGTTTACACCGTGCTGTGCAATGCAGCGTACAGAGACCCAAGGTAGCTCAGGTATGCGGAACAATACAGCTGGGCGAACCCATTCCGACTGCACTAGCCTCTCTGCAGGATCAAAGTCATCGGAGAGGGAAGTGCCTACAACTGTAAGAGGTAATAGCTACTGTAGGTGTTCCACGTAACATGAGCAGATGAAAAAAATTCAGAAGTGTTATTTCCATGTCAGAGTCATTTTAAGCTCTTAAAATATCAGTCTTACTGATGAAGTAATCCTGTTATAACCAGGTTACTGCATACGCAGAAAGAGCTTTGAGATTCATGGACAGAAGACTGTTTCTTATTTAATAAGACATTAGTAGCTTCTGAAGGAGAGATTTTAAAATACTAAATGCTGCATGAATGAAGCAGTTCACTGATGATGCGTACTGATGCTGATATAGCTATGAAATTATTTTTCTACCATCTTCATGAACAGTTTGTGTGCAGCATGTAAAAAAAAAATCTGTAATTCTGACTCACACTGAAAATTTATACATGCTCATATAATTAAGGACAGTATATTGCCTTTTTTTTTTTTTAAATAGAGCTCAAAAGGGAATTTTCAAGAAAAGAGACTGCTTCTGCTGAGGGTACAGATACAGAAGAATAAACAAGTGTGTGTATTTTAGAACTTCCTAGTCTTTTTAGCCATGATCCAATGACTACAACATTGGAAAAATAATGCTTGTTAAACTTTTGGCCATTTACATCAAAATGGCTTCCGAAGAGAAAGTAGTTTTTCCAGAGAGAAAGCCTTCTCTTTAATAGCTGAAATTATATAAGAAGGTTGCCTTACATCAATGGATTCAAATAGGGTAGATTACCTATGACTGCAGATGCAAAACTGGTTACCAATTAATAAAGGTCTGACTCTTACAGAGCAATTATTAATGGCTTTCCATCAAACTGGTAGAAGATCTTACACAAGATTATAAAATGGCCTGCCTCAACTATTTTATTCAATACTTGTACGGATTATGCCATCAGCAAAACATCACATACCTGTAAAACCTGCAGCTGACATCAAAGACAAGTGTCAAATATTTCACTTGAAAGATACTGAATGACAACTACCAAAAAACCAAAATAACTGACTAGGTACAGGGGGAAAAATACAGGCTGCAAGGGTAGTGGTGTTGATACACTTATTAAGTCTATCTGACACCAACAGGGGAAAAAAAAGAAAAAAGAAATTTGAGATTTATTGCAAAGGAAAATCTACATAAAACATGGAACAGCACTGGCAAGGCCCAATCTAGATCAGCATGTCCAGTTTTAAGCAATGTATTTGAAAGAAAAATGTAGATAAAAATTGAGACTAACAAGAATAATAAAACGTTGCGAGTGGGGGGAAGGCCTAGAAAAGATTGGAGAAACATGCTCGTCAGTCTAAAGAGAGATGAAGGAAAGAAGGTGAAAAATTGATGCACCCAAAGGTAGTCTCACTATGCAAAACATTAGAGACAACAATGACCCATGGCTTGACAGGGTTGCTGAAGGGAATATGAGAAATAGTTTAAATTTGCAGCACAGAAGGTTCAGGGTGGTATCAATAAAATCTCAACTATTACACTTGTGAAAAAACTACAGCTACAATATTTATGTAGATTTTTAAACTATGCAAAATAGTTAAAAAAAAAAAAAGAGGAACAACCTTGAAGAAATTCTGACTCAAGAGATCTGACTAGATCACTGGTTTCAAGCTGTTGTCTGTGGATACAGAACTTGAATATCCCCCGACTCCTTCTGGGGAGTCTGAAAGACAACAGAAGCAGGTTTGCCTTCACAGTAACAAGAGGTTGTTTACTGCAAAGAGAAGCTGCAGATCTTAACCCTAATGTGGAAAACATCTCCAGTGCCTGTGTCAACTTCAGCTCTCCAAACTCCTGGAATGAAGGGAACCTTACTGAGATTGGTAGGTCTCATCTAGATGTAAAAGGTTGTTGGTACTGTGAAGGTTCAAAGAGTGCTGTTTGAGGAAATTGTTGGGGATAGCCAATAGCTAAAGAAAAATAAGTAATTTGGAATGACACACAATCTTAAAAAAGCCATATCCTTAAGCAAAAGGTAGCACAGAAATCTGAAACCCCAGATAACAGGGATAAGCAGTAAGTACAGAATCCTATTTAAACTCAGGGCACGGAAATAGAAAACCCAAGCATGCACAGAAAATGGCAGAGGCTAAAAAGACATAGTGAAATTGGAATATCTTAATTTTTTTAAATTCATAAACTAATGTAATTGGTAAGACAATACTGACGTAATTGGATAGAATATACTCTTTGCCAGGTAGAAAGAATACATAAATAAGACAGTCACACCAGTGGGGGAAAAAGACATGCTATATACTACAGAAAGCTTAAAGACAGATCAGATTAACAAGTTAATAGCATTAACATGCATTAAAGCATCCTTTGTATTGAAATTCCAGGTTAAAGGAGTGGTGAGTACAGTTCCCAGGATTCAGTTGCCAGCTTCCTTACTGATCATTCAGCCCAAAGAGGCAGTAACCATGAAATGGTAACAGAGATTAAACAGGTATTAGGGAAAGAAGCACAGGAATAATGACATATTTTAGTCAGCTCCTTGTAGTAGACTGTGCAAATCCCACACCAAGATGTGATGAAAACAGCAGTTTTACACAATGTACTTGTACCATGAAGCAGTCATCAAAAAAGCCAAATAAGCAGTGCAGGGAACTTGATTTTAAGATATTTTTTCTAAGAATACACATTTTAACAACAACCATAGTGCAGTATAAATCAACATTGTTGAAGAAGTAAAGAAAGCCATAAAAACATTTACTACAATGATCTCAGTCTTAAAACAGGAGGGCTACATTAAGTAAAGAAGATTTTAAAAAGGAACATAAAGTGAGCACCGAAGGATAAAGCTTTTCCAAATGCAGGGACACTTCAAAGACACTATGTAGGAGAAAAAGAACTAATGCCTGCCAGCTATTAAAAAATGACTTTAAAGAGACAAGAAGGAAGTGAGCACAGTTGAACAGTATGTAAACAGAAACTATTAGAAATAAGGAACTATTCTTCAAAGAGTTTAAGTTGCATCCAAATGTGAAAAATACAAAAGAACGAAAGTCTAGCAGACAAAGTAAATACTCCAGTAAGGGAGCCCCCCCCCCCCCCCCCCCCGCCCCCGAAAAAAAAAAAACCCAAAAAAACCCCCAACACCCACCAAACCAAAAAACAAGGAGTAAATCACATAAGGTATAAAACCTGACACTTGTCTTTTGTCAGAAACTGCAGGGGCAGAAAAGAATACCGGACAGCATGTAGGCCAACAGATGATCAAGGAATGAAAAGAGAGCATCAGTGAGGTTTTTTTTAAACATAGGTTCATTATGGAGGAGCTTGGGTAAGCTCCCCTGCCAGAACCTTTCTTTACGGGTAACGTGACAAAGTATCTACCTCAAAGTGAAATGTCAGCAGACTACAGAGTCAAATAAGTAGTAGCAGAACACTGGGACCAGATGGTAGTCATCCAAGAGATCTAAAGCCGAATCACAGTGCAAAAACTCTCGCCTGTTATTGCCTCAATATGACAGAAATGGAACGTATCAAATACGACGCCAACTTTCAAAAGATCCTTCAGAGGAGATCTGGGGGAACTACAGGTCAACCAGCCAGACATTTGTATAGTTAGAAGTTTCAAGCAGTAGAAACTATAATAAAGAAAACGAGTAGGCACTTGGATAAGCATTATATACTGCAGCAGAGCAGAAAACACAGCTTTCTGTACAGGTGAATTACAATGACAAAACCTCCAGAATATTTCTGAGGTGACAATCATGCAAACAAGCAACGCTTAGTTAATGTTGGACACCTTTACCAAACCCAGTTAGACTGATTACAGGGTGCCTCAAAGACACTTAAAAACCCCACAGGTCTTCACATGGTCAATTGATTAAAAGCTATTAAAACACTGGCAAGAATAAATGGTCATTTTCCACAACGCAGGAAAGTTGCTGGAAGATCCATGCTCAGGCCCATGCTGTTCAACATACCCAGAAACGATCTGGAAAAAGGAAGCAAATAGCTTTTACAAAGTTACACAAAGTCATAGAGAAACATGCAATGTTAAGAACTCTTAGAAACTGAAGGGGAAAAGCCTCTCATTTTACTAAGCCACAGAACAAATTCGTGCTGAGATTATAAATTAAAAGCTGTGTGCTATTAATCCTGGAAGTGATACAGTGGAACTAGCAGAGACATAGAAGAGAAACAAGCACAGCCATAGGCAGGGAAAGGCTGCAACAGAAGAACAAGAAGATGGACCAGATCTTTTTGTGTGGGGGAAAAAAAAACCAGACTGAAATGAAGTTATGGCCAAGATCTATAAAATTAGGAATGACACAAAAATGGGGAATAAGAAATGACTGCTCGTTGTGTCTTCCAACACAAGAGACAAGGGGATATCAAGTCAAACTAGAAGGCTTTTAAGTTCCACAAGTTCAAAACACCCGTGCACAAGGTGCCAGTAAGCTGCAGAACTGCCTGCAAAAGGTTACTACATACAGAGAAAAAATGATACAGGTTCAAGAAGCAGCTAGACAAATTTCTCAAAAACAAAACCCAAACAAAAATAAATTCACTGAAAATTAATACATGTAGAGACCTTGCCCTTGGTTGAGAAGCTGCATATTGAAAAAAAGTATTCAGACATACCACACTATTCACGTGCTTCTTTCTTTTACATCTCACTAGGTACCCATTGCTGCCCACCTGTCTAATAGGATAAAGGATGCTGGAAGGACTCTCTGTCAATGACAGAATGGATGTTCTGAGCTACGCAAGTATCACAAGGAAAAAGTACTTTCGACAGTAAATATTTACTGCAAGAGAAGTAGATGAGAAAGACTGCTTGCCGAAAAATACTTGGGTTTTCTTTGAGATAAACAGTTTTCACAATGAATATATATTAACCTTCAAGATGATATCATAGAAGGGTTTAGGTTGGAAGGGACCTTAAAGACCACCTAGTCCCAAGCCCCCTGCCATGCTCAGGGACACCTTCTGCTAGACTAGGTTATATATAAAGCTTTTTTTTTTTTTTTTTTTTTTTNNNNGGGGTCCCTTCTCCTAAAATATATTTTATATAAAAATTTTTTTTTTTTTTTTTTTTTTTAAATAAGACTGCAGCAGTTGAGCTGTTTTGGATACAAGACAGAGGAGGTGGTAAATGACATCATGTACCACACTCATCTTTCATTTATAATCACTGCTTATCCACATGCTAGCCATTGCAGATTTGTTTGAGATCTTCTTCCTCAGCACAATGGTGCTAAACAGCCTAACAGAGGCCAGAGTCTCAAGATCTGCAGCTTTTGAGGTTTACTCTCTGTTCTTCCAATATGTTATGACTTAGTCATTAAAAACATGTACGACTTAGATTTACGCCTAGCAATTATACTTGCGTTTTTAAGCTTAGTCTTTTCCCAGAAGATATTCATCACCTCCTTCCAAATGGAAAAAAGAATACTGAATTTTTTAATAGACAACTTTTTGACAACTTAAAGGAGTGCTGTTTTTAATAGACCTAGTGAGCCAGCATATCATGCTCATTTACTGATCTTCTAGCTTGAACTTCAGCTTCTCAGTGCTTGTTCTTGTAGTTTAAATTGCCTATCCCAGCTTTTTCATAGCTCCATTTTCACCGTATCCAGATAATTATCTATTGAGCACCTCTAGAAAGCTGAATATGATAGCTGCACAGTTACCAATGTTACCAGTCTTAAAAATATATTTTTATACTCTCTTGTAATACAGCTTTCAAGGCAGTTGCTGTACACTGACGATATAAAGCAATAACAGGAGCTTTGAGCAGACTTACTAGTCCTATCTCCCCCCAAACAAAACTTCACAAACAAAAAACCCCAAACCCAAACACCATATGGCTACAGACTTTTTTTTCCAACACCTATTTTACTGACACACAGACAAAAATGCACAACCCATGCAATGCAACATTTAATTTCACAGAACAAAATCTATTCTGTCTATTCAGATCCTGAATAGGCTTTTATCTGTATTGTCTGTCAAGTTCTAACATCAAAATTGCAGTCACGCACATTAAAGTTATGCTATGGAACTAGACATCCATTTCTTAATATTGGCATTTTGCTTATATTCCACATCCTAACAAGTCAGTGAAAAGTACCTATTAGCAAAAACTGTAAAAGAAAAAAAAAAAAAACTGTCTTAAATATATTTCAGTTTTTAACATCTACAAGAAAACCTCTAATAAAACTGAAATATGAAGAGAAATCAAGGATGTTAGAATCTCTGACTTTGGGTAATTTTTTCTTCCAGGTTTCACTGGCTCCCACAGATTTAGCAATGAAATCCCAAACTTGTCCATTACAGAATGCAGTGAGTGAATTCATGCAGGCATAAAGCCCTAATGAATTTAAGGGGACTCCTGTGCAGGGAGGTGATTGAGGCATGACAGTTTGCAGGGAGTAATATTTTGAAGATAAATACGAATAAAGAAAGACGCAAGTCTGTTGTGCAAAAAGTTGAGTGACACTAAGTTTACGCAGGAAGTATCACAACTTGCCCAACAGATTGAATTTGAAGAATATAAAGTGATACTTCATCTGAAAACAGAGATTCATATTTGCAAGACAGGCACTTGCAGCCAAGTTTAAAATAGAAATGAAAGCCTACAATGAAACACAGAAGAAAAATGAACCACTGTTACATGTAAATACATGGCAGTTTTGTTCTTTCAAACATGTCCAAAAGAATGCTTAGAATCCACGGTCTTTCCACAACTTCCCTATCAAAAAAAAAAAAATCAATTTTTCTTACAGTCTATGAAAAGTCTATTTGAAACCCAAGCCTCTTCAAAATTCAAATGTTTCATTTTTCAAATGTGATTATTTACAAGTGAAAAGGTTCTTTAAGCGGCAACTATACTGACCAATGTAGAATTCTCTGGGTCTGTCTTTGCTAAGAATATTTTAGTAATGTATTTCCATTTTCTTTGACTCCTGTTAATTCAGCCTGTATCTAGAGGCAACCGCTTCGAAGAACCTGACAACTCAGTAAGGCTTCCTTCTGGTTTTGAGAGAGCTACCTTTAGTTAGAATCACATGAAAGAATCTATCTGCATAACAGACCTACAGTTATTTGTCATATTAAAAGCGTGAAATTTTGATTTGCGTTTTCTACACTGATGCAACTTACGGAAGGATTAATTAAGAAGGGTTTGGTCATACAGCTCGTTACTGTTTCAAAGGGAATTACAAAATGAGATTTCCCAAATAAATACTGTGATCTCCAGCCATATGGATTCTTATTCACAGACCTTTCCCAATTTTAGTAAGCCAGTTAAAAAGCAATTTACAGAACTTGCAGTCCTACTAATTGTCCTATAGAACAACTTATTTTGTCCAACCTAGGCATAATAAAGGTGGAGGTGAATTCTACTGTTAAGGACTTACCGTAGGTTGCAAATGTTCTTCTTTGTTGTTCAAACATGAAATCATTGATGTGAGCCGGTTCTGCATATCCAGAAAGCATATTTCTAGGTGCAGCCATTTGTTGAGTCCTAAAAGGGTTTTCTGGTCCAAACTACATCAATAAGTTTAAGAGACAGTATATCAGAATTACTAATTTCTCATTTATATGTCTGCACTTTTTCAGAAAAAAACAGAGGAGAAAAAAAGACTTGTCTTTCAAAACCTGTAATGCAAAATGACTTCCAACTTAGTATTCCTTTATGACTACTGAATAAGCTTCTGGTCTGTTATTTTACACAGCAATCGCTTACACGGTTGCTTTGAAGAGCTTGTTTCATTATTGAACCTTCTAGCCTGTATTACTGGTGCAGAAGACAAATCAATAGCAACTACTTGACACGAACCATTGCCATTTGGTATGTGATCAGTGCAAGCATTCAGAAGACAAAACCACAGCATACTATCCCTTGTAAGGGGGAGATATCAAGAAAGAGATAGCAGATCCTACTAAACTCATGTACTTAATACAGAAATTGCACTGCCAACAATACTTTTGTGCATTTGAAAAGTAATTGGGGACTTGCTGTATTATTCCAGCCAATACACTTATGGTGGAACCTTGTCTTGCTTTTCTTCTTGTGAGATGACAATGGCTAGTCTTCCTGACTATACCATGGTTAGGGAAAAGAACAGTGAATACAAACAAATGCAATACACTGAGACTAATATCGAACTAAATTTTATTGTAACCCCTACACTTGTCAGACAGATTTGCAGACACCTGAAGCTGTCCCGCATTAAGCTTCCCTAGCTAAAATGCTTACACAAGGTAACGCTGTAGTAAGTTTAAATCAGTATTTTTGCTCACACGCTTCCTGGCTTTGATATGTTGCAAAACGCAAGCTTGCTATGAAAAGGCCAATTTATGTGGTTCCACAAAAGGTTTTCTAAACATAAAGCATAACTAAAGTGGAAACTGCACGTTGACGCAGCCTTTGTCTACCTAGAATGCTAACCGCTGGTCTAACAGAAGACAAATTGTACAAAGAAGTTAAATACTGAAAAAAGTTAAATGAACTGCTATTTTTATTTTTCAGATAGCCTGTCAGTTATAATAAAATAGAAAGTGGGTCACAGGTCAGCAGGCAATCCAAATTCAGCCGAAAATGGTTTTTCACTATACACGTTTAGCATAACTTAAGTTGCTAAAGTACTTAACAGTGATGTGAATAGTTACACTGAAAGTACCTGGATTTTAATTTTAAATCCTCCTCTTAAAATCCATATATCCACAAGACTTATAACCATTCGTTTTGCTAAGTAGCATGATAAGTAAATAGCAAAAAACATGAAAACAGTAAGAGACTACTGTAATGCAGTTCATGTTTTACTCAACATCTTTATAATGCTATTTTCCTAGCTTGATTTTTAATTTCCGTAGCTATAATTCTGATAAATACTTTAAGATTCTTCTCAGAACAGCTTTATGCAGAGTATTAAAATACAAGCATTAAAAATACCAACAGACCTGTGTAGAATATTTTTTCAATTTGCCCAAACTAAATTACAAAATACAGCAAGCATCCAAAGAAGATATGTTTTACATAATTTTCACACAAGATTTATAGAACCTCCGCCCTTTAAGCCAAAGGTATTTCTGCTCTAAAGATCAATATTGTTTCTTACCTCAGGTGCAAACATTGTATCATAAGTGGGATTGTACTGAACTTCCTTGATAGCAGGATCAAGGTGGACTCCTGTTTCCACATCTTCCTGAAATAAAACAAGCATATTAATAAATCATTTTTCACACACAGACTTTTAAATATATGACATTACCCCATTTCAGACCAAATTAGGGCTGTAGTTCAAGTTGACACTTTGAGCAGTATGAAATGAGAGGTGTGGGTTGGCCAAAGTTTCTGTTTTTAAAAACATTGACTGCAAAACCAATGTCGGGACCTCACTAAGAAATTCTAAGATACATGCAGAATTTTGCATGTATGTTGTTATTTTTTTTTTAAAGACTTCATGCACACATTTTAAAAACACCAGCAAGATGAGTCAATTAAAATGGTCACTAATTTAATATAAAAGTGTGAAAACTACAGTTCTACAAAAAGTAGAAGGCAGAAGTCACAGGTAACTGTTTTGAAAGACAGTTGGGGAAAAAAAAAAGTTAGACATTGGCGTAAACATACGTGTAACAATGAGTTTCAAAGAATCAAACAATTCCTTATTTCCAAGTTTTTACCAAAAGGGATAAATGTAATTTAGCTTCAGTATTTAAACACATTTCCAAGCCTGCTGTGACAAAAACAAGTCAATAGATAAAAGGACAAGAAAGAGGTGTTAACCAAAATAATCACTTCTCAATCAACTCAGAGAAAAACTCAGAAGGGCGTATGGAGCTGAAGTGGAAGACAGAGAAGATGTGAAAGAAAAAGGCTGATTAGGTGGCAGTGCTCAAATAGAGGTAGTTTCAAAGAGCTCTACAAAGGCTCATTTAAATTGATCCTAAATTGACACTACCCCCTCAACCCCATTAAGGGCTCAGTTAATGAAGGAGAATGTGATGTTGCCGTATTATTACTGGTATTGCTTCCTACATCTCTATTCTAGAATAAATTCATTTGAAAGGGATTTACAATGTGCTAGTATATTGATAATATCCTTAGTAATTATACGGGAAAAACTATCTCAGCATCAGTGTTTAATCAGTGCTCACCTACAACAGGATCCAAAAGCACGTGCAACTCACAGAAGGAAGTGGCATAATAGAGGATCAAATTTTTGCAGTCATTTAATTAATAGAAAATTACCTTAAACAAACTCGATCGTGCTTTGTAAAACAGTATCTTGAAAGAGCAAAATGGCATGTTCTTTACTTATTTAATATTGTTAGCTATTCTCTGACTTGCTGTGCCCAGAAGCTTTTCTTCCTCCCTGATTCAACAGCAGGTCAATTACAAACAAATTTGCTTAGGCATGCAAGACTTAAAAGGTTTTAAAACCTGCTTTACTAGAACATAGAAAAGAAAAACAGTACCTAAAGATCTTTGGGGTTTTGCCAGATTATATTTGGTTAAAACCACTTAAAAAAAAAAAAAAGTGTGTCTACTTTTTTAAAATAGAGAATGACACCAGCAATCCCATCAACTCTTTTTCTACCAAGACCACTGCCTTAGTAGAATTGTTAAGTCCAACTAGAAAGCTTTACTCTCACTGTGCATCATTTATTTTAACAGGCAGGTCCAGCCATTGCACTGCTCTTGCCTGAGCCCTCAGCGCTGCCAATTCTCAGCCTGACCTCATTTCTCTCATCACACAACTTTTCCAATTCACTGGGCTTGGATGACAACAGCTACCGGTACGTTCACAGCCCTCACTTCCATACACTGTGAACTTGCCTGGGAACAGCACAGCAGGCCTAATCCAGTCATTCAGCAACAAAACCAGACGCCTCCCATCCCTGGCTAAAACAGGAGTGTATCAAAACTGTTTCCTAACCTGTATTACCTACGCACTTACATTTCCTTTCACAGCTCCATGACCTGGGGGCATTTTCCATAGACAACGTTTTCAAGTCACATCACACACTGCTTGGCCTGCCAGCTAGACTTCACATCTTATCCACCAACCTTACAATTTGAGAAAATAAGTATCACTGATAATATGGGAAAACTCACCTGATCAGCCATCAGTAACGTTTAAACAGTTATCAGTTTACTTGAAATTAAGACACAGTTTTTTTTCCTGCTCTTTAAACTGAAAGAGTGAGAAAAATCCAGTTTTGCAAAAATGCCAAGAATTTTTCAATTCTGCTATTTTTCCTCCTCTTTTCTTCCTGTTAAGTCCTATTCTATGCTGCTCGGCAATTGAGAAAAGAAACAGATTGTGCCATGAAAGCTGATCCTCTGCTGGACAATTATAGCAATTCTGGTTCTACCTCGCTGCTGGTGGAACAGTGCTGAGTCACTTGGAAGCCACACAATATGTTCAGTCCTAGACCACCACAGGCATAGTCTTTCTGTGTGAAAACCACCGAGCCTTGAAATTGAAGCACATGTTATATTTATCAGAGCTACACTCCCCAAGACCTCCAGCCTTATTCCTGTTTTCATGTATTTGGGCATCGAATGATCATCTGTTAATATGCTGCCGAAGCACATAATCATCATCTTTTCCCTACGCCATTTTGCTTTAAACTGTGTAATAATTTGAATGTGTCCCAACTCTCCACTTTACCTTGTCAGTATTTTAAAGATTCGAAATCTTGATAGGAAAATAAAGCATTGACACAACATATTCTGGAATGCTAAGTCTACAGCAAGAGTTCAAATTGCAGCAGACAAATTATCCTTTGGTCAACATCTGATAAATGTCATTTTGTACAGCATTACAAGACTTTGTTAGGTAGCAGATACATTAAAAACATTAACGTAGTCCATCAATCATTTCACAAATTGGGAACCTATCTGCACTGGGGCATTTTGTTTTGGGATTTTGTTTTTTTAATGAGAGGAAAGAACTCATCAGCAACCTCTGCACGTGGTGAAGACCACTGGGTTACAACCACATGCATCACCAGAAAACCGTTTCAGCAGAACTCATCTTTCTAAGACCCAGAAAGCAAAAAAAGTAAATGTACAGATCAGCTACAGCGAAGAGGGAAGGGATCACAGGAGCAGCAGTCTGGCAGAGCTGTGACTGAGGTAAGGTTAATCTAAGGGATCACGTCCCTCTGCTGTGCTGTAGTTTTTCCTTTTGGTCACACACGACATGTCTTGATTTATCTAAAAGCCTAAGGTGAGCCATTGATCATGTAGCTTATGTTCCCAGTGTGACACAAGTGGCTCTGGGGGTGGAAGACTAGGCTAGGCTGAAAGAGGAGGGCACCTGTGAATTCAGTGATGGGCTAAGTATTACCCTAGGTCATTTCCCACCCACAAAAGCACAGGAATCATAAAAACGGGGCTCAAGAAGCTGTCGATTTAAACAGATACAGTGTTTCTCCAGAGAAAGCTAAAAGCTCATCTGTAGGACCGACAGAGAAGGAGTTTGTGTTTGCTGAAACTTGGAATTTGTATAAATACGGGCTTTAAGGCATACCATAATATTATTAAAGGTGGGGTATCTCATATAAGCTGGAAAAGAAGAATTAAGGTTTTAGGAAGTTATGTTTTACTGAATATGGCTTTCTTTGAAGACATAATACCACAGAGCTGCAAATTTCCGCTCTCCATGTCACCTCTCTGCTTTTCAATAACCTCTGCAACAACCTTCATACTGAAGGTAGGCTTCCTACTGAAGGTCTCTGCAACAACCTTCCTACTGAAATACAGTAGTCACATTGGGCACCACGTTATCGAGTAAGACACATGCTATTGAAAAGCGTCCCAAAAGAGAAAAATCAAGAATGATCAGAGGTCTAAAAAATATGACCAGTATAGAAAAACTGAACAACCTAGTTCAGCCTAAAAAAGATACAGATTATACAACTTAGTAGAAATAAGGACAGCCGAGCACTGAAATTTCTCAGTCTATAGATCCACTGAAGTTCGGTAGAGAGGTTAAAGGAGTGGCTGTCCAGACACAGGTATCACTTGATGTAAGACAAAAGAGGAGCAGATGGTGTCTTATCACCAAACTACTTGGTGTGTTGGGTTGGGTGGGTTTTTTTGTGTGGGTTTTTTTTTTTTTTTTAAATAGATATGATGTCTACTTAATTGCAGTATCAGGTTGATTTACAGTTCAGATATCATTTGATTAGGTAAAAAAATTCTTTGATACTTAAATGGTCTCATTTTGCCTCTTTCATCCTGCAACACAGCATCACACTATCACTGAGGAACGGCACTCGGGGCTGTATTCTGTACCATTAGCATTCCCTAAGGAATCTACCTTCAGACAGACAGAAGCTTTTGACACTAAGTATAGACAAGCAGGTGCTTCACTGTAACTCCCTAGAGATCACAGAATGTCTAGCTCCTATCAAAGAACGCTGCTTTAGTCCTACCATAAAGGCCCTTTGGACCAGTTAAAAGTCAGCATAGGAAAGGGCACACGAAATAGATTTTAAGACTATAAATACAGTAAATCTGCCTAGTTTTCCTTCTTACGGACTCCTTAAACATGCCACAGTCCAGTTTTTCCTTCAGAAAAACCCTACATGAATGTCATAAACCAAAACCATTACAATCTATTAAAAGTACTCGATTTATAGAATGCAAAATAGTTCAGTAATTAATAAAAAAAAAAGAAAAAAGCTTGCTAGAAGTCTTCTTTTACATGCGTGCCAGGCACAATTAACGTTTTGAACTAAACACAGGCCAAATCCCTGTAACAGGCATCAAAGGAAAACCTTAAATAAAAGAAACAAGCTGCAACATGGACTGCAACACTGGATGCTAATTCTGTTAGAATATAATGTTGTTTATGTTTAGGCATCTCACAGTCCCTTTAATCCACAATATTTTTAAATTTCAGCCAAATTCTGTAACCCCCACTGTGCTAATATAAGGCTACCTGTAAGTTTAATGAGAGCTGTTTATGCATTTCGAAGCAGAATTTAACACTTAAATCTCAAGCATTTGTCTAAACACAAAATTTGCTAGAACAAAGCAAAGGTCAAAGCAAAGCAAAGTATTCCAGTTTCATATCATGCAAGCAAAGAGTTTTGATGTCTATATGGGTTTTTTTTTCTGGACATTTTAGATAATAAACCTACAATATTCCCTCCTCCTCAGGTAAATTAATTACTAATTAGCCAAAGAGCTAAAAAGGGCAGGCTGTTTTGCATAAAATTTCATTAGTTTTAATTATCCATTAAATTAAAACATGGTAAATTAAGACCCCCATCCCATGAGCCACAGAGACTTAAGCAATTTGTCACTTACCAATTCTTGCATAAACCACTTGGGCTGTCAAAGACATAGTATTAACTCATTCTAAAGATCTTCAGATTTATTACCAAGAGATTAATGGCATTTACAGTAAGTCCCAACACTAAGATTTGGTTGTTATCAGCTTTTAGTCATTCTACCCATTCATACACTCTTAACAGTAAATGCCCATCCCACTAACTTTAATAGAATAAAAATAAAGCAGCAAGAAAGCATATGTTACTAGGCTAGATTCCCAGCATCTTGCAGGGTGACAAGTTCCAACCATTTATTAGCTACAAGACATTTTGTGTCAAAGAAAGCAGGAAACCCCACCATATTAAGAAAACCCAAAACATTCCTAGCAAATAACACTTCCCAAGTCACTCATGTTAATCACTGCTACAGAATGGGCACACACTGACTTTGTATTTTTCCTCTCTCCATAGCTGGGCAGCGATAAGGTTTTAAAGAACATTAAGAAATGTGATTGAAGTCTATTTCTTCCCCTGAAGTAGTATGTTTCTAGACATCTGCATAGAGCCAAAGGTAAACTAGACTCAATAGAGAAACAGACCTGAGACTTCCAGCCCCTTCCCACATTAAAGACAACACAAAGTGTCCAGCTCCTGTACCGGCCCAGGCCAGCCTAGTTGATTTCAACCCGGTTGAGTATCCTCTCCTCAAAATCAGAGGGAGACGCTGCAGATAAATATCGTAAAATCTGCTCCCATCCAAGTCTCACCCTGAACTGATGGAGATCAAACAGTAAATGTTCTCTCCAAAAGCAAAACTTAAGAGCTGCAACATTTCCTGTGAAAGCAATTTGTTCACAGAACGTGCAATTTCCTGAATTTTCTTCAGCATTTTTAATTCCACAGTGAAGGTAAGTACTTTGTGAGCAATCTTAGGGTGATTTTTTTTTTCAAAGTCGGTAAAAGCTGTAGGAAAACTAATTTTAATTGGTTTTGGTGATGTCTAGGAAAGTACAACTTAGAATCCTAAAATAAGAGGTTTAGAGTGAAAAAAGGAAACTGCTATGTTATAGGACTTGAAACACCTGCTGGCATCTACTTTCAAATCAAAGCCAGCGTTACTAAAACACTGAACAAACATTCAAAATGCATTGGTGTTAAGGACCAAGTAAAAAAGCATGTGTATTTGACTTTTTCAGTTTATGTTCTTAATTAGCCTAATTCACTCCACACATAAAAGCTATGACCAACAAACACACCTTACTTAGCCAGTTTCTGGATAGCTAACAGCAAAGGAGCTCTAGACCATCAGAATTCCATTACTTAAACATATTCTGGGTTTCCTCTCACTGTATTAACCATAGTTAGTCAGTTCACAACACTGATTGCTTTAAGAGCATAAGAGATGAAGAGCCTGCCTAGCCCAGCATCCTGAGCACTGCCATGCTGGTGAGGAATCTCTACGGCCAATTCCTACCTAGTGCCTCAAGTTCTCATAGGTTCCATAACCCCACAATAATCAGAGTCAACACAACTGTTCTGGAGCTACCCATCCTGAAGCAAGGTGCTCTTACTGAGCAGAAAGGCCTAAGGCCTTACTTCAGATGGGTTCTGTTTCTCCTTAAATTAGGCTGGAGCAACAGAAAACAAGAGCCACTGCTTGCATGAGGCCTGACTAGTAGCAGAAAGCAATGGTGTTCCTGTATGGGAGGGAGGAAGGGAGATAAGCCTCCCTTCCTCTGGAAGTGACATGCGTGGCTAGTAGGAGGCATCACAAAGACAAAAACGGTGTACGTACTATTGACTTTAACTGCCTTAAATCTCACCAGGAGGCAAAAAACATCCATAGAAAACCAGTACCAAAGCACCAGGATGGTGTGTGCTTAGTGCAGTCAGTGCAGTGAAATGGGATGAATGAGCTATGCTTTGCAAAGATCTCCTTCTGTCATGACTGGAGGAACCTACTGTATCTTAGAGACAAAGGAACAGGATTTTATTCTTTCCGTACAGAAAATCCAAGTACCAGCAGGAAGCTGAGAAGAGCAGCATCTATGTCAACAAGTCGATGAAACAACACAAATCCTTGCAGAAGTCACAGGACCTGACTTTTCTCTGAATAAAAGTCCACTCATGATGGAATGGACAAGTAGAAGTGCTGAGTCTCCACTCCCATGGTGCAAGTGCTGAGGACATCACAAAACTACATGTGTTCTGCCCCTTGTGACAACCACTGCTAGCGGGAAGACATTTCCTAGTGCTGGCTGTTGGCGAGCAGGCTCACTTCCCTTTGTGGAAGAGCCTCTGTCAACAACACTGTCACGCTTACCTGCTACCTGATGTATTTGGAGTAGGAAAATACCTCGATTTCACTCTCCCCACAAAAGGAAACATCAGTCTTAAGATAACTTGATGCCTGGGGGAGAGTAAGAACAGGGCGAGTGTTCACGATACTACTTCTGCGCTCTCCCAATAGCCAAATATTTTCAGGTCATAAGACTCTGTGAGCTTGAAGAAATCTGTGTGTTTACTGACACTTCTTCCTTCAATGGATCTCTTCCAAGTACTTGTCCAGTCTCCCCTTGTAAGAGTGTAAGCTTCTTGCATACACAATGTTTCTTGGCATGGGAATAGCCCTACTACACGTTGCATGAAGAATTGCAGCCTT
Source organism: Chionis minor (assembly GCA_013398295.1). Lineage (NCBI taxonomy): Eukaryota > Metazoa > Chordata > Aves > Charadriiformes > Chionidae > Chionis > Chionis minor. The sequence goes on from VZSF01001350.1 coordinate 18,245, forward strand.
TTGTTTGCTTTGAACCCAGCTCCTACTAGTTACCTCTAGTTACTACACTGGAAGAGGCAGTGAGTATTTAACTATCCATACTGTTTAATAATTTTGTAGGTCTCTGTCAGACTTTTCACCTCAGCCATCCCTTTTTCAGTTTTGGCCTCCTCAGTAGTTGTCATACAGAAGGAGGACCCTTCTTCAGCCCTATTGCCCTTCTCTGAACTTTTTGCAGTTATAACATATCCTCTTCTGGATGAAGGGACCAGAAGAGCATGTTTTCTTCCTCAGGTACTGTAATGTTTTCAGCACTTTAGTGGTGCTACAAATAATAGTAGAAACACACACTTTCATCCAATTGGCTTTCCAATTTAAAATTCAAGTAGAAGTATTGCTGGATTGAAGTACCTGGTAATTCTAACTCAATGTTATTTATTAGAAGTAATTTAACATCAAAATCAGCAGTAGGCCTATTTTAACAAGAAGACTATAAGAAGAGGGGGTAACAAAAACCATCCCCTCAAACTTTTAAAAGATAGTTATAAATCATTAGTACATTTTTCAATTATTTTCACAGAGCTGTGATTTTATGTATTTATGATGAACTTTGAGGCAAGGACTTGGCAGATTTCTGTAGAATAAAGGAATACATCTTGGAGTAACATCTTACTATATTTGATACCGACATTTAAGTAAAAACAAAACCCCCAAATGCTGTAGCTGAGCGTGCTAATAATTATGCCTTGCTAATAAAGAAAGTGGTGAACTTAGTCCTCTTTAAAGTACTGTTGTGGTTTGGGCCAGATTGGCTCAATCAGGTGGAACGACAGATGGTCTCCCCTACCTCTCTTTTCAAAGGGAGGAGGGATAGAGAGAGAAGAGACTTATAAGTTTAGAAGGAACTAAAATACTTTAATGACATATTAATAATAAAATAAAAATAATTAAATATATACAAAACTATATCAAGCTCCCAAGATGACGCTCACGTCACCGGTAAGCACTGGGGAGTCCCAGACTGGACACAGTGACAGATGGGATCTGGATTCAGGATCAAAGGCAGATGAACATAGTCCTCCTTGGATGCCAGCCACTGAAGGAAGAGAGCTGACCCTTTGATCCCTCAGTTTTTACACTGAGTATCATGCAGATGGGATGGAATACCCTGTCTGGTCAGTTTTGGGTCACTTGTCCTGTCTGCTCCTCCCCGCAGGTGTGACCCCTCTACACTTTTCTACTTCTGACCCTCCAACGGGGCAAATAAGAAAGTTGTCTACCCTTGGCTGTTATAGCAACAAATATAAGCAAGAGCCTCTCTGCATACCGTGCCTTGGCCTCAGCTATAAACATGAGTCTTATCGCTCCCAGAGCGAACAGTTTCTCCATAACATGTTGTTAATTTCAGCAATCAGAAGAGGCTTAGCTGAAAAGCAAAGTTACTAAACAAAATTGGTCCTGTTTTACCTTAAGGACAAGTACACATAAGTCTAACGTCTGTGCAAGTTAACAGGCCAAAATTCTGAACCACAAACAGGTATAATGATTAGAGCTAGGATGCAGAACATCAACCACTTAAGATTTACATTCTCAACTGCCAAAAATGTGCTTGTGTACAGCTGTCGTTTATACTTATTGTATGACTAACCCTTCTAGCCTTCCTTCTTAGCATCATCTTCTGTTATCCAAAGCTGTCCCTTGTGTAATACATATCCATGCACTTAAGTGTAGTTGCTCCTTATTCATGTCAAAACAACATCTGCACAAGTCAAGTGACACTAAGGAACTGTAATTTTGCTTTCCTCCTCACTCACCTTCCTGTTTTTCCAATCCTGTACTCAAAGAATTCTTGTGACCTACACTGAAACATCAGGTCTTTTACATTTGTTCAGCAGGCGCTTTCTAATCCTAAAGAATTAGGGTAAATACCTGAGGGGGCGACTGGCAAACTTTCACCGCTGATTGGTGGGACACTATCATTTTTAGACATAGAAGGTGCTGAGAGTATGTTGTTTATGACACCAGCACCTCTTTCTTGAGCTGCAAAAGTTTGAAAACAAAGCCTGACATCACTCTACGAGGAAATCATAGAAATGACCTGTTCTTCCTCAAAGAAGGCTGTGGTGCTGAAAGAAGCTCCAGCATACTGTGTATTCAGAAAGTCTCATCTTGAAGTCATTGATCTTTTCAGGTATATGCATCTCATCTAGCATCTCAAAAACAATTGTCAACATTTTAGTGAAACACCTTGAACCTCAGAAACCTCACCTCCTTTTTATCTTGGTTAGCAGAATGCCTGTGGCAGAGCTGGTCCTAGTTGCACTGGTGGATACACATTTCAGGGCACAGCCTGGCAAACAGCTTTGACCCGAATGTGCTGCTAACACCTCACTCTTTCCTCCAGCTGCTTGTTCCTACCCTGGCACCGGGCATTTACCTGTGCCAGCACAGCATTTGTGCAGCTATGTTGCAAACCAGATCAAGGAACAAATCCAGGACAAATAACTCCACCAGAATTACTTTTTTATAAATCCAGATCAGTTCTCTGACATCAGCCACCAAGCAGCTGCATAAATCTTTGTGCTGGCACGGCAAAGGGAAAACCTGTTGCTACAGCCTTAAAAGTGGTGAAGAGCACAGCCAATGCTACTTGCCACTTAACATCATACACTCTCAAAAGACATTACAGATGTTAATTAGCATTCCTTTTAAAGCCTGTGAAAGACAGTCTGCCAGAGGCTGTAATTCAAGAAGTTAGATATTCCTAAGACTCTTAAGGGATAAGAAAATGCATATCTAGTCAGCACGTACAATCTAACACGCACAGGCAAATATCATCAGTTGCGACAGCAGATGAATTAACTAATGACAAACTGAAATATTCCATCCACCTCTTTGTCACAAAGTAGGAAGCTTTTCAGAACAATTGGAAGCAACACACCACTACAGTGACAGTCATCATGGCGAGACACCTGCTTTTGATTAGAAATTAGTTGTCTATACTAAAATCCCAAAACCAAACCAACACCCTCCCCTCCCCTTTTCTGGAATCACAAAAGCGAAACAACACGATACTGAACTTGGAATACTAAGGTTTCCCAAGCAACACTGGAATGAAACCAGGAGGACTGATCAGCTTTCAGGCTGCTCCTTAGAAAAGGCTTCAGCTGCACTCGGCCTATCAAGTATCGATTGCACCCCAGCAGCCGCTCAAACCACACAGAAAACCATCTCGAACTCGGGGGAACAGAAGACAAAGAGCATCTAAGGAACTCCAAGCACGGCACGGCTTTGAAATAGAAATAAAACGCTTTAATACGCTTAACCACCACACTGGGATCCACCGCCCGAGCTCTGCGACGCAGGCCCTCCCTCCCCAGCTTCCGGCCCCAACACGGCGGGGCAGGGCAAGGCCAGGCGGTGGCAACGTCCCCGTGGCCGGCACCCTGCCCTTCCCGCCCCGCGGCTGCCCCAAGACCATGCCCCCGCGCCGGAGGCCGACAGTGCGGCTACACCTGCGGGCGGGCGCCGCGGGCCCCGGTCCCCCCAGGCGGCGGAGGGACGCCTACCTTCACGGCTACTTCCGGGGCCGCGTCGACGGCCAGGGCCGGGGGGGCGGCGGGCGGCGCCCGGAGGTGCAGCACGGCGTCGCGGCTGGCGAGCACGGCGGCACGCTGGGAGCCGCCCTCGGCCTCGGGCTCCGAGTCGGGCTCCGAGTCGGAGCCGCCGTAGGAGGCGAGCGCGGCGATCGCCGCCGACATCTTGGCGCGGGGGATGACGGGAGGAGCAGGTCCTGGCAGCTCCGCCGAGCTCGTCGCCTCCCTTCCCCCGCGGAACGAGCGGGCCGGGGCCGCGCGTCAAAAGGCAGCTCGTTAAAACGGAAAATACGCTTTAAAGGATGAATTATGGTCTTCTATGGGATATGGAGGCGTCGGGGGGAGGAATCACCTCCCTTCGCTGGTGACGGTGCCTAACCTTTCAGGACTCCCGGGAGGGACTACAAGTCCCAGCATGCAACGCGCCCGCCGGGCCCAGTGGGCTGTGCGGGAGGGGGCGGCCCCGGGACTATGGCGCGGCCGCTGCCGTCCTGCCGCTGTTCTTGCTGGGGTGACGAGCGCGAGGGGGGAACTTCCCGCCGCCCGTTCCCGCGTAACGCGCGCTGGCCGGCGACGGGCGCTTGGGTGTTGCTCCCCGCGCTGGCCTGCGCCTTGTAGTAACGGCAGGGGAAAAACCGGCAACGGCGGGTGGGCGCGGCAGCTCCTGGGCGCCCACCTCCTCCCGCACACAAAGGACTTTATCCACCCTTTCACCAGAGCGGCGGCAGCGGGGCGGACCGCTGCAAGGCCGGGGAGACCGGCACCGTCGGGATACGGGCCGCGCCCCCGGGCTCCCACTGCCCCGGGGAGCCCCGCCCCCTGCCGCTGATTGGCCGCCAGCAGCCGGCTTTAGTCACGTCACAGCGGCGGGGCCCGCCCCGCCTGCGCCGGGGAGAGGGAGCCCCGGCGGGCCGGACTGTACCACCTGCCGCCCGCGGGGTGGGGGTGGCCTCGCCTCGCTCGGCGGGGGCTGGTGGGGGGCGGCGGCGGCGGCGCATGGACCATCCCGAGCGTCGGGCGGGGGGGCCGG
>VZSF01001350.1:23432-49685 GCA_013398295.1 Chionis minor
CTCCCCGGCCGGCCGCCGCGCCGTTGAGGGGTGACTGGGGAACCCGGGGGGGCGCTTTGCCGCCCCGAGGCGAGGGGCTTCGGCGCCGCGGCGGGCAGCCCTGCCCGCTCGGAACACTGCTACCATTGTTAGGCTGGCTTGGGAGGTCGCGGCTGGCCGGAGCGGGAGGGAGCGCGTCCGTTCCAACTTCTCCAGCCCGCAGAAGCCGCCTTCCTCCGCGCCCGCTTCGCTGGCGGGGGGAATAAAATGGGGAGCAGGGAGCGCTGAAGGGCCGGCGGTAACGCCGGGCAGGCACGTCGCGTGGGCTCGCACCTGGAGCAGTTCGCTGCCGTGACTCCCCTCCGTGCCGCATGTGCTTTCAGATTTAAAGTGAACATACAGTGACATCTAATTGTGACCCAGTGCCACTTAATCAGATTAAATGCTCCAGTCTGATTTCCCCCCCGCCACCACCTTTTTCGGCGGTGGCGGTTTTAAACAAATACCTCAGCTTGAGGAGAATATAACTGTGATTCTTTTTTTAAAAAAAAATAATCAGTAGAATCGAATAAACGTAAGGGCAAATAGAAAGTATTCCGAGCATGGAGTGGAGCAAGGTGCTGCGTTTACATCTGATTTATTAAACACAGACATGCCTCTTCTTTGTATGCTAGGGTCAGGATTTTAGGTAACAGTCCCACGTTTTCAACGCGAAGACCTTTCTTTTGTTTGCATCTCCGACAGCTGAAATACGCTATATTTAACTAGCATTTCATATGGTAATGAGTTGGATTTTTTTTTTCTTAAATGTACGAATGATGATGAATCTATAAGTAAGGAAAGCTACATGACGCTCCACATGAATCACTGCTTATTAGTACCAAAAGTGAATCTTCCACTGCGGTCGATTTGTTTATTGGCTGTAATTGTTAACTGATTCCATATGACTGCATTCCTTTTTCTCTTGGCATGCAGATGCTGGGTATTGTCTGAAGTTGAAAGGTGCGCTTCCTGAAAAGTGAAATCTTTCAAGATCTGTTTGTTCAACCAGTCCATGATATTTTTATCCGGTGAATTGTGTTGAAAATGATTAAACTAATTCTGCTTCATTATCCATGAATCTGAAATTTTTGACAAAGCTTTGGTAGTTTGCGAAAGTATGTGTCCAGCTACGTCATGTCCAAGCATCCTGGATCGCTTGCCAGAAAAATTTAATCATCTGAGATTCTAGATGTTTTCATTGTAGGACCTATGAAAATCACTTACTGATTTAAATTAGGTGCCTTTCTGGTACATCAGGCTAGTATATAAGCAAGCACACAAGAAGGCATTCAGTGGAACACTTGTCTGAAGTTTCTCTTTGCTTAAATTGTAGCAAAGATTAATTTTCAGCCAGCACGCAGATGCCATTTTTGGATACGAAATACTGACTTGGCTATGCTATAAAAGTGTAGATGAACAGTATACATGGTTATCTAAAACCTGGTTTCCTTGAAAAAGCTGGGGAATTGCTGCTCATCATTTGTGTTGTTAATATGTTTAACACATAATGACTATTAACCAAATACGTGTGAATTCAAGAAGGGGTTGGTCAGTATAAAACAAACCAAAAGAGTGATACAGCTTTAAAAAAAACTCTTCTCATTGATTATTGTATGCTGTAAGTATGTTGTGTTTTAACTGGGTTACAGAAAATGTGCTATCCCTTGGATGCTCCTGGTTCTGAAGGCAGACTGGCGTAGTGGGTGGAAGGTGATTTGGGTTACTTGGCCTTTCTTTCCATCCAGCTTTTTCACTGCTGTTTTTCCGTGCAGTCACTTTGCCTCTCTTGCTTTGATTTCTCCAAAGGAAGATAAAAACGTCCCACTTTATACAGCACTTTTGCATCTAAAAAGGGCCTTTTGGCACTTACTTATTACTACTCCTGATGGTGAATACTATACCAAGTATTACCATGACTTCTGTTTTTCCCTAGGTGAAAGAGGAGTAGTGTTTAAAAGGAGTAGTTCCTTAAGCAGTAGAAGCCTGGCTTCTTACTCTTTTTTTCTTCTTTTTTTTTAAAAATCTCATGGATGATTGTAAGCTCTAATGGAATTTTTTTCCTGTTTGAAACATAGTCTCATCCTTTTGTGGATCATCTGACGTATACTTTTAATAAGGTCATAAAGCATACTGCAGCCTTCCCGTTGGTCAGGACGCTCATAGCATCTTGATTTCATGGTCTTAGCATTTTCTTAGGCAACTATCTTTGAGACCCCTACCCTTCTGTCAAATTTGACTGAATTCAGCCAGCCAGTTTCCAAGTGAGGGGATCCCCTCGCCAACACTTCCTTTGTAAGACTTATTTCCTTAAAAATCTGGAGTAAACTATATTTTTAACCCAGCATTTCACAATTTTTCCTTCGCATCAGTCTTTTCTTCCGTGTCGTAGATAATTAAATCTGTTTCCCTGTGCTATTAATGTGCTTTATCCTACTTTTTTTCCCCTTTACTTCCTCTTTCATAGTTCTTTTTCTTGCTTTCCGTGATGGATGTGCTTTATCTCATACCCTGTGTTTTCTGTTGGTTTTTCTTCCCTGTGGAAGAAGATGCATATAATTCTGCTTGTTCTGGTTTTTTTATATATATTTATTTTTTTAAACACTCTTAAACTGCTATCAACCCACTTGCATATACACTCACTTTTCATCCACAAAGATCTGTAAGTCTGCAGTTTGGAGGGAAGGGGGAAAAAGAAAAAGCCAGATAAGTATCAGACTGAGGATTAAACTAAAATATGAAGCTCTATTGTCTGTAGGAAATAGAGAGTTTGAAAGAAAACGAGAGTTTTTTCCCTTTGTTCCTATGCTTTTGGCTGCTGAGAAAAGGCATCACGATGGAAGTCTTATCAGGTTACTGTTACTACATTCGGATTGGGCCTTTTTATAACCTTCTGCTTCGGTGTCTGATGCATCTTAATGTACTCTCTTTAACTGCTTGGAGAGTGAAGCACCTTTTATAGCTCATGCTGTGCTTTTTTCTACCACCTTGGAGCCTCTGACTGCTGCAGGGGTGATAATACCACTTTTCCAGTTTTTGGTTTTTTTGGACTATGTCCTGGATTCTCAGAGATACCAAGGCGCCAGATTGCAATAGGAGTTCTGTGTTCCAGTACATCTGTGAATCAGTCTCTTCGAGTTTTTTGGGAGGGATCTTGAGGTCATCTGACACAGATCACAGGCTATATATTTCATGTTTACAAGATGTGGTTTCGAAGAAGAAAAGATAGGGCATAAGACTGGAACAACTTAGACTGTCATACTTATTTCAAATTTTGCAAACAGAGTAATTTCTATTTTTGCAGAGCCATCTTCTTGCTAGAGGTCAGAAGCCTTTTTTGTAGCCTCTTCAAACTACTCGAGTGCTTATGCAGTGCTGTGACCTGTTTCTTACAACACAAGTTGAACAAAGAATGTGTTGCAGAGGTGGCTAAAACATTAATTACAGACTTCCAGGACAATAAACTAATTAGCATAATTAGAAATTCTCATATCTTTAATATTGGATTCCTTAATTCTCTGAAAAATGTTTTTATCAGTTAGAGGATAGAAAATGTCATCAAAAGTGTATGCATTTCTAAAAATACATTTATTAATTTAGTTGCCTATTTTGCGGGTGTGGGAAGCTAAACTGAGTGGTGGCTTAGTTATGCTAGCGTGTTGGTGTAATAAATTACCTTATACACACAGAGAACTACAGAATAACAAAGGTAGTTACTTGATAACGAAACCCTTAATGAAGAGCAGAAATAATGGTTAGTTTTCAATGAGTTTATACCTTGCTGTTGGTAGGCTTTTTGCTTAGATGCTATGGTTGCAACGTGAATTTAGTCTTCCAACAGCAGACTCCACACAGAAGTAGATTATTATGAATGCAATCACTGTCTGGCACGTAAAACTTGTGAGAAAATGGGAATCTATTCTACACCCAGGTGGGGTTTTTTGGCATTTAATAAAAGGCATTAAATTTTGTTGAAGCATTTCTTATAGCTAGGGCATTTGTACTCTTGGTTTTTTTCCCCTCTTTTTTCCTGCTGCATGGTAAGCTCCATTCATTTACTTGGGGTATTAACAGAGTCTCTGTTCCCTATCTGGCTCTTGTTTTCACAAATTTGGAGAACCTCAATGTACTTGAGTCCACTTTGGTAGAAATTGGTCCGTAGATTTTAAGCTACTGAAGGGGAGCTTCCAACAAATCCTCTGCAAGTGATCTCACAAACTTTGTTTGCATAGGAAACAGGTCTGAAAATTGTTGGGACCTCTTAAAGAAAAACCATGCACATGTAATTCTCATCCCTTACGGTTGCAACTGCCTCTAGGTAGAAGTGTCCGATGACAACAAAGACTGATGGTAGACTCAGTAGTACTAACGAGTATAATTAACATAGTTAGTACTGCTTCTGCAGAGACAAGTGTGCCTCACTGATCTACTAGGATTTTTGATTGCAGTAATAGCATAGCAGATTAAATTTTAATATAGTTCTAATTTACATACACTTTTTATAGGTGTAATTGAAGGTTCCTCACACCGGGCTATTAAATAAAGAAGCCGTGATGTGAGAGGTAAAATATTTTTATGGGTCACAAAAATCTCTGAGAGGAAATAACAGAAATAAATGTTAAGTTATAGGAGGCTTAATGTCTTGTCTTAAATCAGGAGCTGTTCAATATTTTCTGTTAATCGTCTGTATAAAGTAACAGTGTTTACTGAGGATTCAGAACTGTTTAATCAAATTCAGAAATACTGGAAAGGCCACCTGAGAAGTTTAAGTACCCTGTGTGAAAGGACAGCAGGATGACAGGTAATTGATGATGTTGATGTATGCAACACAGTGTCTTTTGGAGGCAGAAAATAAGATAGCATTTGTATGTTTTAAAAGTTTCTAATTGAACAGTTTCAATATAACAACAAAATTTGGACATCATTGCAGTTTGCCGAGGTATCGTTACCCAGTTTATAGCTGTAATCAGAAGTGGGGGAAAAAGCATAGAGGAAAAAGTGCCTTTCTGTACAAATTCCTTAATTCTTACCTGCTATTCAAAGTGTTTTATTAACTGTCAATTAGTTTAAAAAAGATAAATCACCGTATTGTAGACAGTTTGATAAGGAGGAGTTTTTCAAGGGGTTGAAGAGATTGGAATTACTTACCCGAGGAAATCAAATGCAGATCAAACCAGTGAGGAGTGGAAAGTCATAAAATAGATGTGAATTTACACTCTCCAATAGCAGATGTAAAATAAAAAAAGCTGCATTCAGTAAAAGATAATCTATTGAAGCTGTACTTTTTTTGCAAGGAGTGGGGAATTTGGAATTTTTCCCTTCTTCCACCCAGTGTAGCCGTATTTCTCTCCATGTATGTATGTGTCTGCCTGTCTGTCATTCAGTGTTGGACTATTTCTCTTGAATACATAGAACCAGCTTAAACTCCTTGCTTTGTTTACTTCAAATCAGTAATTTGAACTTTACTCTTTCTCATCAGAGATGACTGCTCAAATAAATTAATATTCATTGCAGTGAGGTATTCTCAGTCTTCTGGCACTGAAATGAATTTTGTAATTTCTGGGCTTCGGAGTCATTTTTCTATTTGATGTAATAAACTGTTTTACACAAAATGAGATAGTCCAAATCAGGGAGTGTTATGGTTTGAAGAACCTACAGCAATTTGTTGTCATTTAGACAATTACTCTGTCACCCGATGACCCCTCCCTACCCAGGAAGGGGAATCGGGGGTAGAAACAAGGAAACCCGAGGGCTGAAATATAAACAGATTTAATAGAATAAGACTAAATAATTAACTTTAATAATACTGAAGAACCGATATCCATTTAGAATATATGAGGGTTATACTCAGCCAATTATATCAGTAGGAAGCTGTGCACTCCCAGCAGTGGACAAGAAATGTCAGACATTGTCAGCAGTACGGCTCTGGGAGGAAGGGGAGGCCTCAGGGGTCTGGCACTGGAGCAAGAAGTTCTCAAGATCACAGTCATCGTAGAAGAGCAGAAGCTCTTCAGCAAACTTTCTAATTTATATAGAATGTGATGTTCATGGTATGAAATAATCCTGTTGGCCAGCTTGGGTCAAGCGCCCGGGTCTCGCTTTTCCTCATCCCTGTACCTGGCGAGCTCGAAAACACTTGAGACCTTGAAACCCGCAGACCACAGCATTTTCACGAATTTAGACACTAGAGTCTTCTAAAAGTGATGTTTTTCCTAGCATTAGAAGAGATCTTACTGAAAAGTAAATTACTGAAAGATAAATTAACCCTGTGTTGTTCAAACCAGGACAGAGGGATAATGAGAGAGACACTCTTACATCAGTATGTTGAGTATGGAAATGGCTTGTAGCATAGGAATGGCCAGTTTGAACATAAACTGTGGATGAAAATGAATGTTTGAAGAGAAGCCATCTTAGGCCAATCCAGCCAGCTTATAATGAAGGTGTATGGCAAAGAGTCCTTTTCAGGGGGTGGAGTCTTCTCTCAGGTAAGCCTTTTATTTAGTACCAGCACTGCATAGTAGATGCATGGGTTATGTAATATTGGAAGAGTGATTGATGCTGAGGTAGTATACTGGTAGTTCTTATACTAGATAGTATTGCAGCAGCTTGTCCAGCAACACCCAGTTGCCACCTCCAAAGTAACAGCTATCAAGTGGCCAAAATCAAAGTTGTCAGGTACATTTCTACAACATGATACTGTTCATGGTTTGAGGGTCCAGAAGCTTTTACCTTCAGGCGCATCTAGAATATTGATGTGGGTTCAGATAAATTGTCTGACCAGCTATACCAGATACGCAGAGTCACTATTGAAGAGTCATTGTTGGTAGCTGACAGCAGTTTTACACTGAAGATTCTCTTTATCATAAGACAAAGCAGCACTCTCCGCAGTGATTTTAGCACAGACCTTCAAGTAATTAAAAAAAAAAAATATTTGGGAAAATAACAGGTCGTTTATAACTTCATAATATGTGTGAGCTTAAGAAGTTCAACCAACTCTTGTATAAATGGTATGCAGAATCAGCTTTTCAGTAAAAAAAAAAAGGAAATGCTTAACTTGTTAAATCTTGTTCAGCCACTAGTCACTGAGCGTGTGTGCGGAGATGCTTAGAGAGGTCTTATGCCCAGCTCGTTCTGTCGTTTTGTTGATACTAAAGAAGGCAGCTGTGATTGAGAAACTTCCAATTGCGATTCCATGTGCAGTTGTGAAACTTACTAGGCTTGAGAACACAAGGAAAAATACAAGTTGAGTTTGTCATAGGTGCTCTTTCCTTAGAGGCCTCTCCTCAGGAACAAGGGCTTTCCAAAAATTGTGTCATTTATGTGGAGGGAAATATTACTTCCGTGCCTCCCAGCAACCTGGTGTGACGAATGTCAGTCTCTGCTGGCAATACAAGACAGTGATATTTATTACATCTTAATATTCTGAGCAACCTGCTCTAGTTGATCCTGGTTTGACCAACCTCCAATGTTCTATGATTGTATGATCTTCACAGCAGGAGGAAAAAAATACCACACAAATTGTTCAGGAGACGTGATGTGTGACCCAGACTGCTGTAGGAGGTGGTAATGAAAGTTTCTGGCATTGCAGTCTGATGTGAAATTGCTGTCATGAAAATACATAAAAATGATACAAGTATTTGGTGGTGTAGGGATCTACACTGCAGCTGAAGACTGGCACTATATGGCAGGATACTTACGCATGTCGTTCATATACAAAATGAACTGACATTTTTTCACAGGCTTGAAGTTTCAAGACTACTGAACTCTGGAAACTTCACGTGTGGCTACCCACTTGAAATAGTACTGTCTGCATCCTTAGGCGAGACAACGGAATGCGTTCTGTGGCTCTAACTAGCACGAGTGGTCTATTAAAAACAAATCTGATTTACAAAGGAGTTAACAGTTTTCATTTCTCATGGGAACGAACTTCAAGCAAATCTACCTTCAGCAAGTTCTGTGATACAGGGAGAGGTTCTGTACGATTCAGTCTAAAAAGAATATACTTTCTACCAGCTATGATGTTTCCAGTAATGGAAGCCAGGTAATGGGGATTATCTGTGGGTAGCCTATCAAGTTAGACTTTTATCCATTCTACTTCTAAGTATAAAAAAAAAAGGTTTTATTTCTTTGTCTGGTAAAGGAGAAAAAGTTTTATTAACAAGGAGAAAGATTTCCGTTCACACTATTTTTTCTTGTTGGAAAACAACCTGTTGGTCGAGAAAAATCCTTGTTCCTTTGAATACTTTCAGACTTTTGTCCTGTCACATAAAATAGTCCTTTAATTCTATCATTCATTGTTCTTGAGAATACATTGAAAAGCAAAGCCATTTGCATATAGAAACAAACTAAATGGGTCATCTTGTGTGTCAGAGTATTTTCAGAAATGTAAGCACTTCACCCTAGCTCAGTGCTTACATATGGGGCACTAGCTACCAAAGCTGATTTTTGAGCATGAATGTAGCATCCAAGTCTTTTTTATGTGGTAGGAAGCAAATGTTTCAGTTTTTCAGAATCCCAAGCCGTATACCAATTACAGATATTCTAGTCCATCCTTGATTATATTGAGCTGTTTTTATTCATAGTTATTTTTCCTTTGAAACCTCTATCATTAGAGAAATTTATTAAGCAAAGAGATAAGAATACGATTTTAAAATGGAAACAGCAAGAAAAGAAAACCATAAAAACTGTATGATGCAGTCATAAAAGGTGTTGGATGTTTGATTCGGTTGTTGGTCAGTTTTTGTTCTGAGGCATGTTAGCCAGAGAGAGCTGAGGACTCTGCTTGATGGTGACCTTCTAGACGGCCAAGTAAGACTTTGAAGGACAGATTCTTCTCTACCTGTTCCATGCCTTTTTTTTCAGGAATTCATAAGTTTGCATTGCAACGCTTTCAGACATGCACTGTAAGAGTTTTTAGTCTTGGTTTCCAACCTTCCTCAAAAGTCTGACTTGCAATGTGAGGCTTTTCGTATGTTTTTTCTGACTTGCAACTTGCCTATATACCGGTTTTGCAGGTTTGCAGTTTATGTTAATTTTCAAGATGTTATTGTCCATTTAGATCCCAAGACACATCTGTTAGCCTTTTTTTAGAATACTCAGCTATCTCTAAGCTTGAGTTGCAGACAAAATGATAGATGGTTTTGATTTCATGTTGGAACATGAGGAACCCTTTGGACATTGTTGTTGAAAAGATTCTGTCTGGGGAAGCCTGATTCACCTGTACTTGGGAACAGTATTTTAATTCAAAAGATACACTTCAGAAAAATATATATTGTGACAGAAAAATATATATTGTGATTATATTTCTGTAAGACTGTAGGAATGTTGAAATATCTGGAGTCTTACAGAAAGAAACCACATGTTCAGTGCACAAAGTTACAACCCTTTAAAAAGTGCAGACATTTTAGGATGTGGAAAACAGACAATGAAACATTTGAATGTAATGATAATAATTATGTTGTTCAGAGTGGTGTCTTTTTTTCTTAATGAAAATGATAACTGGTACATGGTGGTCTCACTGTAGTGCATGTATTAATTTTGGGTAGAATTATGCAAGCTTTGGAGATAAGATTTAATAAGTGACATGCAGATCTATTTAAAAACTATAAAATTATAACTTAATTTCTAGATCTAATTGGACAAAACAGTATTAATTACTGATACGTAGTCATTCTTCTTTTGTTACAAATGCTCTGAGTTTTGTTATACAAATGTAGTTACAATCGAGTGCTTCAAAATCCCTTGTTATCCAAAGTTAGTGGAAGTTTATTAGTACAAATGAAACATGTTGTAATTATTACATATTTAGAAAGTAAAAGTATTGCTGATACTGTTTGCTATTGTGCAGCTGTTAGGATTTAAAAATTACATTCTGTGATTAGTGGATACCCTAAGGAGAGAAATTTGTCTATTAAATACAGTTAGCTAGTGCATGCATTGGGCAGATGAGCAAATGGCATCCAGTTTGACTCTGCTCCAAGGCCAATACAAGCCAAAAGTTAGTATTTTCAGTGGACGTACTTGCGCATTATAAAGTGCAGTATCAGAACTAGCATTAATACTACCACAGATGAACAAGGAGTAAATGGGTCTAAATGTGCATTAGCTTCTTCTGTTACATTGTTTTACCCTTCTATAAACCAACCACTTGTGTGTCCAGACTTTCTGTGTCAAAAGCACAAATTTTAGTCATACTCTTGCAAAGTCTTGAGTTTCAATTTTTCTTGAAACTGCATTTATTTTTTGTCATATCAAGCTTATTATCAAAGTGTGTTTTGAAGAGTGTCAACATTAAAACCTATTTAGAAAAGCATAGGCTTTAACAATTCCCCCCCTACATACACTGTTATTTCTTTCTCATTTTCGCTATGAGAAGTTGTCTTTTGTTGATGAAATGAGAATTAGTTCGTGATGCAGGACTCCTGCTTAGTAATTTTAGTGTGTTTCTGCTGGGATGCTACTTTCAGGCTTTCCTAAAGATTCAGAAACTAGTGGTCCAAAATCTCAGCTGACTAGTATGTATTATGTGGGAGAATAATTTTTGGTAAGTTTCATTAGCATTGGAGAAATTAATGTACTGAATCTTTAGTACAACCAGCAATATTAAGAAGATACCTTACTTGTCAGTAAATATTTAGGAAGTTTCCCTTATTATGGAAACCAACCTAAAGCTCAGTAAGTTTAGAATTTATACTTTTGGTTAGCTAGCTATAATATATAAAATATTACTACTAGAAAATAATTATAATTTTTGTCCAGTTTAATACAGAGTGTGTTTCAGTTCCTCCGCTCTGTCTTGGACTTTGTCAGAAAGCTCCAGAATGAAATGAATGCCCATCAGCTTGGTTGAGAATTAGGTACATTCTTGTCTCTTTTGTGTAACATGCATGAAATGAAAGGAGAAAGAAAGTGATTGGGTCTTGTTCTAGTGCTAATTGAGATCTGGTATGTGCAGTATATCAGACTTTGAGATAGAAAACACAGACTTCAGGGATCTTGTTTTTCAAGAAGGAAGTGGTGGATTGCTAGGCTTTAATTAGGGAAACGTAACTGAATGTTACTGGTGGTGGACCTTGCTGTTTAAAAAAAGCAGCAACTACTTGCTGCTTTGGACCGTGGCTAAAAATTGTCAGGCAAATCATCAGTCCTAGATTTTTGTCCTATTTAGCCTACTTTTTTCGAACAAATAAAATGAAAATAACAATGGCAAATTTCCTGAGAACATCCATTTCTTCATTTCTTCTGTATTCAGTTTTTAAGGATGTTGCCTGTGTTCTGAGTTCGTTGCATATTTCTTTGTTGTAATAACAGAGACTTTTAGACAGCTATTAAATGAAATACAGATAGGCTCTCTGGAGGATGTATTGTGTGTCCTAACTGCTGAGTCATACAGTAATGCTTGATTTTTTTTCTGCCATTGTGAACCTTGAATTGTTTTGTGGTTAGTGGAACAACTGCAAAAAGGTGAAGAGTTTTCTAATTTGTGTTTGTTTATATTCTTGCCCACAGAAAGTAGGAGGTACGCTTTTTGAACTCCCAGAGAGCCAAGGAAGATATTTATTCTTTGTAGGGGATAGATCTAATATCAAAGATGGGCACCCTCTCTCCTGGCCACATTTATAAGAGAAAATAAGGACATCTATTTCATTCTTTGAAGGAATGAATGTAAACAGCTGTGTTCATTGTTAGTGGATAAAGATGCTGGCTTATAGGTTTGAATCTGACAGATGAAATCTAGAAAAGAGGTGAACTATAGAATTTACCTGTCTTTACTCTCATCCATAGCTTTGTTTTAGGTTATACCCTCTCCACACCATACTGTGTGGGGGTAGTCTAGAAGCCTAAATGAAGATTTTTTTTTCTCTGAAAGGCAGTCTATACTGCTGTGGGCATAGGATGGGGCTGAGGCAGTGCTGGCTCATTTCCAGACACCTTAACAGATAGCTGTCTTCAGCTGTCCAGGTAGACATACCCTAAATGTTTTATTAGATCTAAGCTTTAATGGTATGATCAGATTTGGCTGAACGGTATATCATGCAAAATTGGTTGACACAACACGTAAATAAAAGCAAGCTGTGTTAGGGTTTTTTGTATGTGAGAATAAAGCAGTACTGAAAAATGTATCTGTTAAATGAAAGGAATGAGCAAAGGAAAGTTGTTAGGTGCATTTTGCATAATTTAAGTTTGTTTTATAGTGTATCTTGAATGCTGTTTGGGGGCAGAGAGTAAAAATGAAGCTGATCAGTAACTGTCATGTCATGGTTTGGTAGGGAAATAAGAATTTTTAGAATGCAGAATCCTGTTTCATGTGTGATTACAAACTTTTCCTCACCCAAACTAGTTGTGTTATGTTCTTTCCTGGATGAGTGAAGTTTAAAGTCACACTGTTTTCCTTCCAGTCTTCTAAACAGGGCATCTATAAATGCTGATTTGCTATCAGCTTTTTTTTTTTTTTTTACTGCAATGGAGCATGAAATTATGAAGGTGATCTATTTCTATGGGCAACAGAGAAACTTTGAGCAGAAAAATCAACACCTACCAGTGTTGTTCCACCATTTTCAGTACCTGATATCCTTAGTCTCTTTTC
Source organism: Chionis minor (assembly GCA_013398295.1). Taxonomy (NCBI): domain Eukaryota; kingdom Metazoa; phylum Chordata; class Aves; order Charadriiformes; family Chionidae; genus Chionis; species Chionis minor. Next base: position 36,037 of record VZSF01001350.1, read on the forward strand.
CCTGAATCTGGTGGTATGCTGCAAACCTCTGTTGCTGTAAGGCAACCTTTTTCTAAAGTAGCAATTTTCAAACCTTTTTCCTTGAAGCTCCCGAGCAGTCGGTTCCCTGCCGGTTTGTGGAACACCAGTGTGGTTGGTCTGTCCCTGCTGTGCTGCACCTCTGCGTGCACCGGTGGAACACAGCTGGGAATGAGGGACGCAGAGAGGCAGTAAGTTCACTGTCTGCTCTCAGCGGGGAGAGGAAGATACCTAAATCTGTTGCTGTATTCCAAAGGGCAGAGATGAGCTTCCCTTAGAGAATGCTGGCTAATGCCTTTCTTCTCACCTCACAGCTTTGCCACCCATGGTCTGTCATACCTTCCCTGGAGAGAGCCTTGTCTGTAAGGGGTCACCCCTTACAGTATGCTTCAGTCCAGCGTTAAAAGCCCCTCGGATTGACAGCTGCTGTCACGGAGAAAGAGATCTCTGCAGGTGTTGTGTGACTGCGGCTTTTTAAGAGCGGGAGAACCTTCAGTCACTTTAATGTTCTGTTGTGACATGTAGATAATGGATATTTTATGGAATTCGTAAGTTACTCTTTGTCAGAACATTTTGAACCTTGGGTATGAGAAACTAATTGAAATGAACATTTCACTCCGGCCCTTGCTGACCTTTGCAATCCACATTACTGCTTGGGATAGTGGATGCATTCACTCAGCCGCTAAACAACTTCTAAAACTCTACTCTCTGATCTCAAGACTGTAGTTTTCTTAATGGGGTATTTTTGAGGGTGGCCATAAAAGAAGGACAACAGCTACTGTCGAAGTATTAAGAAGTAGTGTGCAATGTGAACAGCCTAGTTTAACTTGCTCCTAAATATAGTTCTTTTAGATTCTTCTAAAAATAACTCTTCTCCAAACAATAAAAATTCATGCAAGTTGACAGCACGTTTTAGCAGACATTGGCAGAATGTTGATTTCTGCTTTTTGAGCGTTTGGATAAAAAATGTAAGCAACACAATAATTTAAACTCGTCTTAGTAGATGTTGTTGCTGTATTACACTGTCCTTGTCTGTTTTGTCTGTCATGAACACTACATTTCATTTATCTTCTGATTTTTTTTTTTTTCCCCTCATCTCACGATTCTCCTTACCTTTCGTTCTCTTTTCTACAAAACTGCTGTATTTTACTTGCTGAGTTAGTATCTAGTTTGAGCAAGAGACAACAGCCTCAGTTGTGGAGTACGTTACTGTTCACAGTTGTTGCCCTTTCATTCCTTGCTAGGTGAACTGGTAACTGAAATGCTTTGCTCTCTTCTTGTGGTGGAGATAAGTCTTCTCTGTGTGGTAAAGCAGAATGAGGACGTGCAGGACTTATTTTAATGTGCAGATATCCTACACAAGGCTAGGCGAGCAAGCGCATTCCAATTACAAACCCTTACAGCAGGTGTCAAGCTATGCTTATTTACATTGGCAGGTCACTTCAATGCGAGTATGTGGAAGAAGGCTTAATCATTTTAACAGCCTAAATAACGAGCTGTAAATGAAAGGTATTGCTTGGATTTTTTTTTTCCTTATTGCTATAAATTGTAATACATAATTTTATTTCTATTGTTACTCTAGCTGTAAGGCTCATCACTTTTACAAATATTTTAAAGGTAGGAGTGCTAATAAAATGTATTATACTGTGCTTATTTTCATAGACATCAGTTCATCATTATGTACCTAAGCAAAAAACTGTGTTTAATAGCAGTTGAATTTTAAACTGGAAGCAAGAAATTTGCAACAACATCAAGAGGATAGCGGTGGTTTTTACCCGTAGATTCTAGAATGTAAAGACAATAAACATTTTGTTTTATTTGTAATAATTAGTATAATTTAAAGAGCTAGGGGTATGAAGAGAAGGTGAAACTTAACTGTCAGAATTCTGAATCCCTTATGTTACGTATTAAAAAATTAGTTTGTTTAAAAATTATTAGCACCTCATGTATGTGGGGTTTTTTTGTGGGTGTTTGTTTTCACATTGTGCTGTGTAAAGTTTGTTCAGGAGAGAAATTTTTAACTAACTCAATGTGTTTGTATATGCCTAGGGCTTGAAAAAATACCTTTCTAGACAAAACTTAGCAGTTACTGTTAAAAAATTTTGCTTGTGCTTTCATTGTAATTCTAGGCAGAACTGTGTTTAGTGAGAACAGAATAAAGCCATAACCCTGACTGCATTTTTTTTATTGTAATAGTTTAGTAAAATAAACAAACATGCACAAGTTCAGAGAAACCAATCCTCTTTGGTGATAGCTGATGTGTGTGCAAAATGCTAAGGATTTCTGTGTGACCATTCACAACTATGATAAAAATATCACGTAACAGCTCATAGTTTTCATAGTTGTTACAGTGAAAGCCAAACAGAATTTTTAGAGCTTCTCTGCTCTCTTCAAAGCCTGGGCAGCAGTGTTACTGAGGAAGAAAACTATTTGGTTCCATCCTGTTGTTGTCTCAAAACTGGAAGAAACAAATAAGTAGGAATGAGGTTTTAACAGGTGAAAAAGAGGATGTGGATAAGTGGAGAAAATTACTTGCATGAACAGTGAGCAGTTCCAGGATCAAGTGAGGCAGTTATGTTCTGAAAGAAATTTGCTCAGGCTCCCAACCGAGTCTTAAAAATTCTGCCACCAAATTAAAGGAAACTTCAAGTGTTGTTGTCTGCGATAATAGTCTTGTTTCTGGATATTGCTAAATCACCACTATAACAGATAATTTATATGGGCATCTCAGAAAAGAATTTTTAAAGTATTACAGTTTTTTGGAATGAGCCAGATTTAGCAAATTAAAATATGCTCCTGAAATCTACTAAGATGGTGCACAGAATAAGCTCTTTACTCTCAATTTGTTCTATCCTTATATGTCATCTGGCACGTTCAAATGAAATCTTGTTGGTCTTTTCATAAACTTACGCTTTTTACAAAGAATACATAATTATTCCAGTAAAATGTAGCTTAATATTTGCTTGTTTGCCAGTGTTGTTGTTTTCTTTCCTTGGCAGTTATTAGAAAATTTCAAAGTGAAAGGTCAGACACGAAAACTTCTCATGCTCCTTTACTTTCCAATTACAGACTATGGATACGGCAGTTTTGTCACAAGATGAAAAAATTGGGTTTAAGGGCCTCTTGTTCTATTACAGCCACTTAGCTTCCTAGCATCGGTGGGCTGTGGGTGGGGATGGGATGGGGAGATTTCAAAGTTCTTTTCCAAAGCCTGCTGCGATAGGTCTTTGAGAAAAAAATGGATGACTACTACAGAAGAAGGAAAAAAACCAAAACCAAACCCAAACAAAAATACAAAGTAAGAGGGGAATGTAGCTAAAAAACTTGCAAACCCCTTCCTGAATGGCTGAAACAAGAACACAGACCAGTCAGTCATGCTTTGAATCCATTTATTTGACATGTGGTTTTATTTTTGAATAGTGTTTTATCTACTTAATTTCTGTCTCTCCTTGGAGAAGAGCTAAACCTGACAAACGATGAGTATGACCACTGTCATACTTACCAATTTGTCCTACTTGCATCACGAAGACAACAATTTTGAAAACATGAGGAAACTCCTGTTGTGGTTGGTCTTCCATGTGTGCAAAACAGATTTTTGGTTATTTTCAGCATGGAAGGAGAGTGATTATGTTCGCAGTTGTGTGTGATCGCATACATCCCAGTGCGATGGAGGTGTAAGATGTATGGATGAGTGGGATCAATAGGTGGCGTTATCTGTGAAGGCGCGTAAGTCAATCACCAAGATAAGATGGGTGAAGCAGTGCAGCAAGAAACTGTAAGGAGCAGTTAGATGGGATAGGAAAAAAAAGAAGCGTTTGTGATTTTTCAGGTAGTTGCTGAGTTTGAGGGGCACTGGGCGCTTCTGTGTGATTTTTCTCCTTTAGGAAAATTCACTTTAAAAACTGTCAGTTTTTCTCTTAAATTATTAAAAGCCCTGACTCTTTTGAAATTTGTAGTAATATTCTCAAGGTTTTCTTTAATGATGTATTGAATGTAGATAGCTTTATATAGATAGATTGTATACATTGGGAAGAGTTGAAGTTAATGAGAGAGTGGAGAGGGATTAAAGGATAGGAGATGTATGAGGAGGAGGAAGTGAATCTGGGAGCTGGAAAAGGGAGAAAGGAAGATAAATCTGATGTGTAGATAAACAATTTAGGAAAAAGTAGAAGATGAATGAGCTCTGGAAGAAAGCTCTAACATGCTGATATGTACACTTGAGAAGAAATAGCAGTAATAGCAGAAATACCCCCAGAGGGTACAGCGAAGGGCTACAAAGATGATTAGGGGGCTGGAGCATCTTTCTTACAAGGAAAGGCTGAGGTAATTGGGTCTTTTTAGTCTGGAGAAGAGAAGACTGAGGGGGGAATCTCATCAATGCCTACAAATACTTAAAGGGAGGGTGTCAGGAGGAGGGGGCCAGTCTTTTTTCAGTGTTGCCCAGTGACAGGACAAGAGGTAATGGATACAAACTTGAACAGAGGAAGTTCCATCTGAACATGAGGAGGAACTTCTTTCCTTTGAGGGTGGCAGAGCACTGGAACAGGCTACCCAGAGAGGTGGTGGAATCTCTGACTCTGGAGACATCCAGAACCCACCTGGACACCATCCTGTGGAACCTGCTGTAGGCGAACCTGCTCTGGCAGGAGGGTTGGACCAGGTGATCTCCAGAGGTCCCTTCCAACCCTTAACATTCTGTGATTCTGTGTAAGGGACAGGAAGATAACCTTCTGGGAAACAAAATCCTGTATACAAATATAATGGGTATAAAATATGACTGAAAACAGAAAGTGGAGGGAGAAAAGCAAGCAGAGAAAGATAACAAAAAATACTAGATGCAGAGGATCAAAGCGCATAGCCATGGTAAATCAGGCGTTCATTTAAGAAAAGAAAACCACCTGAATTTACAGTCTTACAAAAAATATGAGCGAGGAAGAGAGATATGGGATGCAAAACTAGGTGAAACTACAACTTGAGGTTAGAAACCCTATGCACGTAAAAAGGCAGGTAGGTATTGGTAGAGCTTCATTATGGGCCATATTTATTTTAGTCAGAGGAACCATCTAGACAGACTAATATCTTGTTATTCATTGCCATTCATCCTATAATCTTAGAGTATTAGTTAGGTTTTTATCTTGCCTTCTGGCAGATGCTTTTTTCCTTAAATACAGCAACACAAGATTTTGTGGAGTCGGTCATTTAAGTGTGGGTGTGAGGCTTCAGTGTCTTACGGTAACAATTGGAAGAAGGCCTCAGCAATGTCTGGTCTTAAGAACAGTATACAATCCAAAACTGCATGACTAACTTAGGCTAATACCGTGTTGCATAAAACTCTTGCACTGTTGACACTGAACTTGAGTCAGGAACCGTGTCTCCGTGTCTCTTTCGTGTTTGAATTTTGAAAAAATACAGATTTTGTATGGATGTAATATTTTAAGTAGGCTCAGTGAGCTTCAGAAAAGTGCGTGTAAGAATGTAGATTGTCAAGAAATTCTTGTGGTACCAATTTTGTTAGGCAGCCCCTGCTGATAGTGCCTGTGTTCATGTCACCTTGCAGTTGTATGGTCTTACAGTAAGCGGGATTCGGTACTCATCCAAGGTCTTTTTGGTTTTGGTTGCTGGATTGTGTTTTACTTGGATTAATTTTCTGTTCTTGTCAAGACAATTTTACCTGCATGCTGCAGGTAGAAAGACAGGGGCAGAAACTGCAGGATTTCTGTCTGTCCTGCTTTAAAAGCGGTTATCAAATTAGTACCTGAGTTTTCATTGCGGATTTATGCAAAACTTTTCCAAGAATTCTCTTCAAATCTCTTTCTGCACTTGTGAAATCAAGGGGGCTTTGCAACTGATTTCAATAGAATCACGTTCCTTATAAAAAGAAGTAGACTGGGGAAGCTGGGTGGCTGGGGGGAATTCCTGCCGTTTTTCTTTCAAGACACAAGTCGTCTTTTCCATTTTCATCACAGTATGCCTAGTTTTAAACTGGCGGAATAAGAAAATAAGGCATCTGTGTAGGTTTGGAATTGGACTTTACATATCAGTTGGGCTTTTGTCAGAAATAATTACAATGAGTATTCTACACCATTATAACATTCTTTCTAAAATTATAGCTGTAAATGGTCCTTATTCTTCTTAAATTCAGACTGTTTTTTCAGAAGAAAATAATTCTGGCAAATACATTCTTCCAAGCTGGAGATGCCCTATTCTGCAAGTCCCTTATATTAACTTCTTAATTGTAAGACATTATGGATGGGGAAGCTTTATTAATAAACTTGGGGATAAGGGAGTCTGGAATAAAATAGGCAATAAGGGTAACAGTTAAAATGGAATGAGATTTTATGATGTGAGTTCTGTAAGACAGTAGAAGGATATTGTTCTGAAATCAAATAAGCAATTTGCGTGCATAAGTTAGTTATCAGTAATCTGATGCCATGTCAAACAGACTTCTGTAACTGTTTATTTTTCCAGAAGAACGAAATACATAGTTTATTTAAAAAAATTAAAGTAATGCGTGGGGGCAGGGGGGGGGAAGCTTGTTTTGCATGACATCCTTCTCACAAAATATCCTTTAATATAGCATCAGGACTGGTTTAGTTCAGACCATTTCTTTCTATGTTGTATGTCTCAGGTGAAAGGATGCGTTTTATTTTCATGGTAATGCCAAACTTGTTTCCTGTTTCATTTAGTATGGAATATAACTATTTTAAGGGGAGATAGTCCTACAATTCCTAGATAACTATCATAACACTAGGAAAATTAGATTCATTTTTCTATAGCTGCCTCTGCCTGTTCTTTTAATCCCTTAGTGGTTTTAAAGTCTTTTCATAAGATAAAACCATAGACGGGATGGCCAGTGACCTCACTTTATCATCCAGACTCCTGCTCAGCTCAGAACTATGGCTAGCACTAGGCCAGGCTGGGTACCTTTGGATGAGTCTTGAACACTCGTGACGATGGAGCTTCCACCGGCTTCTCTATGACTGGTTTCAGCCCTGTGCCACCCACCTATGGAGGAATTTTCTCTGGAAGTCCAGCCTGAACCTTCTGAGTTGCAATTTATGGCCATTCACTTTTAACTCTCTGCTACTACCAAGAAGAGTTTGACTCCATTGTTTTTGTAACTCCTAACCAGTAGTTGTCATTTGAGTCCTTTTGGCTCAAATGGTCTAACTCTCCAGTTTCCAGTTAGTCTATTAGAAATGGGAACCCCAAAACCAGTATTCTAGGTATTGCCTTACTAATGCTGAGCTAGAGGGGAATGGTAACTTTTCTCGTTGTTTGTTCTTGTTTCTGTCTTGTTCTTTTTCTTCCTAATATAGCCCAGTGTGCTGTTTGCCTTATTTGTAATGAAGAAGCATTGTTGACTTCAGCTTAGGTTCCATTGTAACCCTTAGGTCCATCTCAACAGGGCTGCCTGTACTGATGTATGGAGCAACTCTACCTCCTTCTAAGTGAACTGCACAGTTTCACATGACTCACTCCTCCAGTTTCTTCATGTCCCTTTTTTTACTGTTATACAATGAGTTTGGCTGTGGGTTTTTCTTTTACCATGTCAGAATAGGATCAGAGTTGGATTCTGTACCACTCTGCTTACAATCTGTGGACTCATCAAAGTGAAAAATGGCCCTAAACATCTTGAAGGACCAGTCCCCTGAGAAAAGTTTCTGAAGATTTTTATCTTGGAAAAAAAAGGCCAAATTTCCAAACTTTTAAATTAAAGAGAAAAGGAACATCTCTATTTTCATTTCCATCTTTGTAGTGATGAGAACGTATTGCTACTGAACTGTTGTATAGTGGTGTGCCTGAAATTTCTTAGTAGTAGTAGTACTAGCAGTGGTTACACACTTAACTTTAACACGGTATTAATCTGTGTTGGCTTTCGAGGATGTCATCCCAGTGGACTGTCCATAATTTCATGTGTTGAATCTGTTTTATAGATGAATAAATACCTCCTTTTTTGGGATGTAAATACCAGCACCTTTCAAAGCAGGAAAAATGGATAGATATTTCAAAAATAATGGTACAGTCACATTGTATCAGCAGTAAAACCTGCTTTATACCCACATATTTCAAACATAAGTATTGACATACTTTGTTTTGATTAATACAGTTAATATTTGGATTCTTTTTACGTAAACAATGAGGTCAAACTAAGCCTCTCTCACTACTTTTATATTTAAGTATTTCTTTTGAAGATATCATTTGAACAGAAGTGGAGGAATGAGGTCTGATGTATTTGTGTGTGAAGGAATTAATTTATGTTAATCTGTTCATTAAAATTTTAAAAGAAAAAACCTTAAAATTTTTTCTGACAACCTAATCTAGTAGTTTATTTTCTTTAATATTGCAGCCGAAATTAAAAGCATCTGTCATAGCGATGGGGATAAATAAAGAAAATATTCCTCATAGTGCTGTTATTACAGGCTCATGTTCATCTAGTAATAACATAGTTAATAGCAAATAATTTGGATAGTGAGTGTACAGAAAGTTAATGTGACCGAGATGAAGAATCCAAGAGTATTTCTGTCTGGAAAATAGATACTAAGATGTACACAAATACAACTTTTCCTGTGATTCAGATGGTTTTGTTACTGTTTTACCAGCAAAGATTGCAAGATTAAAGCTAAAGTGCTTATATTCAGTAGACACGCGACAAACACTGGTAGTAGCAATGCAAGCCTCCTGCCCACACACCAAATGCTGTTACTTACTTTAAATTCATATTTAACATAGTTGCTTTAAGGATGTGAAAGGAAGCTGGGTGTTCCTTCTCCAAACTCAAAGGTTATTTTCCACCTTTGATGGCGCTTTATTCTGTGTTTTAAATTGAAGGTGCACAGATACGAGTGGTCTCTTGCATTCTGAAAAACTGTCTGAGTTTGTAGTGCATATAAATTGAAAGCCAGAGGCCTGATGGGATTTCTCTGCACTTATACTTGAAATCCACATTCAATTTTACATCTCTCTGTCCTCTGGTACAGTATTAGCTTATACAATGGAAAGACTAGTAAGTGTGATGCGTCTGATTTCTGGGCAGGGGGCATTTTTGATTGATACTGAGGTTGGTTTTGTTCAGTCATTTTTCTCAGCTGGAAGCATAGCGTCCATGTGTGTAAAGTCTTGGAATGGAGTGCTGAAATCCCAATATGGTGGTAGATTTCAAACGGAGAGCCCCAGGTGGAGTTACTTATCCATCTTATGTTTGTCTTGCCTATTAATTTGCCACGAGCTGGCTAGTTTAGGCAAAATTGTAATCCCTGTGGGTATCATGACAATCCAGACATCAGTGGCTCTAGAAATAGATTGTAAGATATTGTGTTCTCTGTATTTCCTCATTTTTACTGCAGGCCAAACAAATGCGTTTTCTTTTGCGCACAATTAGTTCACCTGCTGAAGTGCAGGACCTTTCCTCAACACTGTTGCTCTGTGACAAGAATGTTATTATAACTGTATTTTTTCAGTCAGAAAAGCAGTAGGAGGAATAATGCATTTAAATATACCAAATCATATTTAATTTGTTGCTTAGCAGCCAAAGCAAATTATGGAAATCTCTGAGACAGATCAAATATTGCTGTAGTAAAGGGATTTCAGATCAGCTTGTCCATTTTTGTTGTTTAATATTACACCAAAGTTCAGAATTTGGGGAAGGGAGGTGTCTTTTCCCAATTACTGACGTTCTCATTAGCCAAAATCATTTTGTTGAAACCTGAAAGGGCATCAGGAGAAAAGCAAAAGCGAGTGATAAAACAAAAAAGGGAGTTGGGGGAAGAAAAGAGATAAAAACTGACTCTGCCTTTTGAAATCTCACCAGATGGGCACTTTACTTAGGTACATAGATGAGAAAATGTAATGTATCCCTAGTCTGGATGTTTAGGGAATTCCCTGGATGCTAATTTAAATCACAGTTTTTTTCACCATGTAAGTTCAGGTGTATGGAAAATACACTAGTGTTTGCTATTTTGAAGATACAAGTGATTCAGTTTCACATTGTGCATAGGAGAAGCTACGTTAAGTATGAAATTTTAATAATTTGGCCTTAATTTAGTTTTACTGTGTGTAGTTGGATACAAAGGATGGTAGTTACCACAGCAAAAGCACACCAAAGCTTTGAGCACATACAGTTCTTTCAATGTTTTTCTGTTTCCAATATTTTGCATAGGAAGGAATTGCTATGAATTGATGTTTGGGGGTTTGGGATGTGGAACGTAAAATCTATTTAAAGATAAAAGTACCTCCAGATTGATTCAACAATAAGATACATATATAAATACACATAGAATAAAAATTATTAAAAAAAAGGCAAGACAGGTAAGCGTTAAGGTGTGTGCAAGCGGAGGTAAACTGGTGTGGGTTGACTGAGAAGCAGAAGCAAACTGAGTTGAGCAGAGGATGTTCAGATGTGACTAATGCGGGATCATCTGAGGGACTGGCATAGCTATAAAAAAAACCCCACCAAAGCTCATGCAGTGGAGAAGGGCAGAGATTATTTTTTGTTGTTGTTTTGTTTTTCGTTTTTTTCTGGCTGTAGTGCAGTCTGATGGCCTCTCCTGTGGTCTAGAATCCCAACTGGGAAGCAATTCTGGTGTGGCTCGTTAGGCCAGCCAACGGCACCTGAGTTTGGGGTCTTGGAGCATGAAGGAAGCAGCTGCTGCAGTGCATGAGAGCTGAGCACTGTAATGGGAGGTGTGCGTGCATATATGAACTGAGGAAATTCCTAAGCCTAAAGCATGAAAATATACTAATTTTGAGTCAATCTTTTGTGATCACAAGCCTGTTGCTGTCAGGTTTATTGTTGATAGAAACTTAAAACGTTTTGGAAACAAAAATCCTTTAGTTGGAAGCTTCATGTGCATTAATCTCTTCGTTCCACAGCACACAGGCCGCAGTCTGTTTGATTGTCAGTAAGGAAATGAGAAGCTGAAGTTCTTAGGCTATGACCACAAATGTGATTTTTGACATTTTCCTCCTCTTAATTAATTCATTTGCCTTTTTTTCTTTAAATTTAAATTTTGGTGTAAAGATAGTGTTCACCCTTCTTTTAAAGTTTCTCTTTCTGGTTTAAATGAGTAACCATTATGTGTGGGTGGCATTTTCAGGGTAGCTTTTGATGCATTAGCAACTGCTGCAGAGAGATACTGGATATTTATGGATTTTTTTGTTAAATGAGCAGAATATTTATTTTCCTGACATAGAAGAGGAATACATACTTTTCAAAATAAGATACAGAAAAGGTTAGCAGCTTTTATATCACAAATACTTATTTTTTAAAGAAAAACCCAAACGTGGTATAATCTGAATGTTTTAATTTCTTTTTCACTGTGAAATATTTCTGCAGTTTGTATGGTCTTCCAAGAATTCTGTTTGTGCAGCATCTTTTGTTTAGAGATATTTATGTACTTCAGAGCTTAATTGGATTTGGTAAGACATGTAAGAAACATGGGAACTATCTGGGGTTTTTTCATATCAAAAAGCTAAAGGGATGGAGAATCTTTGGGAACTGCTTAAAATTAACGTAATGTGTGAAGCTTGGAAGAAAAGCCATCTCCCCAGACTCCTTATGCCCTAATCTCAAAACTTTTATTTTTCTTTTTTTGGCATTAAGAATTTCATTTCAAAATTTAAATTTAGACAGTTGCAAAATACCAAGTTACAGAACAGTGCTGACATAAACATCATATTTCTCAAAAGATATTTGGATACAGAATCACAGAAGGTTAGGGTTTGGAAGGGACCTCTGGAGATCACCTGGTTCAACTCCCCTGCCAGAGCAGGTCCACCTACAGCAGGTTGCACAGGATGGCCTCCAGGTGGGTTCTGAATGTCTCCAGAGTCGGAGACTCCACCATGTCTCTGGGCAGCCCATTCCAGGGCTCTGCCATCCTCAAAGGAATTAAGTTCCTCCTCGTTTTGAGATGGAACTTCCTATAGAAGTAGAAATGCAGAAGTGGGTGCACTCTGTGCCTTCGTCCAGGTCATTGATGAATACATTGAACAGGACTGGACCCAGCACTGACCCCTGAGGAACACCTCCACCAGTCCCTCTTTGGTTTGTACTAATGTTGGAAATTTGACAACATAGTTGAGTTGTGATTGAGGGGAGGAGCTCTTAACTGTGTTGTGTTTGTGGGGTGTTTTGGTTTGTTTTTTTTTTTCCTGACAGAAGCAGCTTCTATTTTTACAGTCTGCAGTCTGAATGGCAAAAAAACCTGTAAAGCATGCAGTGAGCATCACTTTGGTGTTTCAGTGATGAAATTCAAAGATATTTTTACCAGTCAATGGTGGGCATCTGATGGATGTTTTGCTCACTGATGGAAGCCGTAAGGGAGGTAGTCTGCAAATTAGCAGTGAAATCATTAGAAGCAATCTCTTTCTGTAAGCCAGTACGGTTTTTAGTTCGAATTGTCAGACAGATTCCTTTAGCTGTACAGGACCTGTTTTTCTCAAAATTTACCATAGACAGGGTTTTCTCCATGTCTTCTATACGAGCCACATAGCTTCACCTCTAGGTATTTAGGGGATTTTTCTCAGAGTCACCTTCTCGTCATATGCTCACTTTTAGGACACACGTGACCTGTGTATTTCTGACAGGACCAGTGCTTATCACATGTGTGCAGTACAGCAAAGGCGCTGACAGATTCCTGCTTTGTGTCTATTGGAAAGGCAGCATCCAGAAATGGCACCACAACAATTTATGTAGTATGCTCCCAACCATATTCTTGCCTGGGGACCATCAAAAATATGTTGATGGTGAGTTAGGCAGCTGTGGTCTGTTTCCATTTTCTCTCTCTTCTGGAAACTCTACTCTGCTGTAGGCCTGAATGTGCATCTCACATGGAGGGAGTGAAAAGCTGGTGTCAGTAAGGAGCAGACTGCAGCTACAGAGCAGTTTGGTTCCTCTGCACTCCCTTTCCCCCTACTATGTTTGAAAGGTCCTAAATAAAAAGCATGGACTTTGTGTCAGGTGAATTGGGATGGCAGGTTGAATGTGTATCTTGGATTATGTCATTCAGGAAATGGTGTTGTTCCAAAGAGGCTGAAAGTATTCTGGTTTTCTTTCAATGTTTGGATCTAACCAAGCATGTAGTGGATTTGCTGAGTTGAAAATGATTTGGCAAGAACAATGTTGAATCTTGTTTTCTAGACTGTGATCCTGTGGTCAGGGCAGAGACTGGGGATTTGTGGGGTTTTTGTGTGCGCGCGCTGATAGCTGGAATATGAAACAATTTCTCACAAGTTTATCTTGGTTTGCATTGAAATGCATTTGAAGATTACATCGTCTGGCAGTATTGGACCATTAATCTTTATTGCTAAGTTTCTTCATTTACAAGCTTGAATAGCATCTGTATCCCTGATGCAGACAGAATGAGTTTGTCTGTCTGCCTGCCTGTGTTTATATTCTTAAAGTAATAAATTCTAAGGAAGCGGAAGGTACCATGATGGTTGACGTTATTCAACCGTTATATTTTGACACTGTCCCGCATGACATCCTAGTCTCCAAATTGGAGAGTCACGGGTTCGATGAATGGACCACTCGGTGGATAAGGAACCGGCTGGATGGCCGCACTCAAAGGGTTGTGGTTAATGGGTCAATGTCCACGTGGCGGCCAGTGACGAGTGGTGTCCCGCAAGGG
>VZSF01001350.1:49902-75320 GCA_013398295.1 Chionis minor
ATGGAGCACCTCTCCTATGAGGACAGGCTGAGAGAGCTGGGGCTGTTCAGCCTGGAGAAGAGAAGGCTCCGGGGAGACCTGATAGCAGCCTTTCAGTATCTGAAGGGAGCCTACAGGAGAGCTGGAGAGGGACTCTTTGTCGGGAAGTCTAGTGATAGGACAAGGGGTAATGGTTTTAAATTGGAAGAGGGGAGATTTAGATTAGATATTAGGAAGAAGTTCTTTACTGTGAGGGTGGTGAGGCACTGGAACAGGTTACCCAGGGAGGTTGTGGAGGCCCCATGCCTGGAAGTGTTCAAGGCCAGGCTGGATGGGTCTTTGAGCAACCTGCTGTAGTCAGAGGTGTCCCTGCCCATGGCAGGGGGGTTGGAACTTGGTGATCTTTAAGGTCCCTTCCAACTCTAACCATTCTATGATTCTATTCAAAGCTGCAAAGCTGTGGTTGTAACAAATGGGTGAAATTGTTTGTACAGAGAGCTTTTGTGCTTATAGAACAAAAAAGTACACACATTCTGTATGTTTTGTGAGCTCAGGTAATTATTTTCTTCCCTTCCCCCACCACTTCCCCCCATGCATATCTGAAGTTTCCCTGGAATTACAAAAGATAGATCTCTTTCCTGCCACTTCTCTGGGCAAATTCATTGTAACTGCTTTTCAGGAATATAAAAAAAAATTAAATAAATACATTGTTTTAAGAAACAGTTCTATAATCTGGCATAATCTGCCCTTTCTCCAGCCCCTTGATGTGTAGAAGTAGGGCTTGGACTGCCCTGAAAGAACAGGATTTGCACCTTTTAGTAGTTACCTTAGTCCTGGAGGCCTACATGCAAAGGTGACCATAAAAATTCTTGAGGGAGCCCAATGCTTTCTTGTCACGTGATGCCCTTAGCAATCTGACGGCACTTGGGGGGAAAAAGGGAAAACTGCTATAACTTCAGGAATCTTCTGATATCATTTGAATTTACCAACTCTGAATTTTTATCTTGGAATTTATAAAAATTATCATTCCATTGAGTCACATATTAGAACTCTATTATGTGCTCTTCCTTCTCCTATTTCTTCTCACATGATCTTGTAACCTGCCTGTTACATCTCAGATTTTTTTCCTGCTCTTATTGCCAGCATATTTTTCATCATCTCATTCCTTTTTTTTTGACATACTATTATTATCTACAGTGTCCAGAGACACATTACATCTGCAGCTTTGCATGTGTATATATTGAAGTATCATTTCTGAATGAATTGATCAGATTTTGTTCTATTGTACTGAGCTTATGTGGCAAGATTTTGGTAGCAGGAGGGCTGCAGTGGCGGGTTCTGTGAGAAGGCACCAGGAGTTGCCCCCATGGTGGACAGTTTCAGCTGGCTCCAAGATGGGCTTCTTCATTTCCTGTCACATTTTAAGTTTTTTGGAACAAGGAGTAGTCCACTTGTAAGTACCAGGTGAAAATTAGAGGATATATACATTGTAAGGTGAGACAGGGCGGTGAGACACTGGAATAGGTTGCCCAGAGAAGTTGTGGTTGCTCCATCCCTGGAAGTGTTCGTAGTCAGCTTGGATGGGTCTTTGAGCAACCTGATCTAGTGGAAGATGTCTCTGCCCATCGCAGGGGGATTGGAACTAGATGGTCTTTAAAAGGTCCTTTCCAACCTAAACAGTTTTATGATTCTAAGAACCAGTGAGGTTTGTGGTAGATGTACATAACAGAAGAAATGGAGGAAGTCAAAATGTCTTTGTTGACTCAAGGATCTTATCTTAATCTTACCTTAGAAAATGCAGATAAGGAGTTTTTAACTGTTCGCAGTGAGAAATAATAAAAGCTATAATATAGTCTAAATATATTGTAATGATTAAGATGCTGTATTATAGTTACAGGGAAAACTCTGAAATTAATAATACTACCTGATGTTCATATATTGAAAACATTTTTAAATTCTTTAATAGTATCTAGATTCACAGAGTCACCTAGGTTGGAAGAGACCTTTAAGATCCTGGAGTCCAAACATAAACCTAACAGTGCCAAAACCACCACTAAACCATGTCCCTAAGCACCACGTCTACCTGTCTTTTAATACCTCCAGGGATGGCGATTCCACCACTCCCCTGGGTAGCCTGTTCCAGTGTTTGATAAACAGGTGTGATTCAACCAGTTGCTGTGTTCCTACTGGGAATACACATTACTGTAGGCATTATTGAGCTTAGCAAAGACGAGTATAAGAATCAAGTGTATTTTAATTTAACAAAGCACTTAGTACTTGAATGTTTTGTGTTCAGAAAGAAATAGCTCCAAAATTATTTTAAAATAAGGATTCATTTTTTCTAAAAATACATAAAATAAAGGCATATATGTGTCTGATGTCTGTGTTAGGGTTTTTTGTATTTTTTTCTGGGCACTGAGGAGAATAGGGAGGGACAGTGAGCACCTGAAGAGAAATACAAACCATACTCCAAAACCGAGAAGCTGCTTTTTCAGCTCCCTTCAAGTGATGAAATGTTAATTTAAGAATCTTGCCTTTTCCTGCCTAACAAGTCCATTGACGTATCTGGAGTTGATAGTCTGGAGACTTCGAAGATAAAAGTCACTATCTTTAAATGAGTTAAGGAAACACTAGTGTATTTGTAGAGAGAACAAAAGCTATATTGTGATTGCCTCACAATAAAATTTATGTAGAAATGGATGCAGATCTGTTAGTTTCTGTCTTTTGGCCTAGTTCCAACTGTATTTGTAAACAGAGAAACCACCAGAATGTGTTTACAGATCTGTCCAACAGGCTGTAACAATTTATTAAAGAGTAAACACTAGGCAAAAAGTCCAGAGATCATGAGATTCATTTAATACAATATCTAAAAGTATTTTTGTTCTTTACTCACAGGGAAAGTACCTGTGACTTCTAATGATGGTTACTGTTTGCATTGCATTTAATGGATGGAAAGAAATCACAATCATAAAGCTCAGCCAAATGCTGAGTGAGGTGAAATGCCTCGGTGTTAGGTCTTAACATTTTATTTTTATTTCTTCATTGTGATTCATACACACTTCAGTCTGCTTCAGAAGATCGTGACGAAATGTTTGATGGTCTTAAAATACATAGAACTAGGAGGCATTGCTGTTGTGCCGCTGATGAGAGGGACCTGGACAGGCTGACAGGAACCTCATGAGGTTCCACGAAGAGAAGTGCAAAAAGTCTGGCATCTGAGGAGGAACAACCCCAGGTACCCGTACGTGCTGGCTGGAAAGCAGCTTGGCAGAAGAGGACCTGGGGCTGCTGGCTGAATGTGGGCCAGCAAGGAGCTGTTGCACCAAAGGAGGATAACAGTGTCCTGAGCTGCATTAGGCAGAGGGTCACCAGCAAGTCAAGGGAGATGATCATTCCGCTCAGCACTAGAGGGACATTGTCCGCAGCGCTGCCTCCAGTTGTGGGTTCCCCAGTACAGAAGAGACATGGACGTACTGGAGTGAAAGGCCACAAAAATGATTAAGGGATTGGAGCATCTGTAATACGGAGAGAGTCTCAGTGAGCTGGGATTGTTTAGCCTAGAGAAGAGAAGGCTCTTGGGAATCTCATCAACGTATGCAAATGCCTGGTAGAAGGCAGTAAACAAAATGGAGGCAGACTCTTCTCAGTGGTGCCCAGTGACACAAGAAGAGGCAGTGGGCACAAACAGAAACACAGGAAATTCCATTTAAACATAAGAAAAAACTTTGTGGGTCTGGTCAAACACTGGAACAGGTTGTGCAGGTACTATGTGGAGATACTCAAACCGTGACTGGACGAGGCCTGGAACAACTGCAATCTCATCAACGTATGCAAATGCCTGGTAGAAGGCAGTAAACAAAATGGAGGCAGACTCTTCTCAGTGGTGCCCAGTGACACAAGAAGAGGCAGTGGGCACAAACAGAAACACAGGAAATTCCATTTAAACATAAGAAAAAACTTTGTGGGTCTGGTCAAACACTGGAACAGGTTGTGCAGGTACTATGTGGAGATACTCAAACCGTGACTGGACGAGGCCTGGAACAACTGCAGTAGCTGTCCCTCCTTTGAGAAGGGGATTGGTCTAGCTGATCTTCAGAGGTTCTTACCTGAACTGCATTGGTTCTGTGATTTATTCGCCAAAGTTCTTCTGACTTGCTTTTCTACTGAACTGAGCACTTAAGACTTCAAACGTGAACTTCTTGAAAGTTTCTGGAAACGCTCTAGGAGGATAGTGCAGCCCTGGAATGGGTTGCTCAGAGAGATTGTAGTCTTTGTCCTTTCAGGGCTCTAGGCCATGATGAATGAAAGCCAAGGCTGCCCTGGTTTAGTGCTGGCAATAATCTTCATTTGGGCGGCAGGTTGGCCTAGATGACCTCCGGAGATTCCTCCAACCAAATGTGTCTCTGATTCTGTGTCTCCCTGTGAATTTTAGATCCATGGGTTCATCAGACTTGATTTAGAAAGCGAGTAAGGATTCTTGCTAATCCCTGTGAGTGGGTTCAGTGGGATGAATTGATTCAAGCAACTTAACCTCCTGTAGCTGCAGTTATTCGAGGGGCTGTTTTTATGCAGGTGGTGACCTACCTTCTGTCCCTGCTGTTCAGAATTTCTGCAGCTGAGGGTTCTTGCCACTGCACACGTGCAAAGGACAGCTTCATCTGTTGTGCCTGCAGGTGTCATAACAGAGACAGTGCAGCAAAACACAATGTTTCTGGTTAAAAAAGAGACAGTGCAGCAAAAGACAATGTTTCTGGTTAAAAAAGAAGCTCAAGTTTCCTGGGGCGCTTGCAAACCAGCAATGAAAGGTCTGTGGTCAAGTCATCTGAAGTAACTATGTTTACTTCTAGATCAGTCACTGTTTTCTGTTTATAAAACAGGTGTAAGTTTATGCAACAAAAGTACCTAAGTTCCATTGCTTTCTTTTTTTTTTTCTCTCTGCAATAACATGGGGAGGTTGTCACTGGGGTAAGGATAATCTGCCTCTATGCTGATCCATTTTGATGACTGTCTGCAATAAATGAACCATATTGAATAATCAAATCCCATCATGTTAGCTGCTAACTAGTTTTCACTTTAGCTGGTGTCACATTGGCATTAGATATTGGTAAATTTTCACGGTTTTTCATACCTGTGCTAATTACAGTATATGGGCTCGTTTTGATTGTTTCTAATGCCGATTATGAAATGGAAGACTGTCCTCGCTGTTCTGTTCTCTATTTTATCTTCCTTCTCACTTAGAGATGGGTGGGAGGTCAGGGGAGGAAGGAGGAATGAAGTAACACTGAAAATTGTGTTGCAGCACATCATCTGCTAGAATGGTAGGCAGTTTCAGGTTGTGTGCATCTTACAGGAGTTGTTTTCGGAAGTTGACCTAAAACCACACAGCTGATGAAATTATGCTTACTTCACCGAGTGATCTAGCTGTGTAGTTGTGCACACACTTGCTCATATGTCTAAATTTACTTGATCTTCTGTGATAAGTGTATTGTATCAGTATATATGGTTTTGAAGTAAAAAGGTAAAAAACACGTTTTTCACATTTACAGATAATTATAGCTAAGCGTGCTTAGTTTCAGACAATTATTCTTAGTGGCTTGATTGAAAACTTGAAAGGCAGGTTTGTATGTGTTAGCAGGTGTTCCTCTAAATATGGTAAATAGTTCTACCTGCCCATTTTCTGCATTTTATGCAATGGCAGTAACAGTTGTTAAAATACATTTGAAATACCAGAAGTTTTGTAGAATTATGTCAGGTTATGCAAATACAAGACTTACTCCCTGCCTGCCCCCCACCCCCCATTTCTTTGCAAAGCATTTAGTAGTTACTCATCTTTTTATTTCCACAAACAAAAAAGGTATCATAAAGTATATTCAGTACAAAAAAGATGAACATTTAAATATGAGAAGTACTTTAGTAAATGCAATTTAGGCACATTACATTGTGCACAATGTTTGTTGATCTTAAGGTTCTCAGGCTAGTTTAAACAGATACAGGACATGGGGAAAAAAATGAGTGGTTTAGAAAGTTAAGATCTATGTGTATATACACAGAAAATATTGCCAGTAGGAAAGAAATAGGTGTCTTTAAAAAAAAAAAAAAAATCCCATTTTCCTCTCCACTTTCTGTATTAGTTCTAATGTTGGCTGCAGAAGCTCTGACAACAGATCACAGACCTAAGCCTCTTTCTGTTCCTTTGGCACTCTGGGTGAGGTAATGCATTCTCTTCACCCAGCAACGTGTAGCTTTTTGGTGACTGGAAGAAGGAACAGTCGGAGATCCAAGCTGCCAAAACAGAATTGAAATGCAGAGGAGAGACAGTTATTCAACTTAAAACCCCCCAATAATAAAGGAGAGAATGCTTGACGAAATAAAATGAATAAATGAGTATAAGTGTACGGACAAAGGAAAATTAAATAATTTGATATCAGATCAGATTCGTCATTCTCAAGACAGATGAACACAAGCTGTTGGATTTAAAAAAAACCCACAAAACCAACAAATAAAAATCCTCTCTTCCCTCCTCATTGTCTGTCCCTGTGAAAGCTGTCGCTGATACTTCTCACTCTAACCATAAGTTATATAACTTTTTAAATATGAAAAAACCCCATCCAGAGAAACCAACATCACAAATGATTGTTTAAAAAAGATTGTAAATACTTTCCCTTTTGATAATATCAAATAAAATACTTACCGGTTTGACATCATCTGGGGCCATAAAGAGAGGAAACTTACCAACTGTACTTGAAAAACATAGTTTATGCTCCAGTGAAAGTGTTTTCACTTTCATCTTCATTAAATAAAATAACGGAGGACTCAGGAAACTAAATTAACTTTTAAATCAGTGTTGTCTGAGTTATTTTGAAAATCAGCAAATTAGTTGCATAGTTGAAGACCTGAAGTGGCTAAAACTGCATGTACAAGGAAACTATTGTTTTGAGTCGCACAAAGCACTTTAGTTGCATTTATAAATGCAATAGTAGAATTGGAAGGCAGAGGAAGAGTAGGACTTAGATACTTTAGCACAACAAAATGTGAATATAGTTGCATGTAATTTACATGCAGATAAGTTTTTTCATTTTATTACATTTTCAAAACAGACACAAATATAAAAACTGAGAATTTTTATAGTGCCCCTGTACTGACAAGGTTTAAAATTTTTAAGGGTAGGTAACCTGCTATGCAAAAGTTGAACTGCTGCATAGTCCAAAGGCAACAGTTGTGTTTTTTATTTTTATATTCAGTAAATAGTAGAAATAGTTAATGAAAGACCATGCTGTTCAGCATGAAGTAGCTATTTAATTCTAGGTGAATGACTGGAGTTTTAGTTGATTGAAAATCCTTAGAGAAGCATAATGATTTGAAATACATAGATTTTGTCTTTATTTACAGAAGGGTGTTTTATTTGTGGGTTGGTTTAGGTTTTCTTTCAGTTCCGATTTTCAATTTACTGTGCTCAAAGACTGGAAAGCGAAGGGAGTGATGAGCAGCTGGGAGCTATGCAGAGTAGGAAGAAGATGCCATTGTTGCCTGTAAGAAATACCCATGATTTGGTTTGGACCAATTGTGGAAAAGACGGCGTGCTTCTGTTCGATCTTACTTCTAGTGCTTTAGTAAAATTATGTATTATGTACAGACTTACTGAGCCATAATGGAGTAAAGAACTGAAGATGCTC
Organism: Chionis minor; assembly: GCA_013398295.1. NCBI lineage: Eukaryota > Metazoa > Chordata > Aves > Charadriiformes > Chionidae > Chionis > Chionis minor. The sequence goes on from VZSF01001350.1 coordinate 57,555, forward strand.
CATTAAGCACCTCCTCACCCACCCAACCATACAATATTTCAGTGGGGGGAAAAAAACCCCAAACAAAAAACCCCAAACCCCCACTACATTTCAGACAGAATATGTGATATAATTATATGTTCTGTCTATTCCATGATTTTGACTATGTGTTAACGCTGTGCATTCAAATGATCATTAAAATGGTCACAGTATTGATAGACTTCACAATTATGGGATTGTATCTTTAACTTCTAATTTTTCTAAGGTAATTCTATTAGAACTGAACAGCCTTTCCCTTAATTTCTACAGAAAAGAACGGACTGGGATTTTTCAGCTTGGAAACAAGGCATTAAAAAGCCTGAAGAATGTGAATCAGAAGCTGCTTTCTGAAGTCGGCTAGTGTATAGCGTAATGAAATTATGATGCAGATGTTTTAAAACAAGGGAGTAGGTTTTCACGTAATGCTTAAGTTTTGACTTTAATTGCTTTTGGATGTGTATGCGGACAGTATGGTTTGTCCTAATCCTTAGGAAAGTCATTAGATAGGCACCCAGTTAGGAATTGCTAATGTAGATACAATTTATAGTGTAAGGAATACCTAAATTGCTGGTGGTGAAAGTTGCTAAGCTATGTAAGGGAAGTGTGTTTTTACTTACACTGTTCTTAGATGGCTTTGTAAGTAGCCACTCTCAGAAACAGGATCCTGAGCTGGGTATTTTGAGAGCGTATGACTTTTTCTGTAAAAGGCTTTAAAATAATGGAAAGAAAGGTTCTGCACGATAGATAGTGATATTAAAAAGCTCATGTAAGCTTTTTTTTTTGGGGGGGGGGGCCCAAACAAAAGACCCCCACAAAACAAACAAAGCAACAAAAAAAATCCCAAACCCAACCAACCTGCCTGTGGAGGCTTGTCATAATTGTGATAAAATACAGCAAAAATGCAAACTACTTATCCTGCAGGTAGAAAGTAAAGATTAGATACAGAGGGAGAACTATCACTACATAGGATCTCTGGACCCGTGAATATAATCTTCCATCCCCCCACCCCCTTTTTTTTTTTTAACCAAAACAAACCCCATTGTCATTAATGTCTTGTATNCGTAAAATAAATTTCCCCCCCCCCCCCCCCTTTTTTTTTTTTAACCAAAACAAACCCCATTGTCATTAATGTCTTGTATGTACAAAATAAGAACTGTGTCTGTCTTGACCACAGTATTAATTCTTTTTTAGTTCCTTCTGTCTTTAATAAGTTTATATCCATTGGACTTCTGGTGTCATTCCTACAAATTGTTTTCACTGAGTAGAACTGCAGGAGCATTCTTTTAGATCAGTTTGTAGAATTGGGATTTCCACAGGCTTTTGGGACAGAGTCTCTGTGATCTATTTCTAATTGAGAGGCTTCCTTTTAGATGTTGTAACAATGTGAGGTTTTATTTTAATATGGCCGTTGGGATCTCATGCATTCTTTTTTTATATTTAAATAATACTTGAGTTAGCTATGTGAAGTCTTCAGCTCTCTTTTGCTAAAAGGAGAGCAGGAAGAAAAAGGTAGGTAATCATCTACAAAGGTGCCAAAAGCAAACTTCAGCATCTATGCTCTGGAATACATATCTTGTATTTTTATGTGACATGGTAAATGTATCTTATTTCATAGAGTGGGTTTTAAAAAATTGTATGTTACACATTTTTGTTTTGTGATGATTTTCATCACGACTTCATCTTAATAGAATTGAGCTGTTAACCTTGTCCTAGAACAGTTTGGGGTCTGTACCGCCACACTGCATTACATGATAACTTCAAAAAAGGTACATACAGCCTTCATACCTTTTATTCTTTGCATGGTATGTCCAAGGTTGTTCTAATTGATTTTTTTTAAAGTAGTAATTTAAAAAGCACTTTTATATATACTAATTTAGCTTTGACATTTTAAACTTTTAAAAAAACTCTGTATATTTCCTTGGTTTTTTAAAAAATATGATGTAATCATTTTACATGCTTTTAATCTGGCTGCTCGGCATGTTCAGTCATCTCATAGCACTAAGGACTCTATGTACGTATTTATGACTGCAGTTCTGGTGTGTATGCCTTTTTTTAAATTTTGTTTAGCAGAACTGGCATTTAGGCTATGAAACAATCTGTGAGCCTACCTTCCAAGTTATGCCAGTAAATACTAGTGTCTTAGAAAAATTTTAGCTAAGCATACATATCAGTAATGAAAGAGAGTAATTGGGATGTGACATGGATGCTGGTGCGTCCATTCTTTCCTTCTACTTTCAAAGAGAAGGAAATGTTACTTTTCCCAAGCCTTTTTATTTCAGGAAGGTTCAGTAACAGTAGTGTTTCCTTTTCTTCACAAATTCTTATTTTGGTTTGCTTTTAAGATTACATAAATACAACTCAGTTCTTTAGGGGTGGGTGGCTTGTAATAATGTTTTATCTTGGTAACATCACCCAGGGAAAGAATGAAGTGGCCTTTTATAATTAGATATATTGTGATCTACGTGGAAGAAGAAAAATTAAATGTGGATTTTCTTCTGTTAGTTCATCTGTCTGTAATCAGCTAATTAAGGTAGGGTGACTGATTTTTCTATATCAGTTTTCAGAATCCACGTTTTAACATACTGTTTTCCAAGGTGGTTTGCTTGTTTTTTTTTAAAATGTTTAGTACATCACTGGCAATGTAAACCTGATCTAAAACTTCAGGTCTGTGTTTGGACAGTGTACAGCTCTTGAGAAGTGAAGGTACTGTAAGAGGTACATGTACCATTAATTGGGAGTCCCTGTTCTTGAAGAGACTTCTTCCACTGGAGGCAGGTTGAAGAGCACCCTGCACCATCAAGAGTGACAATGGTTGAAAAAAAGCATTATCATCATTAATTCACTATGTATTCTATTTTTGGTATTGGTTGATAATTAGAGGTATATGCCTGAGCCCAGAATTTCTGTAAAACTCTTGCCAAATATGTAGGTTGCCCAGGGTTGTTGGAATGGTTTGATTAAGGATTCTGAATGTGTCTGAAGTAAAGATAAATTCACTTTTTGTGTTAGCCGTGAGATCATCCTGTGTTCTCAGTATTTTGCAGATCTGATCAAATGCTGCTTTCATAGTCTTAAATTATCTGTCAGTTCTTTTGCAAACTGTGTCCCTTGGATCTCTCTTCCAGGGAAGAAGAGCTTCATAATTTTCCCTTTCTTTCCTCCTCAGAGTCAGCTGGCGTTTCTTTGCCAGAACTCTTGGGAAAGTTGTTCCACAGAAGGCTCCCAGGATGTTTGTGGAAGGAGTAGTACCGCTTCCTAAATGTTAACTTCATCCATAGAAACAGTTTATCAGATTTGAATATTTATTCCTTTTTCATTAAACTAGTAGAAATACAATGAACATTTAAGACACATTGGTTGGAATGTTCATTCCATAGTGCTGCTTTCACTGCTGATGCTCATTAAAGAGAAACTGCATTTTTAAAGTGCTTGAAAAGAACTTTCAGATTTTTTTCAGGCAAGAGGATTAAGCCAGATTTATTTTCATAAGGTATGCCTGCACAAGTCGCAGATCAAAAATACTTTCTCTGTGCCTTGATCTACACTTGCTTGGTGTTTTGTTTTGTTTCAAATCTACTACTGCCACCAAGAAGTGGTGTTAATAGATAGAGTGATAAAAGTAAATGATAGAAGCCTTTCTAACTTCCTAACTGTAAATAAAGTGTGCTGGCACTTACCTGTAGAAAACCTTCTAACCACTAACAGAGCTGCACTTTCAGAAGTAAGGTGAAGAATAATTTGTGATTTGGTTGTTTTGGGGTGTGTGGTTTTGTTCTTTTTATAATTCAAACATAGACATAAAACTCCAGCGTTTCGGATAAGTATAGGTGACAAAAATGGACCAACAAAGTTCACAACGCTGTCTTGTATATGAAGGGCTTCAACTCACAAGGATATTGCTGTGTTGTGACAAGAAATCTGTTGTTCAGCTGGTTTTGCTTGTGTTGTGTGTGTACACTTGCATCTGTATGCTTGCTTCTCTTCTGCAGAACTGAAGAATGCCTTACGCTTGTAATGGAACAACTTTTATTATCCTGCAGTAACTTATTTTCATAAGCTTTAAAGATTCCTTTACAGTGTAAAGTTGTTTTTGCCTGTTGAGAGTAAGCTCCATATATTTCTTTTCATGAGGAGGAAGAGGGATGGAAGAAATCTTTTTATGTGCAGCTGTGCATACAATACATGTATAACCTTGACTGAAGATAGAAGTAGCCACAGAAGCCTTGAAAGCATATGATTTTGTTGAGATATGCCTTACAGTGGGATAATCCATTATGGCAGGGGGAATTAGAGAATCAGTATATTAAAAATAAACAGCCCTTTAAAATGTTAGAGACTATGTTTGATTGAGCACAGGTATATAAAAATGTGTATGTTCATCATATGTTAAAAGAGTATTAAAGAAAGCATGGTGCTGAATAAATTATTACTGACATTTCCTGTCATCACTGTGTTACACATATATTTAATTATCATGGCAAATGATAGCTAGTTTTTGAGGTGATAAATAGATTTGTTTTTTATACTTGAAATGTTTCCTGAACTGGAAAATACAATCTTTACAGACAAAGCATTAATTTTGAGGTTGTTAATGTAGAGTAACAGTAGTGTTAGGAAAAATATATGTAAAATATCCAACTTAATTAAATTCACAGAATGAAAAGGCGAATTTCCAGAAGCACACAGATGTGTGAAGTGCTGCTTAAGAGCTGAAAAGCTGTGCAGAGCCAAGCCAAAATGGAGGAAACAAATCTCATACTCCATCTATGGCACTGGCGAAGAATAAGAACAGGGAAGGCGTGTATACAGCTGTTCTCTTTGAAAATACCTTCCCAGCTTTGAGTTTGTGTGGGAATCGGATTTCCAAGGTCAAGAGAGTGATCTGAATAACTGTAAAATCTGAAAAATCTAATTAACTATGACCAGTGTGTAAAGTTTTTAGTAAAAATGTTCATAATCTTTGAAGACTGTGCAAAGCCCAGGCCTGGAGGTGCAGCCATCAGCACGCTTAGGTGTCCAACTTCCTGTAAAGGCTGTTTAGAAACCACGGGTGGACATTCCTATTACTGCATTATTCCAGGAATGCAAATCAGGAGGAATGAGCTGAGCACATTTGATGCACATAGACAGTAGGGCGTTAAGCCCAAACGGCAGCTCTCTTTTCTTTGCCAGATTTCAGAAACATGTAGGGTACCAATGCATGTATACTGGTGCTTAAGGCATTCTCCTAGAATTGAGAAGGATAGATCTGAATAGATCGGGAGTTTCTGCTTAGTGAATCAGTGTTTCCCCTTAGGGCTTTAATGCCTAGACTCTTACCTGACAACTGGGCAATAAAATCAATTAGTCAGTTGTCTGAATATAGATAATATGGTTGAGAAAACTGCACGTGGGAAATGTTTAGCATAGTTTGAGGTGCTTACTTCAAGTGTAGTTTAGGTATCTAAATCCATAAAAGAGGTAAAATTTCAGAAACACATTTCTCTTGCACATTCCATTATTATGGTGGTTGTAGGTATTTCCTCTACTCAGGATACTGAGTATTGTGAGTACTATTTTTCTGTACGTAAGGCTGTACACACATTGTAAAAACAATAAAGGTGCTTAGTGAAGCCTGTGAATTCCATCCCCAGGGCCAGCCACGTAATTTCTTATGCTTTGGCCTTTAATGCTGAATCTTATTTTGGATCTGACACTTGGATACACTTTAACAAGAGCAGGTAAAACTGGTACAGTTAATTCAGTGAGATCACTTAAGGCAAATTTGTTATTTCTGATAGTTCTGCACACAGAGAATAAAAGATTCCATTTTTCAGTTATATAAAAAATTAATTTTAAACATTCTGAAAGCAGCCTTACCTTTGATTCCTGATGAGTGTGTCTTTAATGGAAAAGAAACACAAGCAAAAAAAATTTAAAAGGTTTTCAGTGCACAGTATATTACAAAATGGACAGTGCATATGTAAAGAAAACTTTCCAGGTGCAATTTGCATGCATAGTCATGCAGAACTGTGCTGCTGGTCATGCTTGTGTTAATAGTATTCACTATTTAGTATCTGTAAAAATACTTCATTATAGTCTATCAATACCCTCCTTATAATTTCTTGTCAAATCAAGCATAAGTGATACTAATGCCAGTATGTGTGTCTATGTTCTTTTGTCTCTTATTTTCCTGTCTCCTGTTGCAAGTCTCTTGGAGATGCCAGTCTTAATCAGTACACAGAAAGTGGGAAGATGTTGATGACATCTGTAGAAGAGACAGTGGAAAGCATCATTAAATAGTGAAAGATCATGATATTGTAGAGGAAAGATTGAATAATTCTGAAGACTGAATTGATTAGGGTGAAATGTAATAGAAAGTGCAAATGTCAAAAAAAGTATTTTACATTTATCAGTAGAAGAGTGCCTGAGAAAACCTGAGAAGCACTAGCTGACCCACATGATAATTGCCAAGCAAAAATGAATCTGAATTCTGTAAAAGGCACATTTGATACTGGGCTGTATTAGATGAAGTACTGCTGAAATAGCTAGAAAGAAAATAGTGCCATTTTACAAAGCACTGGAAAGATCTAACATCAAATTTTGTATTCAGGAATGAAACATTATGATTGTAATATATGCAGCTAAGGACTAGGAGAGTGATTTATTTGATGTACAAAGTTGAAGTTTAAAAGAATTGTGACCCCCACCCCATATAAGTACATCAGAGGGTAAACGCTGAAGGAAGAAGAGTTACTTAAGATAAACGATGATTCTGGCAAAAGAACAAATGTCTATAAGGTGGGCCATGAATACATTTAGGTTGGAAATTGGAAAGACTGTTTAACCATACGGAGTTTTGTGCTTCTGAAATAGCTTTCAATTAAAGTTTCAGCTTTTATATCTCTGCAATAGATATGAAACAGAACTTGATTAAAGAACAATTGTATGACAGGATTGGCCATGTTGGACTTTCTTACTGAAGTCTGTATGCTGCTGTTTGAGCAACACAGAGCAGCTCAGTAGAGCCTTGGTCTGCAGGTGAGGCACTGTAGCAACAGAAGGAATGACAAATGTCACCCATATTCAATAAATTCTTCCATCTGAGAGGTTTACTCTAAAGTAAGCTTTCTGTGTATAACCTGAAGGAAGTTCAAGTTCTGGTTAAAATATTCTCTTCCACAGAATGGCATTTCAAGGTTTTCAGTGCCAGTATAATGGTTTCGGCTTCAATACTTTCTTTTTTTAAAAAAAAAAAAACAAAACAAAACAACACACAAAAAAATCCCCACAAACTAAAAACAACAACCCACTGACTAAACAAACACCAAACCTTTTCTCCTTTGTTGACCACTGGATATTAACTTGGAAAAGACAGACATTCAAGGCACTTGTCTCAAGTGGACTGGGCTTTCATAGCAGATAACAGGAATTTTAGGTAATAATGTAATTAATGGTGCAATCCAATGAAAAGAGAAGAATACAGCCATGACATGACAAATGAATGTCCTACAGTAATATGCAGAAGGTATTTAGAAATTATAATTCTGTTGATAAAATATGAGAATAAATGCAATTTGAGTGTTCATCTTTCAAATATTTAATTTTATGTAAGGTTATTAGACATGATTGTACCCCCTTATCTCAGCCTTTGTAATGTGAATAGTTTGTTAGTAGTTTGCAGGAAACGTTGCACCCAAATAGCTAACCAAGTAAACTGTATTGCTTAGAATTCTCACTTCAAGACTACCCACCAGCAGATGCCTAGAGAAGAGTAGGAATAGGATTAGCCCATATGCTACTTCCTAATATTCTTCTAGCTTCTGAGCGTTTTCAGCTTGCGGTTTTTATAAACCTTTGGGGGTGAGCCTGTTCACCTGCAGTGAATCTGTCTCACAAGTGCTTGTCTGGTTTTTTCTTGACCTTATCGTATGAGCTTCTTGCTTTCAGTGTCCCCGGCACAGAGTCCAGGGTGTTGCTGCTCGTAGTTTGAAGTCCTACCACATGTCTTCTTTGAACCTGGCTCCACCTGCCTTTATGTGGTGTCCATTTGTTTGTTTTATTGGAAGAAACCATGACCACTCAGTCTCTGTCTGAGGTGTTGCCACTGAAGATTTTATAGATGTCTCTCATAGCAGCTCCCAAACTCATATTTTTTTGCAAACAGAAGAGACCCAGTCTATTTGAGCATCCCTTGTATGACAGCAATTCATATCCTGGCTAGTTCTTGCCCCCTCAAAACCCTTTCCACTTCTACTGTGTCCTCTACTGAGAGGAACAGGCAAAAGCTTCATGCAATATTTAAAGTATGGAACAAACAAGTTTATAGAATTGTGTAGAATGGCCTTTTCCAGTTTTATACTCTTTTCTTTTCCTAATATTTCCTAACTTTCATAACACTTCCTAAATTTCCTAATTTGCCTTTTTAGTATGGCCAAGCACTGAGCTGGTGCTTTCATGGAATTATCTAGCATAACCCCACACTCTTCTGCTCCTTAGTGTTACTGGCTTACTCAGAGCCTCTTGTTTTATATATGAAGCTAGGATTAGTTTTCCATACGTGTATCGTTTTACATGAATCTAAATTGAATTTCACCAGACATTTTATTACCTGATCACTCAGACTGATAAGGTGTTTTTGCTGTTTTCTAAGACACTCATCCTTACTATGTTGAATAAGCAAGTACCATCAGCAGATTTTCTCGCCTCGCTGATGCATTGCCATCCTTTTCTCCTCCCTTGCCACATTACCTATGCATGTGTTAACCAGGGCATTCCTAGTACAGTCCCCGTGCAAGTGACTTCCCTCCATTGTGAGAGCCAAGTCTGAACTCCTGTCTTCTGATTCCTCTATTTTAATCAAGTTATTTTTTCATACCACATCTTTTGCTTGTGTGTCTTGGCAGCTTAGTTTCCTTAAAAGCCTTTAGTGAGGAATTTTGTTTAAAGTCTTTTTGAAAAAGTGAGTAGGCTGTGTGAGCTGGATCACCCTTGTGCGTGAGGTGGTAACCCCTGCAGAGAACTTCAGTAGGTTTGCACGGTGAGACTTCCTTTACAGAAGCTATATTGGCTCTTCACTAATGGATTGGTATTTAGTGAGATGTCCACTAAATCTGTTGTTTATTATATTTTCTGTTATCAAATCTCAGGCTGACACAAATGTATTCCCCAGAACTTTTTTGTTTCTCCAGCTTGGCATTGAATTTGTCAGCTCCAGTGTTCAGGTACCAAAGAAATTGTAGTCGTTTGGCTACTTCATCCTGTATTTCGTTAGAACCTTTGGGTGAACACCATGGAGCCTAGGCAGTATGTTAATTTGTGTGTTTGTACCATAGCTTTTTCCATAGTTACTTTCATTTTAAACCGAACCTCTGCTTAGTGACTCAATGACTTAGTTGTTTAGCCAGTTGATTCTACTTTAGCCTGTACCAGCATTTGCTTTAGTAAGGTGTGTACCCTGGCACTGCACATCCCATCCCATACCCTTCAGTAGTCTCTACTTCTGCTTGTAAGGATTCAGTTGTTTTAGGAGCTCCTTGTGGCTTTTTTAACAGTCATCCTCATCTTTATATACCTCCTCCTTCTGAAGATTAGCACTAGTGGTGATTTTTCTTGGCCTTTGATGCTCACGCAGTGACACTGATTTTAAGTACCTTATAGGCACTGCTTCAGTGGCACTTTCACTGTGAGGTCTTGGACCAGCACTATGCATTCCTCAGTGCCAGCATGTCGTGGGTTGTATTTCCTCTTTTGTGATGCTAACCATGAAACAACCTCTGATCTAAAAAATCAGTGGGATCTAAGTAATGTTACATTTATGATGTTTGTTCCGTCTACATAATGTCTAATACAATTGAATGCCTATGCTACATCTCTGTTGTCTGTTAGCAGGTGATGCCTCTTGCATTTGGTGTCACTATCATGGCTGGGCAGGCAGCAATATGCAGCAAAACTTTTCATTCCTAGCTGAAATTTCAATCCATGCAGCTTGTCTGCTAGTCATCGAAATGGTAATTTGTTATTTAGACTTGATTTTAAACTCTTTTTAATACATAGTTCTGTTGTACACCTAACACATTTTACTGTATATTTTGCATCCCTGGACTTCCTTTCATGAATTCCAATATGCCTGGTATATTAATGTCTTTATTTAGGACAAGAAATTGATCTAAAATGGTCCTTTGAATTTTCAATTCCTGTTCTAACACTGAAAGTATAAATAATGCATTCTGCATTATTAATGCATTCCATAAATATTGAGACATAGGCATTAGTAATTTGATAAAATTAAGCATTTAAAATGTAATGTAAAAGGTAATTGTATATAAAATGAAAAAGTGGCATGGAAAAGAAGAAAATAAAATGTCTTAAGTGCTGTGTGCTAAAAGCATGAGCTGTATGGTACATACTGTTAATGTAGAAATGCTGGTGATGTAGAGATATGCAAATTTGTGCTTTTTCCAGCTCATCTGTTGAAAGCCTAGAATAATAAAATGGAACAAATAGCTGAACAGATCAGCCAGAATAGTAACATTAGAACTATATACTTGACAGAAGATTTTTGTGTTACATGTATATCCCTCTCATGTTAAGGGGAAAATGATTTGTTCAAAAAAGGAAATTTTTCTCTTAAATAGAAAAAGCCACAAGTCACATAATCAGCATTTTCTCCTTCTGATCTCTAGTATTAGGTGACTGGTACCAGTAGGTCAGGATTCCACAATTATTTGGGATTTGACCTCTAAAACTAAGATCGATCTTCAGGGCAGGAGTAATGTCTTTGTTCAGTGTCCAGCACTAAACAGAGTCTCAACATGATGCCACAGTAAAAATAATAATAAGCACAAAAAGAGAACCTTTGCAGTTTTCATGATCACCTCTTTGCCCTTTGTTCTATGTGTTCTGGTATAAAAACCAATACAAATCACTTGGCCTTTTTTTGGATTAATTTTACCTAAATTTAACACCTTGAACAATTTAGAATTATCCTAGCAGGATTTGTAGAGCGTGCTCTCTACCTATACAGATTTAGTACATGGTGTTTTGAAGCAGTTACCCCATGCATGAACTAGGGATGCCTGGTGAAAGGTCTTTAATCCGTGCCTCAGAAGACTTTTCAGCTGATCTGTGGAATTTACTGAATACTTAAGATTAACCATCCTCATTTCAGTGAACAAGCTCCAGGAAGCTTGCAGTTTAAATAATGTGAATAATGTAAGTAAGTACTGTCTGTGTTTCCCTCTCTGCTCCCGAAACTCTTTGTTTGAAATAGAGCAACTCTTCAGAGCTGTACAGTGAAGTCCTTCCATTTTCTTTATATTTCTGTATTGTCAGAAGGAATTAAAAACAGAATTATGAATGCAGCAAATAAGCTGCTAAAATATGTAACAAACTGTTTCAAGACTTTCTAATTGTCTTTATATATATGTTCCATTAATGCATGAGGAAATCTTCTGTAGCACATAGGAACAAGCAGTTACTTCATGCTTAATTTATGTAGCATCTTGAAAGAGTCTTATTTTAATACCAAAAAAATGAAATGCTTTCTTTAATGCAGAAATGTGGCAAATGTAGTATGTGCCCAGCCAAATATGATAATTTAAAACATATTAAATACTGAATATAGTGTTTGTATAGTTTCTGGTAACAATGTTAGCTTCAATTTCTGAGGCCATTTATAACACTACTGATAACATTTACTTGCTCTTAGTTTTACTGTGAAACTTGCCTATTCTTTGCTCTTTTCAACAGGAAAATGTAAGTGAAGAATCCAGTAGCATCACCAGTTGAAGCTAACAATTACATTCTCTTGTGTGTACAATATTAGCCACTCTTGAAATTTGCCTCCCAGATAATGCATATGTTTAATTTTGAAATAATTCAGTAGATGCAAAATTTACTTTTTTTGTTGATGTCCTGATTTCTGTACTAGGAATTATTTTAATTAACCCCTGAAAAATACTTTGAATATTTTTACCACCATTGCTTATTCCTTTGAATTGGCCTCTTTACAATCACAAGAACTGTCAGGAGAGAGAAGCTACGGTTGTGTTAGCAGTCTAATACACTTCTGCTTGGTTTCTGCCCTCCCTCATGAGGTTCTTTATTTGGAAATTATTAGGAATATTTCTTCTCTGTATGCGTTTCGAGGGTTATTACAGACTTGTCCAAACTCCACAGTTGACGATGCTGTTGCAGCAATGGCAGGCGAGTGGCTGAGTGATAGGGTTGTTCATTATAATGTCAGGAGGAGAACTGGGGACCTTGCTGCTGGAACAGCAGTGCCAGACAGTGTTAGCGTGTTCGGTCAGAAACAAGCACATTCCAACTTCACAGGATACTGCACAGCATATAATTGTGCTTGACAATAGTCTCTTTCTCTCCCCGTTTCAGTTTACAGAGGTGAATAAAATTTATCTTGTTATGGAGTATGATGATTATATGCAGTTCTTTACAGTGCTGTTCTAAAAACATTCACCTTCAAAGTGATAAATCAGAGAGCATCTGATTGTACTCTGAATTCTGGTAACGGAGGGCAGCGCACAACTAGAAACTGATTCTAACATTGGAACCTTGAATGTAGGAAGCGGCCTCAAAAACAGAGCTTGTGTTAATAGTTCAGAAGTCCTCACTGCAAAAACACAGGCTCAGTTTATTCATCCCCTTGCCTTTCTTTTCAGGCAGGTTTTCTTTTCTTGGCTAACGTTGATGTTTCTATGTAAGAGGTGTTCAAGAGGTATGGTAGTCGGTGAAAGCAAAGATGTTCTTTGTAAGTAGTCATCCTCACTGCCCTAAAGTTGTTGCACCAACATAGAAGAGACTCAGCATCACTGAGTTTCTGAATGATGTCCTTAGTCTGTGGGTAAAACCAGAATTCCATTGCTTTCACTGGGCTTTTTCACGCCTGTGTAGCTGTTCTGATACGGGCAGTTGTGGATAAAGTTGTTGGAGCGATGGAGTTTTATCATCTATGCTCTTGGTTAATTGTCTGTTTCCGCAGAACAAGAACAAGAATTACATAGCAGTTACTGCCAGCCACTCTCAGTCTAGCCTGGATTTCAGCTGAGAGGTAGAAAACTCAGGGACCATTTATCCATTCCATGAGCCATCCAGCGATCTGAAAAATGAGTTTGGTTTGGGTTAACAGCAGAACTATTCAAATTCTGTCATATTTAGCTAGGATTTAGGTGTATCTGAGATTATTTTTAAGCCGTTGAATAAAACCATAATATTTTGATATAAACTGTCTTCCCTATGTGAGAAAGGGATAAAGGACTGTAGATTTGCTATCAGTTTGGCAGTTACCTGGAGTCAGTACAAGTCCTAGAATGACTAGGATTTATGTTCCTGGCATAAATGACTGAGACTCCTGACAAATGAATTCTGGTACAATTTGTTATGGAGGTTTAAGATGCTGCTCACTACTGTCTGTCTCATCTGTCTGATGCCAGTTTGCAAGGGTGGGAGAGTATTTTTCTGCTTTTCACCTGTTCTCAGTTCAGCAGTCACGACCGATACCTTAAGCTAAACTTGCCAGAGCTTGTGTGGTTGAAGCTTTGACACAGGCAGAAAACCAAGGTACAGTTTTCTGGGAGTTAGATTGTTTCCTGAGATGAGCTATTTTTGCTGTGAGAACTCTCCCCCCACACCTCCTTTTCTCCTCTGTTTGCCCAGTATTTATATTTGGGATGAATAGGATTTATTCCCAAAATTGTTCTCAGGTATGCAGGTGACCTGTTGTTTTTGTGAAGCATTGCAACAAATTTCTTTGGGAGTTTGACAGACTTTCTGAGACGTCTGTGGATGTTTTTAAGGACAAGTTAACCAATCATTTGCTAGCAATAGCTTGTATATAATCAATCCTTCCTTAGAATGAAAAATGGGCTTTAGATGACCTGAAACTTTCCCTGCACTTGTGCTCAGCTTTATGATTCTTAAGAGTGTTTTAAAACTCCCACAGGAGCACTTTTGGGATTTGTTCATTGTGGATTGCTTCAGTCTTCAGTCTCCTGAGCACCTGGATGGGTCCAACACAGAGACAGATCTTCCTTAGCGACCTCTGCAGGGTGACAGGCTGGAAAGAGGGAGCGCTTTGGCAGAAGGTGCCTTTGCTGCCTCCCTCCCCATTGGAAAGCCTAGAGGGGTTAGGAAGCAAATGGAAACAGGAAAGATGCTCTGCTGAACATGGCTGGATGAAGAGCTCAACTGATGAGTTGGGGGCTCTCCAAAGTAACTCAAAGCAGGAGGGAATTGTGCCAGCTGTCCCTAGGGGAGTCTCCTTTGGGAAGCCCTGGCAGAGCTCCTCGTGCTTTTTGCAGAAGTTGTCAGGGCTTCCTGAAGCAGCGATGGAGTTCTACATAGGAGTGCTTTTCTTGCCAAAGAACTCACTGCGTGGACCCATCTCAGTAGGCTTTGTGCTCTTGGCACTTGCCTTGCGTCCAGGAGTGACCAATATCATGTGTTTCAGTACTATTTCAGCAGTCATGTCCAGAAGCTGAAGAGGGATATTAAAAATTGGTGTTCCCATCTACAGTTATGTTTAGGAGGAACAAGTGACCTTTAAGCAAGTTGGAAATGGCAGGTAGGAAACTGAGGCCTCTTGAAAATGTAAAATATATCAGTCTCCTGCAAACTTCTGACAACTGTGGAAACTTACTTTCTCCACCATTCTGTTCATTCAATATCGGCTATTAGAAACTTCCAAAAAAAAAAAAAGTCAGTGATTTTAAATGAAACATTCTCAGCAAAGTAGCTTCAAAGTGAAATTAGCAGCTTTTGTACTGAGAAAAGCCTGTTCGTAAAGCTTTTTTTGTTTCAGTTTGTTACTGTGCTGTTACGTTGACTGGGTCTACCCAGAACAAGAGTATCCTCCCGTTATCCTTGGTCTCAAAGTTATCAGTTTTGCTCTAAGTGTTGTGCAGTGATTTGGTTATTTTCTCTAACTATGTGACAAGATGCTTCTTTTTTTTCAGTAAGTAACATTTTTGAGCTACAGCAATAGTAGGGAATAATTCCTTTATGGCGAATAATTACGGCTTGGTAAACTTCTAGCCGTCATTATGAATGACTGTATGACTACAAGTGCCAGACAATCACTTTCAGCCTTTTTATTTATGGATAAGTTTGTTTAAATATTTACACAATGATAATTTAATAGCTTTACTGTAGAGTCTTCTCTAAGGTTGCTTTTTGTTAATTTTTCTTCCTTTCCTCTTATATTAGTAAAATATTCTCCCTGTAACTGGGTATTGGAAGAAGTAGCTTTGGACTTGTGATGTAGCTTAATAGCAAAACAGCAGGGGTTTTTTCTCCATATTGTTTTAGTTAGTTTCTTTCTAGTTGGTTCTCTGGAGGCAAGTGGGTTCAGTGTATGATTGGGATATACGTTTTGAAACATCTTCTTTCTTGTTGCTTTAATACTCCAGTTACTGTGCCCTTCCCTCCCCCTGACTCATGTGCATTGGAATAGATCACCTCAACACGAACAGAAGAATAACTCCAAGCATGTGGGAGTTGTCATGTGAATTAAACCTTAGCTCATCTAAACATGTACGTGGCAAGGATCATCTCAGTGCTAATAGGCTAAATCCAAGCACGTAGGAGTTGCCATGTGAGTTAAATATATAATTATCTAAGCTGGTACCAGTCTTTCGTTATAGCCAGGGACTGTATTGGAAAAGAAAATACAGACATTGCATAACCACAAGAGGTTAATTTATAACTGTTCGCATAGGCTTTTTTCCCTGCAAAATTTGCATGTGCATGTATTCCGTAACTTGAGGTATTCTGTCGTTTGTTCTACTTTCTGCATACATGTAGTTCAAAGCAGAAGTTTTGGTGTTGGTGCAAAAAAATGAGGAGCATTTCTACAACCTGCGTGCTGCAGGGAGTCAGAGTAGGTAATTCTGTTAATCTTTCTAGTCATCAGTTCAGGTGTGAATTCTGGTAGTATTTTTGCCCACGTGAGAGTCTCACCCTTTGGGAACACTACTAAATTGAGGTTATGAATTATAAAAACATAGATAAAGCAGGCATGTTTTTTTCAGAAATGTGTGGAAATCATATCGTGCCAAACCAAGTTATGCTTTCGTTTTTAAAATTTGTGCTTTTAGATCTCATCTTTGGGATCTTTAACTGTGTCTATGTATAAATATAAAAATATGTGTTTGTTCGCAAAGTGTTTCCAAACTATTAGTAGGAACATCTTATCTACTGTATTAACTGCGTAGCTCCGTCTGTTTTCTTTGGTTGTACTGATCTAGGAGTAATACAAATAACACTTGGTGGCTGCTTTACTTGTACTTGTTGCTGTCAGCAGCATTATTTGCTTTCAGATTGCACTAAAGGTAGTATTTTTTTGAGCAAGCTTTTTACTTTCCTCCTTGCTTATTTTCTGGCCTTTTGATAAAGGTTTTGATTGAACATCTTGCAGAAGAACCAAGCAGTGTTTTTTTTTTCATTGCGCCTGTCATTGTGCATAGGTTAAGGCAAGGATTTTATTTACAGCTTGTATTTCTTTTATTTATTGGGAAAAATAGAAATTTCTCTTTAGCTTTTTTTTTAGATTATTTCAAATTAGTTGCTTAGAATTTTAGTGGTATAAAATTATTCTGTGCTATCTCACTGAAATCAACAATTTACTACAGAGGAATATTATTTTAATTCATTTCATTTTGTTAGTTTTTACTGACAAAGAGATAGATGACTATCTGAATTTGCTGTATGAATATTCCCACTAAGCTTAATATGAATGTTTCCAGTTTCTGTGAATGTTTGTGAAACTTTCCTGGAGATGCTACTCACAGTGATGTCCTTATACTCTCACTCCCCGCTTTCTCTGAGAGGCAGTTGAGGTAGGAGCTGTGTTTTAAAGAGCAGGAAAGCTTCTCATTTTGTTTTATTTGGTCTCCTGGCACTGACCAGTGGAATTCTCCCATCTCTGATACAATACATGAAGTAACATTTGCATAGACATTTACCTTTCCCTTTCAAAAACAGGCTGTGGATATGCCAAAGTTCTCAAAACTGAAGGTGTGTTTATCTTCAGCAGCACTCTTGAGGGTGGTGTCAGCCCTTGCACACGCCATGCAGAGAATACTCTGCTCCTCTTCACTCCTGTCAACTGTCTGGCCAGGTCAGAGCTTCAAATGCTTATCTACAGCAGCAGAATAATTTGAAGGCAGTAAACTCTAGCTTTTGGGGGTTCCTGACTGGTTTTTTTAGCTTTTGTTTATTGCATTCTTTTCTGTGATGTAATTTTTATTTTTTGTTTGGGCTTCGGTTTCTTGGTTTGCTCTTTGATTGTAGTTTTTTGGGTGATGGGGTTTGGTTTTTGTGGGGGTTTTTTTGTATGGAGAGTATTTAGTTGGGTGCTGTTTTAACTTTCTTTTTAGAATTCCATGGCTACCTTGGCATGATTTTACTAAGTCTTTCCTCTGGCTCCAAGATTAATTTTTATGAATGTTTTCTTTAACCTCTTAAGTTTCAAAGGCATATTAAAACTTTGTAACCCTCAATTCCACTGCAGCAGCCAATTTTTGTGCTCAGTGTTCATTGCACCTCAGACATCACCTTCTATCTCCTTAGGAGACTCTTCCTCTTCGCTCTAACTTCCTCCTCCTGACAGCTCTTTGGGATCAGCCCTGAAGCATTTTCACCTTGAAAGGAAGTATTCAGCATCATTCTGTTCAGTAACCACTACAGCCAGTCTGATTCCCTAGCAGCCCTTAGCGTTACCATCTCCGTCTCTTTTTGGTTATGGTTTGGGGG